>CM021766.1:84215251-84414034 GCA_011076525.1 Nettapus auritus | reverse complement strand
GAACAATTGGCAAATGTGCTCTTAGAGAAAGACAAGGAGGAGGAAAAGATGGTAGGATTTGGTTAAGCATTAAAAACAGCAAATTCGAGGCCAAGGGCATTGTACCACCTGTCTTAAATCAGCTTTTGAAGGAGTAAATTGCTGTGAAACATTTTTAATAAAAATGGGAAATAACCCATATTTTGTGCAGCTGGTCACTAATCGTGCTGTGATGTGGCATTTCTCTGAAAGTACTTCTAATCATGCCAAATAACATGGCTTTCTGAAAGAAAAGTCTTCGTTTACCCTTGTTATGCATATCTGAAAATAAATAAAGAAAGCAAAAGATGGGAGAAGGACTGAGGAAGGTCTAAGGGAAAGGATTCTGAAGGGCAGTGTCACTGTTCTTGGAGAACTGCAGCTGCCTTCCCAACATTACTGGTGTGCATTCATTCTTCAGAGAGAAAAGCAAATTTCTCATCCAGATTTCCAGAGTTAGAGCATGAAGTGAAAATTCACTGATGAAAATGCAAATCCTTGGTAGTTTGAAAGGTCTTGCAAAAAAATAGATTTCAGAGGAAAATGAAAGTAAGAATCCTTTCATTAAAAGCAGAATTGATATTTGGGGGCTTTTGGTTGCCACATTAGGCTAACATTTCAAGAGAATAACATGAATCATTCCTAAGTATGTGTCCAGTTTTAAAGTTGTCATTTTATATCAAAAAGCTGTTTACTGTCCTAATTAAAAAATAGTGACCGCTGATTTACCATTTAATAAAAGGCGAAAAACTAACTCATCAGTTGGTAGCTAAGGAAACGGCCTTAAATCTGAGACCATTTTCTGGCAGGACATTAATTATTATTTTTCCATAACCTCCCCAGAGAATGGAATTAATGACGCATCAGGAGGTGTGAAGTGTTTTATTTCTAAGGTCAGTGGATCTACTTTGTTGTCTAAGAGAAGTGCTTAAAACATCAGATTTTTATTTCTCCAAGGGATGCCTTTAAAGAAACAATGCCATTTAAAAGCAAACAAACAAGACGTGTTAAAGTATTTCTGTAGGTTATTATTAATATATTTAAACTTACTGTAATCAAACTATTATTAATATCATCAAACATAGTTTTGTAAACAGTATAATTTTTATTTGGGCTTTCCTTTCAGTGTTTATTAGAATCAAGAAGAAAACACAAGAGTCAGTCTGACTCTTGTTTGTTTTAGTGGTTAATTTCAGTTTCTGGACAAACAAGGTCACCTTGATGGAGTATTTCACCATTAAAAGTCAAACTTTATCTTTTAAAGTTTGTTTCTACAGCATAGTGGTCACTTGACATAATTGTTGAGCTAAGCGAGCAAGAACCACTGCTTTGCCACTGCGGAATATGTACTTGCTACGGTTTGCTTGGCTTAGCCAGCATCTTTTCTTATCATTGATGCGCTAGTTGCATTTATTTCTTTGTAAAAACTGTATATGTAAAAACTGAAACGGGGTTTCAGATGTGGAATTACTCATCTGGGAGAGAGACTGGCTCACACATTCCAGCAGGAGGAGCTTTTTATTATGAATGAGAACCAAACAGCCGAGGAGCCCAGCGCCCTCGGTGGAGTTCAGGTTGGATGCAGACATCTGCTTGCACAGATCTCATTCATTTAGTGTGCTTTTATGCAACACAACTCACTGAAAAGTGCAAAGATAGAATGCTCCAAAATGCTGTTTTTTATTTATTTTTTAATTAAGTAGCACTTTGAATATGTAGTGATATTTAATATGTTTTTCTTACTTCATAATTAAGCTATTCTCACTCTTTGAATTTTCTGGCCGTAGCAGAAGGCTTTTTGTCCTGTCTAGATTCCTTTTCCACTTTACTAATGAATTCACAGGTGTCTATGTTGCAGCATATTTTTAAGTACAGACGTGTTTTGTGTGGTGTGTGAGTCTGCCTAGTACTGACAGCTGCGTGATTCTCATAGGTTTGTGTGGGAAAGCACTCAAGAACTTTTACCTTTCTTAGTTCAAGCTGTAGACTCTTGTAAATATGCATTTGCACATGTCGTTGTTTGTAAGTGAGAACAATTATGTCTAGATGACGTCAGAAGACTTTTCCAGAGAGGGAGAGGCTGTGATGAGGCACCTGGCTGGAGGTGTCCTCCTGGAAGGAGGTGCTCTCTGTCCCAAATGGGCATCTTTTCGAAGGTACTACAGCTGTGGGTGACCCACCTGGGCCAGGGATGCACAAGATGCTTTTACCTGCAAGAGAAGGTTTAAAAGAAGGGCTCATAAATGTAGATAGCTCAGGTCCTGCATGCTGCTATTAAAAGCAAGCACATTTCTCTTTATATTTGCTGTGAGATAGTCTAGTAGCATTACAGCTATTTCCTGGTTATCAGCTTCCTTCTGCCCTTTTCTACAATTTCACCTTCCTGACTTGGGCCTGTGTGTTTTCCTTGTTTTTAAGGCAAATTTAACTGTCTCTAGTATCTACTTCTGTGCTGCTGCCAGTAAATCAAAATCAAAAGATTCCTCCCAAACCCAAATTAAACAGTGAGTGGAAAAAGCAAAAACATGATGCTATCATGAAGGAAGGACAGCACCCAGAAAGAGGGATATCTGCCTGCTCTGGAGGCTTAGAGTCTGGTTTGTCTCTGTTATATCTAGGTGTTTTCCTCCTAAAGTAGCAGTAACATGTCTGTTGGTAGATACCAGTTTATACTGGCATTTCCAAAGTCAACATTAAGTTTAGTCTAGATATTTTTTTGAAGGGAAGAGGTTTGGGTTTAGTTGGTTTTCTAAAAGGTTGTTTTGTTGGTGACATTCTTAGGCACTTGGGAACAGAAAGCAGTGTTTTTACAGTGAAGACCATATTCCTTCTTATTCCTACATTGAAAATGCAAAGACATTTTCTGCCTGTATGGAATAACATACCCAGGCTAAAAATAGTTATTTAGTACCATTTGAAGAAGGAGACTCCTGGTGTTTGATTACCACTCAAAACCTGCTTTTAGCCCTAGCAAGATCGAATACATTGGATCTTGAAACTGACATTAGCTGCAGATAACCCAATTTGTGTAGCTGCATAAGAACTATAAAGCCTATCAGATCTTCTCTGTTTAAGACCTGCACTTTTGATCACATATGCAGAGCTCCATCAGATGCCTTTAAGATATTTTTCTGCAAAGCATGTGGGGTACTGCAAGATGGATGAAATCATTTAATGTTATTATTTTCCTGAGTAACGCAGAGTTTGCCAAGGTCAAGCTGGAACACTGAAAGCCTTTGCAGCTCCGTGGGCTGCTTTTCAGGTTTGCATTAGAAAAGGTATTGATGCTCCTCAGTCTCATTGATGATTCTTTTGGTTAGGTTAGAAATCTGAATGTTCAGATCAATAAGTGTTTCCAAACTGAAACAGTGTGACAAGGGAAGGGAAGATAAAGTGTACTCAAAATGATTGGGTCTGCAGAAACTGCTGTGCTGGTTCATTTACGCCAGTGTCTAATCCCAAGTACGTGAGTGAGTCTATGACCCTACAGAAAAAACATATGCAACAAAGATAAGTGGATTTATGGAAAAAATAACACTTGAGGTTACAAAAGAATATCACTATTGATAGAATCATACGCTAGCTAATGCATACTGTGAATTCTCATTCATTTTAAACATGTAAATTGCTTCTCTTCTACGTTTTATTCTCTCCCATCTGACAATATTTTAACTTAAATGTTTTGACTTCTGCTTATTTGCATTTGGTAGTTTGGAGAGGTTGTACCTTTCCGGGCTACAATGTCACCTTATTTATCATTTGTCCAAGAACTTTTTTTAGCTATTGCTCAGCTACTGAAATGAGTTAAATAAACATACTAAAGCATATAAAGTCAATAAAATATAAAAATGAAAAAAAAAAATGGAAATTTTATTTTGACTGCCTGTATCCAAATCCATTCCTAATTTATCAAGCTTGATACTGGCCTCTTACAACTTTATATCAAAAATGACTCCCCTAATACCACTTTAGTGTGATAGGTAAGTGAAATCAGAAATAAGCCGGTGCTTTTTCCTTCCCCATCAAGCTCTTCTGTTCTGCTGCTTGTGTAAATTAAAATTATGGAATAACAAGCATTATAATTTAACTAACAGTGGCATGTAGAGTGCCTGAAATGGCTGACCATCATTATGAGCTAAGTCAAGCTTGTAAAACAGCTTCACTAAAAAAGTTTCAAAGGGCATGATAGATTTTGCTTTTAATGTGTGAGGATGGAAGAGGACTTTGAACTCTTGCCTTCAGAGTAGTTCGTAGTTAGTCCTATTTAATCCCACCTGGATTAAACTGAAGTTTTCTTTCCCATTATGTCGTACGAAAACATTTGTCAGAGTGTGGCAGCAGCAGAGGAACAGTGCCTTTTTTTTCCCCTTTCCGTGGGATGTGTGCTGTGATAAGAGTCAAGTTATTTTACTCTATTTTTTTCTATATTTGATAGAGATATACTGGCTCAGGAAGGCATAGTTTTTGTATGTTTACAGAAACAAGCCCTCTCTAATATTGATAACACTTAACAAGAGGAAGGAAGTGACTGTGAAACAAGTACATCATTTCTATAATTTCGCATGACAACAAGGGAAAGCTGGCATATTCCAGTAACATTAATAGAACTGAAAGCAATTGGCAAATTTAATTCTTTAGGATTCATTTAGATGTCCAAGAAGAAATCTGGGGGAAAATCCTTCCAGACATCCTAGGAATATTAACAGACATTGTACTGTGAGACTTTGGTGCCAGGAAGGTTTTCCTTACTGTAAAAATTTGTGTGTTGAGGTATAATAGAGAACATATTCTCTGGTATAGAGATGCAAATGAAAATGCCCTGATCTAGAAAAGAAGCATTTACATGACTTTTATATAAACCAAAAATGTCTGAGAATAAATATTGTAATCTCTGTGGTAAAAAGAAAATTATAATTGGAATAATGTTAATTTCCTCTAGAAATAGATGAGAGGATACATAAATTATCTTTTTATTCAGTTTCAGTACAGCAATGACAAATATTGTGAGCCTTGCAAACGTAGTTAACTGTCTCTTGTGAGAGCTGTTTTTAAGAAAAGCAATGCCTGCAAGAGGTACCGCTGGAAGCACCACTTTTATAGTATTCTGGTTTTATGTTTTAATCCTGTCATCTGTAGTACATACTTCTTTCCATTTGTAGCTAAAGCTTTCACTAAACTATTCCTTTAGGAAAAAAGAAATATAGAAGTGGACTGGAGGCAGAATAATGATGAGATTTGTCCATTATTACCTTAAAAGTGTAGAAAATTGCATCTCAGAGCTGTGGAGATCTGTTTCAGATTTCTCATGTCATATCAAGGAAATAATTACAGTGTCTGTAAGACGTTTATAATTAGATGTGGTAATAGGAGTCTAGAAGTGCTTTTATGAATGTTTAAAAGTATGGCTATGGGAATGATGATGTCTTATGATACCTGATTTTCTCTCTGTTTTCCCTTATTGGTAAGTACTCACATAGCTCTTTCAGGTGCTGTGATGGTGTACTGGTATACACAGGTTTATTTCAAGCTCGGATAATGATAGTATCTAACCTATGACAAGTCAGTGCTTAGCAGTTGCTAAATGTTTCATAGCTATGTTGCACTTTAAAGTAGTAGCATCTATAAAATTTGGAGATAACCTATCTACTGGTTGGGACATCATGCAAAGTAGAATTAGCTGTTCTATGTCAACAGTTCAGCATTTTCATGCAGGTTATATTGCTTTCACTGACATCTTTTGAATGAGTGGAAAAAACAAATGTGAATTACAAATAAATTAAATAAACTGAAGTGTCTTTGTAGTTGCTCCAGAATTGTTGAAACACTCTTGGAGGTGAAGCCACATCTCATTTCAAAAGTCATTGGTTTGTGCTAATCATGAGAAGACATCTCTTTCTTACAAAGCCGTGCTCTCCCAGGTTCCAGGAAGCTGTTCTAGCTTGGTACGTGCATCCCCTGGAGTTTGTACTGAGCAATATGATGGTGTGATTCAGTATCTCATTTTTAAGGATTACTGCTTTGGAAGAGATGGTATTTGCCATTTACCTACCAATCAACTGCTTAATTGTAATAATACAGTTTAATTGTAAAATATCCAGAATAATTGTAAAATAAGTGATTTATTTACAAAATAGGAAGATGCAACTGTTTTGAGATGTGATACAACAAATAAAGGAAAATTCAACTTACGCTTAAGTACCCTTAGATCAACTCCAAAGCTTCTCTTACTCTGTCTGGTTGTTTGCAGGATTTATCTAATCCTGTGGCTGGGCATCATGTTCTTATGCATAGGAAAAGTCTTCTTACGCAAATAAAACATTTTAATTCATGGATCAGAAATTTGATCTAGACACACGTTTCCTTTACGCCTAGCCTGGCCTACAGTTGTGTTCGGATTCACATCATCATACTCGTCTCCACCCTTGCATGGTTAAAGCAGCTCCTACCTGCTGGC
This sequence comes from Nettapus auritus, assembly GCA_011076525.1. Classification (NCBI taxonomy): domain Eukaryota; kingdom Metazoa; phylum Chordata; class Aves; order Anseriformes; family Anatidae; genus Nettapus; species Nettapus auritus. The sequence continues at coordinate 84,407,562 of CM021766.1, read as the reverse complement.
AGGGATAGTGTCCTTCCTCTCTCTGGCCTGCTGAAAGGCCCTGTGCTGTGTTAAATTATTAACCTGCAAATTGCCAGCCTGCTGTGAGGTGAAATGCTGCCTCATCGGTCAGGACAGTGTTTGTGCTGCATGTACAGTCTTCTCATTCCTTGAACCTGACGTTGTATGTTACAGCTGCAGCTTGTCTAGCTTACTTTATCCAGCCATGTAATTGGAATTAACACCTGTGGCCTACTGGTTTAGATTAGATGCGGTCACCTTGCTCAGACTGCCTGCAGTAGCAGGGGACAATTGGCACGTTACCGGATAGAAACAAAAATAGATCATGTTGTTCCCAAGTATTTCCATTTTTTTTCCATCCAAGAAAACTCAAGGGTAAATATAGGAAACATTTCCTCTAATCTGAAGCTTCCCTTGTGCTAGGTGTTGTGCAATTCTTTAGTAACATGGGTCGAGAAAGCTGAATCCATTCAGAGAGAAGGGATGAGGTGGCTTAGTTTGTATAACAACATGTATTGGCATAGCTTTGTGGGGTCAGTAGTGCATTAGTCCCCTGGGTGGGCCATGTGCGAAATAAATGCAGGATGTAGGACCTATGCTTAGTTTAAACCTTGCTTTATTTTTCTGAAAATTTTAAATGCTTGGGGCTTTGAATTGACTTGAAGAAGTTTGTTGTTGTTGTTGTTTTTTCCACATAGACTATCATGGAGGTGCTGTGAAGTCCAACTTCACCTCAGCAGGGGCCTGTTTCTGAAGTGCTCACCGTAATTTTTTTCATTTATTAACACTAAATTAAGTCAGCAGTGCCTTCGGATTTAGCATATGTGCTCCTTTGTAGTTGACTGGTCTCCTCAGAAATATATTGACAATATCATCTTAGGGCTGTGTTCTTTTTCTGCAAGCCATGCATGGTTGCCATTGATGCCTAAGTAAGATCCACAAATACTTATTAGTCAGAACTGTTAATCTGTATGTCATCCAACATCAAAAGAAAAAGAAAGGAGAACTATTGCAACCTGTACTGTTGTCATAACTGAAAGGAGCTCATTTATATTTCATGCATCTGCTGGATTATCTTTTTCATCATTTCACCCCAACAATATATGGAAACTTTTGCCTGTGTTTTCCAGCTATTTTTTAATGGAAAAAAAGGGTACAGTTCCATTAGTTTGTGAGACTGCTATATCATTTAGGTGAACTGTGACCATTTCTTTTTTAATGTTTTTTGTCACTTCTAATTTTGACAATTATTTTCTTGCAGTCATGTATCTACTCAGATCAGGTACTTGACTGGGTCTGGGGGACTGGCTTTGGTAATGATTTGGGACTGAGTATGTCAAAAAAAGAGATGGAAAGTATTCCTCTCCTTCTGGAGGAATTACCTTGTTTTGTTCACCTGCAAAATTGACCATCATGATTGATGATATAAATGTTATTTCTTACTGTAAGAAAAAAAAAAAAGGAAAGGAACAGTTTAACTTTTCCCTGTTACATTTCCCTGTTTAAAGGCTTTCTTTTAATTATCTCTTTCACTGTGAAAGAATAAATGCAGTTTTGGTAAACAATACATTAATTCAAGATCTGTGCTCATTATATGAAGTTTATCTATCTTTGGAACCAGTCAGGAGGCTGGATTGGATGACCTCCAGAGGTCCCTTCCAACCTAAAGTACTCTGATTCTATTAAGCGGAGAAACAAACTGTGACGCCAAGCATTTTATTGTTTAATTCAGATAATTTTTCCTGTGATGTACACAGTATACCGCATACACACATTTCAGTGGGAAAAGGTACTGTGCTGATTCTGGCCAGAAAAATTCTGACCAGATTTCTGGAATGTCGAGAGTGTTACTGTTCCCTCTGGGAAATCCAAATTTTCATACAAACTGTTCTGCTGAAAACTTCTGAGGACAAAACTTTGTGGTGTGAAAGGAGTGAAAAGAAAGGTGTGAAAAAAACACCACAATCCTTTCAACAAGTGATGTCCAGAACCTTATGTAAAATAAAATGTAAATTAGTTGTTGACTAATTTTAACATTTGCAACACTGCGATACATGAAACGCCATACTTGTTAAAAGGGATCAGAATAACTTTTTTTCTATATTCTTCCTTCTGGGATTTAGTCTACCATATTTAAATAATTCTACAGCTATGTAATGAATCTCTTTGCAAACAGAAGATAGCCACAGTCAAGAGTTACACATGAAATCAGATCACTAGTCAATTAGTGTCAGAGCCTACATTATTCATTAAATCGATTAATAATTTATAAAAATAATTACAATATTTCGAATTTGAAGGAATCTGTATTTAAATTCAGAATTATTACAATAGTTTAGATCACCCGGCCGAAAGATACTCTCCAATGGTGCTGTCTTGCAAAATTGCTTTAAATTTTGTATAATTCCATTTTAAATATGGCTGTTATATTAAAGTAATATTAGTTAATACTTAGAATGAGTGTGCTAATGGTGAACTTACTTGACTCTCAGGTTAAATATGAGCCTTAATGTAATTTCCATGTAACTTTTCTCCAGTTAAATCTTCTTTAATCTTTCAGTCTTTTTGTAATAAAGGGTCAAAACTCTGACAAACCTTCTTCGCAAATGAAGGCTTATACATGTTAACAAAACAGGTCCCATTTCTATAAATTACCATAAAATTTTTTATCTGTATCTTTGACTTGATTTTTATTGCAATTGCAATTAAATTCCTATCAAAGAACAAACTGCTCTGATCTGTATCTGAGCCTAGTAGAGATCAATGTTCTTAAAAGAGGCTGTTTCAAAAATGGAGCAGAAGGAAGAGTGGGAAACAAATGTCTGTGTACCTTTTCCTTTTCTGTTGTGTGTGTGGCAGTGTTTGAAATAAAATGCACGTGGTTTTATGTGTCATAAACAGAAAAGAGATTGTTTTGTTTTGTTTTGTTGTGCTGTGTTTGCTTTTACTAGGTTTGGTTCATGTCCATTCATACATTAATGCTGAATTATTTATTTCTCAGCTCTGTCTTTTGCCCTGCCCAGCTTGTCTGGAGTAAAGGGGGAAAGGAAGCCCGGATTGCCTTTTCTACAACAGCAGTAGTTTTCTTCATCAGGAAGAAGCATCCAGGTTGCTAGCACCGTTGCTTCCCAGGGTTCATGTAAAAATTGTAGTCTAATGGCTTTGGAAACCTGACCACTTTCTCCAGATGGAAGTCACTTGGTGGTTTTCAGAAGTTGTGAGGAAAGACAGCATTGCATACAGGATGTTGCAGCAAGTTCACATACATGAAGATTTATGATCAGGGTCCGTAGCTGATGTTGTGCATTGGCTATAGCAGTGAAAGTTTTCTATTTTTGAGGAGAAACAGAAATAAAATAGCAGAGGAAGAGAAAAAGAAAAGGACAAACTTTCCCCAGCATTCAGCTGGGAGGAGAAGCATCAGGAGAAGCATCCTGCCCTATGTGTCCTCTCTAGAGCAGCAGGTGGTTCTCCCTGTAATAATAGTCCCATAGAGACTATATGGTTTTCTTTGGGACCTGCTCAAACTCCTGGCTGGTTATTCCAGCATATGATGCTGTTAGTGATGACTGGACCATGCTTATATCAAGGGCAGGTGCTGCATGGTGCTTGGCTGTTAAGCTCTCTGCATGCATATTATTGGGTTCCCTAATGTTCACCAAAAAACACAGTCGAAGAGAAAGAAAAGGGAAAAAAAAAAGAGGTGATATGCTAATGGTAATCCTTTCCCATAAGAACCCACCAGAGCTACCCTGGATTTGCATGTGCAGGGCTGTAGGCATAACGGCATGAGAGCAACAAAATAAGAGCAAAGGAAAAATAGTGTCATGGAGGCTCTGGAAGTGTTTGCCCTTGTAGTTTTTCTGACATCACACACTTCTAGGTCTTTTGTTTCTACGATTAACAAATTTTTCCGAGGAGGTGTTATGTCCTATTTTGGCATCTCTCCTAAAGAAGAAATCTGTTTCCTTCCTTTCTTTTAACATTATGCTACTGCGATTCTGTACACAGTCACTGTATTTCATGGCAGTCATTGAGCAGTTCTTTTGCTTGGCACTTTCTTGTGTTTCTTCAGTGGTTTGCCCAAAAATATATGCTTAGGGAAAAAGCATAGTCTGCAAAAAAACAGCTAGTTATCAGGTTTATGTAAGTGAGGTCATACTGCCCAGCCATTTCCATTTGCCATGTCCTTCCTTTGCAGCAGTTTCTGTCTTGAGAGGTTAAAGAATGCTATTGATCTGTGCACTGCTGATTTGCACAAAGGAAATCCAAACTTCATTTGTTCAGGTTCTTTACTATTCTATTTTTTTCTAACACATGTACTCCAGGCATGCCCCTTTTTCACTCTTCTGGTTCTTTCCCCCCATTAAGACAGCCACCGCAGACAATGTCAGCTCACTGAGGGTGCTGCCCTTCACTGACCACCCGTTGGTCCCTTGTGCGGCTCAAGGAAAGGAGGACTCCTGCTCTCTAAAGGGAGCAAGCGCTCCTTGTTCTCATCTGCACGCTCCTGCCTGATAGTAGATAAGGTCAGGAAGAGATGTGCCCTTCTTCCCTGGGAAGTTAGGGGGCACGTTTCACTCTCTGAAACATCTTGTGCACCTCAGCATGCGGTGCTGCAGTTGCTCGCTGAGCTGCTGCACATTTTGCTGCTCACCATGACCCTGTTATTACTTCTTCACTTTCAAGCGTTGATCTTGGTGGGTTCACTGCTAAGCAAGGAGGACTTCCAGGACTGCTCGGTGTGTTGTCAAGGCTGCTTTGATGGCTGTGAAATTCCTGGGGTCAGAATGGCAATGGCACATAACTGTCCGGGTGCAGACCTCCTTAGCAGGTTGGATTGTACATCACTGAGCCTGACCACGTCGTCAGGTCCTGGGCTACATTAGGAAGAACACTGCCAGCAGTTTGAGGGAGATGATCCTTCCCCACTACTCAGCACTGGTTAGGCCAAATCTGGAGGGTTGTGTCCTGTCCTGGTACAAGAAAAATGTGAACTTACTTAGAGTGAGTCCGGTAACAAGCCACAAAAACATTTAAGCATCTGGAGCATTTTTCATATGAGCAGAGGGTGAGAGAGCGGGGACTGCTCAGCTTGGGGAAGAAAAAACTCAGGGGAGATGTTATCAGTTTGTCTAAACACCTGACGGTGATGAAGAAGAGGGAGCCAAGCTGTCCTCAGTAGTGCCTGATGACAGGGCAAGATGTAACAGGCACAAATTAAAACACACGATTCCATCTGAATGCTGAAAAACACTTTTTTACTGGAGATGTGATGGTTAAGCACTGGCACCAGCTGTCCAGAGAGGTGGTTGTGAGTACGTTCATCCTGTTGTTCTGGCTGCGGCAAGGATCAATTTTAACAGGCGCCTGGGATGACAGCTCTGCTGAGCTCTTACTCAGCTGTAGGATGAAGGCTCCCTCTTAAAGCCACTTCCTGATGTGGTGCTGTGCTCACAGATGAAGTAGCTCAAGTGCTCATGTAAGCATTGTTCCGCTAGAGTACCTGTACTGAGAAACACTCCTAGATTCTAAAGCTCTTTCTTCTCCCCACTTCCACAGAATATTCCAAGAATTTCTACTTCAGAAATGCTATTTAATAGATTTGTTTATAGTTTTTTTTTATTCATTTTATTCACTCTTCTCAGCCTTCCTAATTTCTTTGATACTGTATTTCGAATGCATACATTTATTTCTAGTTTTTATTCAGGCACTATGCCTAGTAATTTCATTTGACCCTTAGTGCAACTTTGACTTGCTTGCGTTAATTTCTGGTGCAACTCTAATAGCTGCAATAGAAGCTTTGAAGCATTTTAGAAAAATTCTTGAATTCTCAGTGATGGGAATTCTGCTGCAGCACTATTTATGCTGCTCCCATGGTTAGTTTCCTTTGTTTTTAATCTGTACCTATAGTTTCTCACTTTGAATTTGTCTGGCATTGCCCAGCCTTCAGAATTTACTATATTTTTTGCTAAATAGTTTTCTAGCAGTTTTTGGTAGCTACCAATTTTTGGATCTCACATATGTTTTGTTACAGTTAACCAAATCTAAAAACAAAACTAGCAATTTAATGAATGGGAACTAGAATTAAACATTTTTGTCAGAAGAACAGGACTGGAATGGGAACATAGGGAAAAATGATTATTGAATAACAAAGTTATGGACACTGCAGTGAAAATTTGCTTTGTAACTTTAAGAGTTGCAATTAACTGATGGGCAGAGGTACAATAATTTAAAACTCTAGTTTCAGTATGAACTTGTATAGAGCAAGGAACTACACGGTTGTGGAGAGAATAAAATATTACTGAACTAATAACCCTGGCAGGTATTTTGGGTTCTGGTATTGTAAGCAGGCAACCTCTGTATACATTCTTTAGGAAAACAGAAAGACCAAAAGGTAATCTAATCTGGGAGATTGTCTCCAAAACGGGCAATTGTGAATGCTTAAGAAAATAGGTTTCAGATTTGGAGACATAAATGTTTCTTATCCTGATGGACCTCCGTAGTTTATTGCAGTAATGGAATCCTGATTTAGAAGATGTATTTAATAGGACCTTTCACTTCCCTACTTCATTTATGTTCTCATTAGACTACTTTTAAATTTGAGGTACAGGTGCCTAAGTGTTATAAAATTAGCTCCCTAATAGTCCAAGTGAAATTATTTTTTATTGCTTTGGACATCAGTCTGTTTGCATATACTATATAATCATTTGGATCTCTTCTGATTTTCCACTTTAAAAATGCATTAATTATAGATTACTTTAGAATTCTGTGCTGTTCTGTAGCATTATGTGGCAGGGGGTTTGGAACTGGATGATCTTTAAGGTCCCTTCCAACACAAACCCGCCTATGGTTCTGTGATCCTTCTGATGGGGATGCCGCATGGGTTTAGCCAGAGTTAAAGAAGTCTGCTTTTAATTTTCCTGTGGCATGGGAAGACAGGATTTTGGTTTTAACTACATCTTCAAATCTCTTTCCTACTGGTTGTAGGAAAAAAAAGACATTTTATGAAAGATTATTTAGGTAACATTGAAGACTGTATCAACTCTCCCTTTACAGAAAATGTTGTTTGTGATAATCACAAATTAATGCTGCTGTAGGTTTCTGTTCTTAATAAGTATGGGCAAAACAAAAAAGGGAAGCATAGCAAAGAGGAAGGATGTATTCTCTCTGGTGGTTTTCACTAGTCTCATTATTGAAAAAACAAAGGCATAGTTTATTGCTTTTGGTCCAGGTAGAGACTCAAATCACTGCAAACACATGCTGTTTTTGGACTACATAGTGTTTTGTGAAGTTGCCTTTCTCCTTGCAGGAACCTGTCAGTGTTGTAACAGGATAAATCTGTCTTCTTGACTCACTAGGCTCTACTATGCTTGAAACAAGGACAGTGAGATGCAGCAGAAAGAGAAGAAATAAAATGAGGAAGAGAATGATAAAAGTGCGTTAGAGTGAACCAAAGTCTTCCTTTCCTGGTTGTGTGCTCAGGGATAATCTCAGGGCTGGTGGAGATAATCATAGCTCAGTCCCTTCTTTCTGTAGCAGGAAGGATCACAAAATTGGTATGGATCATTTGGTCACTGCTATTTGTCCTTGGGTCACTCCTTCTGGATCCTGTGACCCTTTTGCTGATCCCATTCAATGAAAGAAAAGCTTCTGAGGCATGGAAAGCAGTCAAACAGCAGGCCATAGGCAATCAGATTATATTTTGATTATTTCATATGTGAAGTTTCTTTCCTCTTCTGGGATCTTTCATCTTGTCATATTAATCTGTGACTTTAGCAGAACATTTATAGGACCCTTATTGTGCAGTCATTTTAATTTAAAGTATCCGCTTTCCTTCAGTAAACTTGTTTTTATTCTACCCTATTTTGCTAATGGTTGTGGTTAATTTTTTGGCAGAGGCTGTAATGAATATTTGTTTCCTGATGCCATTTAAACCCAGACTTCCACACAAAAGAAAGGGATTATTAGTTTGAAAGCTCCCTGGGATCAAGAACAAGGGATGATTTACAGGGTTGTTTACTACCTACTACGATAATCATTAGGAAATAAAAATTCATATTTAGTAAAAGTGACTGTAGTAAGAGTTTTTTGTGGACATAATTTTGTTAAGTAAATCACAGCAAAATCTTCCCTTGTTTTTTATTCTTGAGATTTATGATGTAGCCGACACTCAAAAACCATTGTTTTTATATAGACTAAAACTTATCTTCTTGTGTATTACATCCTGGCATTGCTGAAAATTGAACTTTCCTCTCACAACTCCCTTCTAACTAGTAAATCATTCTACAGTGCTTTCCGTTCATAGTCTAGTTGGACTTTCAGTTCTTGTTCTGAATTACCCTGCTTTATTTTAAAGCCAGGGAAGGTACTGTGTCATAAGTGCTTCTTTTTATTCTCTCCCTCTCTCTCTCTCAAAAAAAGTGCATTAAAGTCTAAGAATAAGGACATAGGAAACTTCCTGCAGGGTCAGAGTCATGGTCCATCTAGCACCATATTCTGTCTGTAAGAATGGCAAGAGGGGCTGCTATTAAAAGACAGCACAAAGCTGGATCACTTCCTGTGGTCTGTTCCCTTGGTACTTCCCCAGCATCCCAAGTGGTTCTAGAAATGTCAGAGGGTACATCCCTGCCCGGTCTTTTTATTACTGGTTTATGGACAAGTCGTCCAGGAATTTGTTTAATCTCTTTTTGAACCTGCTGGTACACAATGACCTCCTGTGGTGGTAAGTTTGAAAAGTTCACAATCTACATAAAGATGTACTTTCTTTTCATCTGTTTTAAATCAATCTTCTACTAGTTTTGTTGAATGCCCTTTTGTCCCGGTATTGCAGGATATGGTGAACAACGGGACCACCTTTTCTTTATCCTATACTTTCATAATTTAAGACTTTTCAAAGGTGGTACAGTACGGAAGGTGATTTTAGCACTCAACGAAATTTTAGTTTTATATGGGGAGCATATTTAGTTCTTTGCACAATGCCTGTCATTTAAAAGTCTGAGTCAGCAGGTTTGACTTCTGAAATTCAGAACACGCAGAGTGGCAAAGACCTTTATGTATTTGCATCAGTTACTCTGCCTACAGTTTTAACATACAGTTTATAGCTTGTATAAATACCTTTCTGACACCTTAATACATGCATTATATTAAATAATGAATATAGCATTTGTAAAAATTTTGTAAGATTAGTAGGTTCTTCCAATTATACCATGCAACTCAGTTATGTTTTTATAAAAAATCTAGCATAGGTTATATTGTGCTATGATGTATAGACAACCTTTGAAATCAGTAGCCATAATTCAAGTGTCTTTCTTTCCAAGGGAAAAAATCTTTAATTAGTTATTGATAATCCCTTTAAACAATTAAGGAGGAAGATGATATTGAAAAACCTCTGAAAGCAATTGTATAATGAGTTGGCCCACTTAATGTGAATGTTTGTAGTCTAACTGTTTAATTATGGGAACAGGATCTTCCTTGGATTTACATTCAAAAGCGACCTCTGTTTTCCCAAGAGTTTTGCTGTTATTACACTTGTGTGTAAGAAGCTGTCCTGAAGAACTACAGCTATTTTATAAACTATTGTGTCATTACACCGCTGTGTCCAGAGCCGTGATTTCCTCTAGGTTCATACTGAAACAGCACATTTAGATTTACATGCCTGCTTCAGTGTCAAGATACCATACTCCCCAAAGGGAAATTCTGGTCAGAATAACATTGAGTGATTTTTGCATACGCCAAGCCAGTTATGATTAACTCTTTAACACGGTCTTATAAGGGCTGACTAGCTAGGGAAATTGTGAGTCATTGTTGGAACATAATTTGTATAAAATGAATGATTAATATCTTTGTTATACAGTTCTCAGTAAGAAAGGCAACATCTCCTGAGGCATCATATTTGCAAGGAAGGACAGTTTAAAGTGTGAAAAATGTTAAACTTTCTGCTCCAGATACCCCTCAGAGCTAAGGCTATGCCACTTAGAAAAGAACAACAAGCAGGGAGACAAGGTTTCTGAGAATGGGCTGGTTCCACAGGCTCCAATTCCTCTGCCATAGGTGCTATCACAGTCCAAAACAGTGACTTTTCCAACAGTCATATCTGTGAACCACCAAGTATTACCTACTTCATACCAGTTCTCCCAGGTCGCAGTCACCAGTATGGTTCAGATGAAATCCAGATAAAATCGAACAGTCAAGAATGATGGGCAAAGGCCCTGGATATCCCTCAGTCAAAGCAGGATAGCCACCTGCTTCTCTGTGAGATGTTACACCAGTGTTAACCAAAAGGGTATACTATGTGCCTTGATGCACAGCATCAATGCCCGAGGTTCACTCAAGGATACTGATCTCCAAGGTGTGGAAAATGCCAAGCTCTTCAGAAAAGTCTGAGAATCCAATTCCTAAAGCAGTACAAGTTCAGATCAGGACAAAAGGCATGTTTCGACTAGGCAGTGGTAGTGATGACTCACATCAACGATTGCTTCCAACACAGCTTCAGAACAGTGACAGGCTTTGTGGTTATGGCACGCTTTGTTGGAACAGCCTGCTTTAACAGCGTCAAAAACAGTACACTGTAAATTAATACTGTTTTTACTGATGGATACGCACACCAAATGCACACATGCAGTGACACACTTTGGCAACTGTGCTTTAGCTTTTGGTTGGCTGTGAAGTAATCAGGCAGTTGGACTTGATCTTTGAAGGTCCCTTCCAATTGAATCCTGTTCTACTCTACTCTACTCTATTCTATTCTAACTCTTGGAGTGGAATAGTCAGGTCCTTCAGAGCTTGGCATCGTTGTGATTAATATTTATAATAGCAATTTTTCTGAAAGTTCTTGAAAAAAGAGCAGGAAAAAAGGCAAAAGCTTCTGTGCATTGTGCAGGTGATGACGCAGTCCAGAAAGCTTGCCTCTTTCTACCTGAAGAACCACCCTACATAGAAGCCTTTGAGTATCACACCCTATAGTATCAAGCTGAAATACAGTGACTTTAGAAATACGTGGAGTGTTCCCAAGCTTTATGTACTACTTATGTCTGCTTTAAAGAAGCATTATATTTCAGGGTACCCAGGGAGAGTATTTCTGAGACACGGTGAAATCAAAAAGGAACCTTTGTGATAAATGGAGCTCTCAGCTCCTTGGATCATTAGACCACTACTGGAAATAGAGAAAAGAGGTCACCAAGAGTCAAGAACTATCAACAAGAGCCATTGCCACGTGCATTTCAGAGTGTCTTAGCAAGCCAAAGATGGCAGGTACCTCTTCTGCTCTGCCACAGCATTTTCATGCCCTAATTTCAAGATTGTGCACTGGCTGCCTTCTGATGCACATTAAGCATCTGGTGTTTATCTATATGCAAATATAAGAATTGACAGATCAATTTGTTGTCAAGAGTTCTTTAGCCTGGTTCCAGTCCAGCTAAGCCTGTCTGATGCTAAGTAACTGAGAATTTGAGGTCTGAATGCATAGTGTCAAGTGGGGTTGAAACTTCTGAAAAGTCTCCCTATTCGTATTTGTGGAAGGTTAAAATTCTTCATTGATTTTAACCAAAGAAAGTAGTGGAGTACCTTACAGAAAGGGTAGCTGTTGGTAGCAGTATTACAAATGTGTGGCTGATGCAGTGTTATTCTAGGTACCGAGCTGAATACCACTAGAAATATTGCAATATACCAAAATAATTTCCTATGCTTAGCAGTCTGTTTTATGTTGAAATTAAAAAACAACAGCATCATATTATACCTTAAATCCACTAATGAGTTTTAGTTTGTACCTAGCATATACCTCACAAGTCAGATGGATTGTTTAGTCTGGCGATACAGCCAAGCCATATTCAAGTACATAAAATATGCAAGCCCTGCTTTTTGGAAACAATCCAGTTAGAGAAGGATAATTTTTTATTTTCTAATCACGAAGTTCTCACAAACATATAAATGACTTCTGCCCCCAAGTCAATTAGAAAGCTAAACTTGGAAACAATGAAACCTTGTTTCCATGAAAAGTCCCTGGGACTTGGAGGCATTTGAAATCCAAATCCATCTCCCAGGACTAGGATTCTTCTTCAAATATTTTTTTTTTTTTTTTTTTTTAACAGGAAACATGTCTGAGGCAGCTGGTCTTACATGCCTGTAAGATATTTTGCCTCTGGTATCCAGCCATATTATGTCTATATTACAGGATTTTTCACTTCTGTTCTTACCACCTAACTCATTCAGCCTCTTCCCCTACCCCGATGCCCGTTTTTGTGACATAGAAGAAAATGAGATTGCTTTTAACATGATTTGTTTTCAGCAAAATCACATTTGCTGTTACTTATGTTTGTCTTAACTTTCAGTACACATGTTTATGAATTGTTTTATTATTTGGTCTGCTACTGCTCCAGGAATTGAAGCTAAACTGACCAGTTGTTAACTCCTTAGCTTTTCTTTTTCCCAGCCTTTCAAAGGCATATTCTGTGCTTCCTTCTTCCAGCCTGTCAGAACTTTCTGCATCTTTCCCATGTTTTCAGATTATCAGTTAGCTTTCTCAGTATCCCAGCTGATTTTTACCAGGCCAGGATAATTTGAAAACATCATACTTACATAATCCTCTTCTTACCCAGACCAAGTTTTTAGGTTCTTTGCTGTTCGTTTCATTAGTATCTGATCACAGTTAAAGCTTTAAGGAACTTGATATTGAAGAAATATCAAATTCTTCTTTTTCCTTGTGCTATCAGCTGATAGTCTGGCTGACACATTTCCCAAACTGTCTACTACAGTATGCAAAATCTGTCTCCCAAATCCACTTATGGTTTCTCAATATGTGGTGGACATTGGAATTTTTACATACCATCAAATACATAATCGCTTGTATGTGTAATGAAGGAGTATCTTTTCCTGATACAGTTCGGGTTGTGCATTTGGAGAGTTTGTTCCCTACAGTTAGTGTGGATACCAGCATCTTCTTCTAAGAAGCTAACCATAAATTCTGCTTATGGGCTGTGATTGTCTGAAGTTACTTTTCATGTCCAAATAAATGTCATGTTTTTATTGAATTTGACATACATCGTGTAGATGCACATGAAGTACAATCTTGGTAAACCAAAATGCTTGTCTTAATTTTGGCTTTTTGTATAATCTAACATTTTATTAAATAGTAAATTTTTAGTACATCAAGATGAATGAAATCTCTTTGCAACTCAGTTCCATAGACTATGGAGTGGAGTGATTTGGCAAATTAATCGTTTTGTAAAGCAGCTTACAATCAGAAACCACTAGTCGCAGGAGACCTACACTCTAACAGTAAAGAGGGTGGTTAATAAAATTAAACTTTGAAAAGATAAATTTAAAGTTAAATTTGAAATGTTAAATAAATTGGAGTACTGTGAAGTTCTTGAACCATAAAGTGGTATCTTGAAACTGCACTTCTCAAATTAAATATAATGCAATTTTTCCAATACTTTCTTAAATTAATTCTTCCTAAATCAATTTCCTGTAGTGGTTAACAGTAATTTTCCTATAAGAAAAAAAAAAAAAAAAGATATGTAACTTTAAGCTGAAGACAGTTCAAAATGAAATGCTACTTTTTAAATATTATTCCAGATTGAATTTGACATGCTTCTTTTTTGTCTTGCTGTTTTGCACAGGTATCATTTTTCTTGTTCATTATTTTCGTGGTGTATACCATGCTGCCCTTCAACATGAGGGACGCTATAGTTGCCAGCGTCTTGACCTCTGCGTCTCATACGATTGTGCTGAGCGTCTGTCTATCGGGTACAGCTGTTGTAAAGGAACACTTGGTTTGGCAGGTAGGTGCTTTGTGGAATTAATGATTAATTGCACGCTGAATACCCTGGTAAATGAGACCACAAGTTTCTCAACTGGAGCTTGGCCATATAAATTTATGTCTCTACTAATTTCTGAATTGCCGCAGACTTAATTCACAGTTAGTCATTTTCTAATCATGGGGGTGTCACTAATGTAATGTCTTGCTGAAACCTACCTTAAGTGATAGAATCTATTGTCATACAGTGCTTATCAGCGTTAAAATTAACATTGATCAAAAAATTATGTGATGCAACTGTTTTCTAGTAGGTGCATTGCCACTCAGCAATGTATATATGCTTATGCTCTATGTGTGTATGTTCACACCTTGCTGCTCTCCTCACCTCATCAAAGGCTAACTTCTAAGGCAAATGATTTTTCCAGGTAGCAGTGTTATCTTTTTACTCAAAAATGCATTGAGCATCAAAAAAGCTTTGAGTACCCTGTGGTCATCTGGGCCACAGATTTGTTGGAAAGAGATTGTCCTCTTGAAGTCTGATGTAGGACTTGTCCTCCTTTTGTAATTCTCAGCCTTTTATAGGAATATTACAGCCTCGTCCTGGCTGGGCCCACTGATTGAAGAGGACACACTGGCTGGAGATGCCACAGCATTTAGAGAATGCACCGGTGTTTGCTGTTGGGTTTTGGCTTGTAACTAAACTCTGATACTTGTACTACAGGACATGCCACAGACAAATATATATATATATTTTAAAAAGGTCCTAATAGTAGTTGTTTTTTTCCTCCCTGTTCTACAGAAGAACTTTCAAATGGTGAAGTACAACAGTTTTTATTGTGGTACTGTGGTGATCCTAGCTGTCATTGTTAGAAATCTCTATTTTAAGGAAAAAAAAAAAATAGATTTCATTTTGAAAAGCATATACATGCTCTTTTCTATCTTTGTATCATTTTAGGGAAATGGAATTCTTTTAACTTTTGCATCAAAATGGCACTGAAGCTTAGAAGTAAATGCATTTTTATAAACATATCAGTAGAACAAGAAAACCATTCAAGTTACTTCAGCCTTATTCGAAAAACACTGTGTCTCAGAGCATGACTTCAAAACTGCAGTGATTTTACAAAAGTTGTGCTTTTTAAGTTATTCAGGGAAATTAATTTTATTTCCAGACATAGCTGCAGACCTGTGTTATCCGGAGTATTGAAACTGAAGTCTGAAAAACAATAGATGTTCTAAGATGTAGTTTTCTGTAGAATTTTTCAAATGGTTAGATACGTGGTTTTGCTTTTCTTCTCCTAATTTGGGTTAGTTGTGTGCTTGCTGCTGAGGCTGCTGAATTGTTCTGTATGTTAAGCAAGAACCATGGTCATCTGCAGTCAATATAGTATTTTAATAATTCAGTAATATGTTATTGATAATTATGGTGGAATAAATCAAGGAGGATGTTATTTCATGTTGACCTATGGGCTTTGTTTAGGGCATAGACATGTATTAATAAGCTGGCAGCTTCTTCCCTAAAATGTTTTGGTTTGGAGTTGCTCTTGCCAACATTTCTTTATTTTTCCTGCCTATCTTTCTAGCCCATTAAAATTAAGTACAACTGAAACAAGACTTGCAGAAGATGCTACTTTTTAGACACAGTATGTCTCTGGAATCAAAAGAAGTAAATTATGGGCTCTGTTGTACAATTAATGTCTTTTATCCCTTCTGCAACTTCCAGTTTCATTTGCAAAGAGTGGAAGCCTTTGAGTGGTTTGTAAATTTGTTAAGAATATTTAATTTCCAGAATGTTAATTAATTTTCTATTCCCTCTTTGCAAAACATATGAAATGTTCTGAATGGTTTGGCAGTTACTGAAGGTACTGAGCACACCGCGTTCTCACAGATGTGTGGAAGGGACAGAGTGCTGCACCACAGCTCGTTGTGCCCTCTGGACTCTTTTAGATTACTGTTGTTTATACTTTGGAGTGTAAGCAGAAAAATGTTTGTTTTGTGTTCTTTGTGTTTGAAATCTGGACCACAAATAAAGGATTGCAGTAGCGATACTGATTATATTAAAAAGGGAACTAATATGTTTGTCAATATAACACTTCAGGTTGGTATAGGACAAGTGTGTGTAGTTTCTAAAAAACAGAAATGGGGTATGGTTTTTTAAAAGGGTCATGCTGTTGAATTTTTTTTTATTTTTTTTTTAATAATTTTGTGAGACCTGAAATGAAGTTTTTTCTTTGACAGAGCTCCGTCACTAAAACCCAGAGATGAGGAAATAGCAGTAGACTGAGTTTTGAAAGCTTAAAAAACTCATTCAGAGTTGAGTAAATCCATGGTTTGGGAGCTACATTCAGATCTGACAAAAATATATTACTATGATTTCAGGGCTACTGGTTCATCTCAGGAAAGCAGAAGAAAAATCCATAATGCTGGTAGCCATGAATTGTGCATTTTCTTTCTGGCAGGATTTTTTGTTTTTTTTCCACATGTAGGAAACTAGTAGCACACATTTAAGAAGCAGAAGGTGGTATAACAAATCTGCTGGTGGGTAAACAACAGATATTATAGCATATATATCATGTATATATGGCATATATCCTTCTGTAGAGAGTGCATGTATCTCCTTTATAATGACTTTCTTCTTATTGGAAGACTGATTAATTTCCTTGGAGCTTTCTGTTCTCTTGGCTGAACAAACTCAATTCTTTCAGTCTTTCTTTGTATAGCAACTTCTCCTCCTTTCTAATCCATTTGGTAGCCCTCTGCTGGACCCTCTCCAATTTTTCAGCATTTTGCAGTGACTGGTTGGTTTCCCATAGCATTTTGGAACTTAAGCATACCTTCAGTCTGTCAGCAGAGAAAAATTGATGTTCAGAAGTAGGTGCTTATGTTGAGCTTAGGCAGACCCTATCTTGCTGGGTTTGCCACTGTAAAGTTTTATAGCCAAAATTGTCTTCAGTATAGCTGAAGGGCTTAGCATGCTTTTGATTATCCAATGCTGGTAGCAGTCAGAGGTATTGGGGTAAAAGGCTCCTGCTGAGGTAAATAATTCTTCAATACTCTCTGCTGGTTGCATGAGCTAGTTTCTGCTTGGCCTATGCATGTCTTTTGGGGAGGAAGGATCATCCTCAGTGTAAAAATTGGCCATGATGGAAATCTTCCACAAGCCTTGACTTCTTTGTCCATGGCTGTTGACTGCTGGTGTTAAAATCCTGTTCCTCCTTACTAGTAGGAATTTGTCTAGCCTTTTCATCTAGCTTTCATCTGTTAGAACAGGCAGACCCAGTAGTAACCAATTTCTTTTTCTCCCATGAGAATATTTCTAGACTATCCTGAATTCACCTCATAACCTTTCTGTTAGTAAAATAAATGGGTTGCCTGCTTTTATACTAGCTCAGCCTTTCATCTCTTTCACAGCTCTTCTCTGAGTCCTTTCCTGTGCTTTGCCAGCATCTTCTTTGCCACGTGGATGTTAGCCTTAGAGGAACATGCCAGGAGAAGCTGCAGTGGTGCCAAATGCTAATCAGGGACTCAGTCCACAAAGAGATTAGTGTGCTTCGGTGCTCAGCACAGAGACATGGGTTCTGCCATAAAATACCCAGCTAGCCTCCCCAGAGCTGAATGCACAGCAATGGGATCTGTGACAGAGAGGAGGAAAAAAGAGTCCTGTGTTCCAGCCTCAACTTACAAAAAAACAACTGTGTATGTATGATTTTTTCTGCTGACAATTTTAATCCTAGCCCTATCTAGGCCAGGACTCTGCCCCCTCTTTCCACGTGAACATCCTACTACTATGCAGGGAAGCTGTTTCTGTCTGCTGCTGGCACCCTCATGATTAGGACCGCAGCGGGAGAACACACCTCTAGTTGTGCCGTTAAGGCATTTGGCTCAGAAGACTTCAGCAACTTAACATCCCTTCCAGTTATTGCTGGAATGAAAAGTATTTCCCTGCCATCCCTTGTTATAAACACATAACCTGTTTCTCCCCAAACCAGAACAGATTCTAGTCAAATACTTGTGGGTTTCCTTCTTTATTAACTTCTCAGCTGTTCTGATCTCAGAATGGGCTGATACTATCAATTGAGGTCATTTCAATTTTTAAAAAATAAGCTAAACAGTATCCTTAATAGGTACGAGAAGGTTCCACTTCTCTTTTTCCTTATGTTATTTATGAGGGGTGTGGTTTTTTTTTTATTTTTATTTTAGTCTTTAAAAAAATTGTTATTACTCTCTCAGCAAACAAAGTTGTCACTTTTGTAATCTTTTTTTTTTTTTTTTTCACTAGCTATGCCTAAATATTTTCCAAACTTTGGCTAAATTGCTACAAACTGTCACTCAAGTTTTTTTCTTTAAACTAGTATTCCTTACATTTTTGGATTTTTGGCAGCTCCTGGCAGCATTGTAGAAGTGGTCCCTTCTAAAGGCACAAATATGTAAAAGCATGCATATGTACATATGTATATATACGAATTGTTTTGGACACTGTTCAAGAATGCATACAGCAAAAAGAAAGAAATTGTAATAATTTTTATATAAGCATTGTTTGATTTTTGCTTCTGCTGTCAGCTCCTTTCTCGTAGCATGGAGAGATTCTAAGATAATGTTCTATCCTGGTGGACAAAAACAATTGCTGAATGAAAATTTTGTTAATTTCAAGAACTTTTGAATTGGGAAATTCCAAGACTACATACACAATGTCATGTACATTTACCATCAAATTTCCTTTTTTCTACCTTTTTTTCCTCCTGAATAGGACATGGGAATTGATTTTTGTGGCAGGTTTGGCTACTCAGCAGCCTGCTATTAGGGTCCTAGTGCTTGGCTCGTGAAGTGTTCCAAGACTCAGAGAGCTTTTAGGAGTAGTCCCCTCTTGAACTAACCCCCACCGGTGTAGCTACCTCTGCCAGTACTGAGAGACTGCGGTGACTTATGCAATCCTGGCCCAGAAACCCACCAGCAGAGTGATCCTTCTGGCTTGTGTTTTGTGTCTTCTGTCTCTTTTCTGTTTTCTGGCATCTTAGTTGTTTTCCACTGTGTCAGGTTTCTTATGAATTTTAAAAAATAAGACCTGCTGGGTGTCATCTGTCTGGAAAAGTCACGTGCCTTTTCAAGGGAAACTGGTTAGTCTGATATGAACTGTATTGTGCAAAACTCTGCTGCAGTTTATCCTGTTTAAAGTATAAACTTTCATGTTTTTCATGATTTTCCTTCAAAAATTGTTCAGAAGTCTCGCATACCACTGAGGTGGGGCTGACAGGCCTGGAATTGTTAAGACCTTCTGTGACCTGAATGCAGCATCAGATTTGGTGTCCTTTCATCATGTGATATCATATTTAAATTATGCACTGCTGGACCTTTTGCAACAACTCACTACCTCTGACAGGGTGCCCCTGCTTCCCCTGTCCTGCAAACCATGATTGCTGTGGGGAGGCTGACAGCAGTAGGCAGACACAAACCCAGACAGCACCAGCAGCCTCATCCTGCTCCCCTCTCTGGCTGGACAGTGTGGAGGTCCCACTAGTGAGAATACATGTACACGCATGTACAAGGTGGGTTCCCCCTTAGGGAGTGGGGCCTGGGCAGGGTGTCCCTTCTGCTGAGTCCTTCATTTGGGCTCCCACCTGCCTCTGTGCTCTTCTGGGTCTGTGGAGGTGGACTGCTGGCTCCTGGGATGGTCCTAGCAGTAAGGGGGTGTTATTCAGGCTGTCAGTCTGTGCTGCTCTGTGTGTGCAGCTTTCTGTCGCTTAACCTATCAATAATTATGTGATTTTTTCTAGCAAGATTCATGAGCTGATGCTTAACAGGTGTTTTGCAATTCATACTTATGTGAAATCTCTAAAAGAACCATTCTTTATCTAAATTACAAATATTTACATCTATCTATTCAGAGTTAATAGCACTTCTAATGCTTTTCTGTCTTATCAGCTCCTAGAAAAAAATACTAGACAGTATCAGACGGTAGACTAAATTTTCAAATATAGGAAACTAATATGGCATCTGTAATACATGTCTAGATATTCTGAACAACATGCATCACATAGGCCTATCCGTTTTCTTTAGAGCACCAATTTAAACTCATTTGTTAACCAATCATATTTAAAAGGTGATGATATTTAGAGCAAATGTTTTATGTAACATTATGAGTGGAATGCCAGCAAAATACAAATACAAAACATCAGCATTGACTGGCTAAAAAAGAAGAAAATGTTATATAACCAGAAGGCTCAGAAACAGAATTGAAGTTGGTTTATTCTGTTGTTATGTAGATAAAAAGAAAAAAAAAAAGAAAAAAAAAGAAAAAAAAATGTTTAGAAGAAAAGGATGGGGAGAAAGGCAGTGTCTTAAAGTATATCACAGATGCATTATTATATAACCTCTGTGGCTGTAAAGCTACACGGTGAAAGCTTAAAGCACATAGAAATGTTAGTAATCTGAATGGCTAAAAGCTGTGGGTTGAATTTATCCTACCGTACAATTCTACCTGGAATGCTGTTTGTTGCAGGAGCTGGGGAATGGCTATTCATGAAGGTAATGCAGGTTAACTCTTGCTTTTTCCTGCAGTTACACAAACGGAGTTGCTGTTATCACTGCAGAAGAGGCAGAGGGCAGCTACTGCTACTGAAGGAGGGATGCTGTACTTGGAGCAGCAGCTACTGCTGTTGTGTGCCCCCATCCCCCCCAGCTTTCTCCCTTCACTTTCCCCACCCCAGCAGCGGTCTGGCTCACCAAGTTGTGCAGCAGCTGCAAAACAGCTCCAGAGATGGATGCTGTGCCTCGTATAGCATGATACAGTAGGCATATTTTTATGATTGCACACGTTTCTTTGCCCTTTATTCTATGCTTAAATCTAGGCAGGTATTGAAATGCCAGCTGCTATAGTTTTTAATTTATTTTTACAATCTGCAGATGTACTTTGGATTTCACTTTTTCAAGACACAGTTTAGATATGCTTATGAAGAGCCCACTTGCCTAGGAGAGTATAGATATGTAGGAGAATGTGCAATTTCCTTTCATAGTATTCAAGCATTAACAAGGAGAATGTGAACATCCTCCGAAAGGATGTAAAGAGGAGACCTGCAATACTTAACATGAAAGAAAAGTAAAAAAAGACTGAGATATGCAATGCCATAGTGAAGTGAGACCATATGCAAAGAAGGCCATGTGGTTTTTCAAAAGTAGCTTGTACCTGCATCCCCAAATCAGCATGTTAGAAATGCATAGAAAATAGTTCTGGTGAGATGTGTAGGAAATCATCAAAGTACTGAAGATAAATAATACATGCCTACCTTTTTTTAAATCATGGAAATATCTCCAGTTAGCATTGATTCTTAAGCTTTACTGGAAGGGTCAGATTGCCTTTTGTGTCCATTTAAGTTAGTATTTGTATCAGCAATAAATTTCATCTGTATTTTTATTTATCACTCATATACTACTATAGCTCCCATTTCTTGTCCTAAAGGTTACAATTTTACAAGTTACAATAAAAAGCAGTTTTAATTTTCCAGTATATAAATTTCTTCGATCGAGAAGCTCGCAATCTTTTAGTATCATAACCAAGTTATAAAATGTCTGTGTAAGAAGACTCACTTCTGAGGCTGTTACAGCTCCATAAATGTAAGCCAGTGTAATAGATGATTGGAAATTCCAGTACTTCTAATCTGGAACAGAAAGCAGTGTGCTGTACTGGCTGTACCTTCCTCTCTTGCATTACAGTGCTATTGCAGCAACTGAATTCTCTCCATGCTGAATGCCTTTTGCACGGGAGTTGTATGCTGTATCCTTTTAAGGATGACATTAAAGTAAATAACTTTAACCAGTGAAAAGGTAATACTACACATTCATAATTTTGTCACAGAGTCCTTCCAGATAGTTGTCTAGAGTAAAGAATGTTTAATTCCTTTAATTAAGTTAGGTTTGCTGTTTTTATTCCATTTTCACAGACATTGTGTATCTTTTTCGGCTATGTAGTACCTTTATGGCTTGGTATTTTGTGTCCAATTTAATGTGAATTATTTCTTACTGCAACTGAAGCATAAAATTCTGAGATACTCACTCTAGACATGATGCCTCCTCACTTTATGTACTCATAGGGTTATCTATTCCTACACATTAGTTTCTAGAATCCAGTAGTAGAAAAATGCCTTTCACTGTCAAGATGTGGATATATTTCTCTTCGATGTCAGCCAGATTTAGTGCAAAATAAAGTAAGAGGGATCAGGAGCACAAACACCTTTTGTTGTGAGTGTGGTGAATCAGAATTCAGCTGACATGCCACTCTCCCCAGATGACTGACTTCCTGAAGTTGTATGGTTTAGTCCTCCATCTGTTTGGAGATGTCTGGAACAGGATATGGTCTTCTTATTTTTCCTCTCATCCCCTGAAGCTCCCTGATTCTCTGCTGCTGGTTGGGCAGGAGGATCTCTCCTTCCAGTCACCTTCCAACAACTTGCCCTCCTATGCATTCCTGCAAATCCCCACTTATGCAAATCCTTGGATAGAACCCACTTCCCCTACCCTACTTTTAGGATATTTTGGTCCTCAGTCTGTTGCAGTAAAATTGTGGCTACGGAGCTACCTGGCTTTTAATTAACTGCAGCCTCCAAGTGCCAATGTTGTAGGTAGGCATTGTGGAAGCAAGTAGTGGAACCAGTTCATGCTCCAATAAAACAAGCCTGGCTCATGTTTACATTCCAGAACTCCCACCCCCTCTTCCTTCCCGAAATGGTGGCCAGGTCTCAACTTTCTCCAAATAGGTTCTGATATGTTCTTTCCCCAAAGATGTCATGGCATTGGGAAAATGCTGGTTGTCCCAGATGAAAACTGTGCTAGTGAACAAGGTGACAGCCATACATCGGTGATGGTCACACTCAGAATGCTGATCAAAACCATGTTCCAGCCTTGTTTTGTCTACCAGTAGACATACAGCTGGGGGGCATAATCTGCAACCCTGAAGTACTTCTTGCTTCTTCTCAGGGAGTTTTCCACTGTTTACTACAGAGCACGTTGTTTCCTCAGGTTATTCCTGTTACTGCACACCGAATGAACTACATCAGTGTTTGTTCTGTATGGATCTGAGTTCAGTGAATCACTTCTGTCCCAGTAATAGCTTCTCACTAGTTATATATGTTAAATCATACATCTCTGCTGTCAGTTTAGACAGGTTCTCAGTATACTAAAAACTTTATCCTACACATTTTCTGCAAGGGTCAGACGCATGGACTTTGTTAGCTCTATCGGTTTCTGGGTGGGACAGTATTGGTTATATCTGATATTTGACTTCTTTGCAGTTACTGCTTTTGTTCTATGTTTGTACTTTGATAGCTGCTGTACAGAAACATCATAATCTATGGTTTATCAGACATAGTTGTGTTCATGAATGTATTTGCAGTTTTAATCTTGTATTCTGGTTTCTCTGTTGCTTTGAGGAAGTATTTTCCCATAGGTGAGTAGCAGTGTATCAGCTCAGAAACCCCAAGAACACGGGCTTGAAGTAAGTAAGTGGGCACTGCACCAAGTCCATAAGCTTTATGAATTCAGACTTCATGGAAGCAATTAGGGAAGCTTTTGAGTCCAGTTTGCCCCTGGAAACACAGAGGTGAGTTTGCAGAGCTATGTCTGAACCTTATGCCAACTCCAGTATCTTTGGATATTGGATATATAATAGCACAGCTAATCCACAACCCTCCATGTTACTTTAAGAGAAAATTAGAATTATTGACATTGAAACAGTGTGGGTCTTCAGAAGATTAAAGCACTTATAAATGCACATAGCTAAGAGAGACTGAAAGGTGACCAGTAATTACTGACTAGTAATTACAATCTCACCAAGTCAAGAAAAACCTGAACTAAATCACCCTAAGTGATCCCAACTGATGCTTATTCTCAGTGCTGCAGACGGAGGCAGGCACCCTCACACACCCTAACCACACCCTAACCAATCTGACCTCGAGAAATTTTTCTCCTTGATTGTTAAGCAAGCATAATTGGTTCTGCTGATCCTATAAATAGGAAGGCTTTCATGCATGCAAAAGATAAATTGTACATCATTCTTGCTCCTGTTCTTTCTATAGTTGTTGCTAATATCTGCTACTTTAGAAGAAAAAAAGAAGTATTAAAAAGTTCATCTGACTGTTTTTAAGCTGGAGGAAATAATTCCATGCAAGTAAGTAGGTAAAATTGTGAAACATGAGATTTAGGTTACTTTAACATAGAAATGCTGTTGTCTTTTGAAAGTCCAAACTAAGTTTTGCGTACCAGAAATTGTCTAAGATTCACCTTTGGTTACACTTTGTTTTGAATACTAATTTGCACCTTATGGTCTAAGTTCAGTAAGGGCTCTGTCCCAGCAACATTTACTCATCCTCGCCACTGCAGGCTTTAGTAGTCATATTTACCAGAATTATTTGCTACACTTTGTTATGTGAGAGTGCCTCACAACTGAAACGTACTTACGAGGTCTGCAGAAATCCTGTTTGCTGAAGTCTGTAGGTGGTGAGACCCCAGACTCCCCCCAGAGAACCCCTTCTGGGGTTCTACAAATGCTGACTGTGGCTGACCTTTGCATACAAACATGTGTACTCCTTCAGAGACAATTGGATGTTCATACGTTGCTTTGACTGTGGAATCATCATTAAAACTTAGTTTGTTGAAGGAATAGCCCATAGTGACTACAAGAAACACTCCCAGGTTGCCTGCCTGCTCCAGACAACTTCTGTATGGGACAGAAACAGGAAGAAGATGGTGCATTTCCAGTATGATGCCAGAAGAGGCTGTTGCTGTAGTGACAGTGTCCTATGGGCTTAACTGGCTCATTAAGTAGTGGCATTTCATTGGAGCTCCTCTGTGCTACCATGCTCTTTAGGTCTGCTCACTTGTCACGTTAATTGACTTTATAGCATCAAATCCACTCGGGTTGGTCAAAACCTTTAGGACTTCTGTTTGACTTTTTTTCTTCTCTTTAGTAAAATAAACTTAGGAAACTTTTTGAAAGTCTTAAAGGAGTAGTAATTGTCATAATGCAAAAAAAAAAAAGAAAAAAGAACAAACAATAAAAAAGGACAAGAGGGATGAGAAGAAACAGATGAAGGTTATCTGTGTGAAAATGATGATATAACCATGAAGGCTAATAAGGAAGAAAAGTGGAATTCCAAAAAATCAGTGGATAGATAATGCTACTCTGCTTGCACTATCAAGTGTGCCTTACACTTTGCTCTAAAACTTTGCTGCTTTTGTTGCTTAGTCTCCAGTGAAGACACCTTCTATTCTGTTAGCCACCAGTTTAGACATTTAATGTTTTCCTTGGGTTTTCAGTTAACTCACTCACCTTGGTTCAGTTTATCACTGCTGCACTGGTGACCTCTGAGGACAGAGATAATTTCTTCTCTACTGTTACTGGTATTGACTGTGTCACTTCATAGTCTCTTGTTCATGCTACGCACATCCTCTTCATTGCTATCTAGTAATTTTCTCTCTGCTACATCATTTCAGCTTCCAGTGAGCTGCATCAGCTAAAAATATTCCTGAGTCAAATCCTCAGGTTGCTCATGAGCAGGGCTGGCCTTGCTGGGGCAGTGGGAGAACGGACAGCAACCTCTGCTCATTCCTTTGTGAACAAGTTCTGAATTCTCACTGGACTTACCTGTGTTGACAGTCCTGGGCTTTGTCAACGAACTTAAATCTTCTGTTGAGTTAGACTGAAAGTAAAAATCCTACTTAGCTACACCCCTTTCCTCAGCAGAGTGAATGAGTTCCAGGCAACCATAATAGTATCAGAGTTGAAAAGAATTAGGATAAGCATGAAAACACTGCTCTACAATTACTAGACTGACATGTTTCCTGGTAGCTAGGGAATGCCACAGGTAGTCCTTGTGGGAGCGCACAGAGCAGGGGCTGTGTATCAGAGGGAAAGGTTTGCTTTATGCAAACTGCCAGAGCAGTGAACTTTGTTCCTCAAGAGAAAACGAGCATCCATGCAGGTGGTTGTGTACCTTTTTCCTGTTCCTGAGCATTGAAATAAACATAAGGATAAAGAGCAGAGGTGAGCCCAGAATGTTCGAGTCAATGCAGAGAGGTCATTATAACATTTTTTATACAGAGGCATGGATTGAACTAATAAAGCTTCTGAAAAGGGGTCTACAATAATGAATGTTGTTTCCATCCCTACTATGACTGACAGAGTTCCTTTCATTCTCATTTTAAAATTGGTATCACCTATTACTTAGTCTGTAGGATGATAGCAGTGTCCAGGCTGTCATTAAAGTTAGGAACAATTTGGATAATTTGATATGAGACATAATGAGTCTTAGGGAGTTGAGGAGCTAAGAGAGAAAGCAAGAGTTGGAAAACTGGGAGATCTGTGACTGCTTATCTACACACTTAAATACTTCAGGGTGATGTTTCTGTGTATCTGCAATGCTCTTTCATAGTTTGAGTGGATATGCAGTGCATGCAGTTAAGTTGGCTTCTTTTATGCTATGGAAAATAAATCTTCCCTTCTGAAAAACTGTAATTGTTGGCCTTCATGTTGATAGCTCTGAAAGTGGCACCCTTTGAACTGAAGTTCCTCTTGGCTATATATTAGCAAAAGTCAGAAGTCTGACTTTATTTTAGCCTTCTGAATTTGTTTTCCTTGTAAACAGCTGCAAGTTTTCTCCCATAATGGTTTGTAATCCATTTTCACTTATTTTTGATGATTTTCTATTACAAGCCTGTTTCTCACCTCTATTTCAGATCTGGCAGGACTTTTAAAATAACTTAGGGATTTTTTGTTATCCTTCAGTATGGTACATCTTGCCTAAAGCTTCTTGTGGCAAGAGTTAAACAGCTTAACTGCATTATAAGAAGAGCCATCTTTTGCTGTGCTTAAAACCTTTCTTCTGTTTGCTTCATTCGAGTATCCCAAACGTTTACACTGCAACAACCTGAACAGCTGGACTCAGTTCACCCTCTACAGGCCATCTGTGACTTCATACTCTGTTGTCATGCCTCCCTGACATCTCTTTCCCTGGCTGAAGGGCTAACTTAGTTATCTTTTGGAAGTCATTCTGTGTCTTTGATCTGCTTTGTTGCCTTTCTCTGCTCTGAAAGGAGTTTCCCTTTACACAGTATGAAAGGAGAGTCTGTAAGATAGAAAATCCATTAACGCTTCATGGCATGCTTATTTGGTAAGGAAAGTAGGTCACTGTAAATTCCGATGACCCTGAGTGAAGGCGGGGGAGGTGTTGAGCCTGATCCTCAAAACAAGTGGAAATCATCTGAAGTTACTAGCAAGGAAATGAAAAGTCTGCCCTGAGAAGGACCAACGCAATTTTGAGGTGAGGAGTTAGTGTTTCAATTAACAAAATGCACATTTTCCTGTAATATGTGAAGGAGGCTTGAAATAACTGTTTTACATCAATTTACAACAAGTAAGGTAAATATATTTGCTTTTCATGCCAGAACTTAAAATTTGAGGCCTGTTACCATAAACAGTAGTGGAGAGAAGAGTGACTGATTATACCGTATTATGCTGAAACCTGAACGGTTGGGGTTGTGTCCACAGGGCTGTTGCTTATTTTTTGTGTGTGGTGCTTTGTTTGTTTTGATTTGAGTTTAATTTGAACAATGCCAGTTTAAGAGTTGCCAAGGTGAATCCTTTGTTTTCCTGACTAACTGGGGCGGTTCTGGTTGACTGGCATGTGTCTCCAACCTACAAGAAGGGCAGGAAGGAGAATGCGGGGAATTACAGGCCTGTCATTCTGACCTCAGTGTCAAGGGAGATAATGGAGCAGATAATCTTGAATGTCATCATATGGCACATATAGGGCAACCAAGTGATAAGATGCAGCCAGTGTGGATTTATGAAGGGCAGGTCCTGCCTGCCTAACCCAATACCCTTCTATGACAAGATTAACAGTTTAGTAGATAAGAGAAAGGCCAGTGATACTGTCTACAGGGGTTTTAGTGAAGTATTTGAGCTTCTCACAATATTTTCCTGGAGAAACTGGCTGCTTGGCACCATAGACAGGGTATGGTTTGCTGGATGGCCAGACTCAGAGTCATAGTAAAAGGAATTCAATCTGTTTGATGGTCCATCACCAGTGGTGTTCCCCAAGGCTCAGGACTAGGGCAGGTTTTGTTTCACATTTCTATCAGTGATCTGGATAAGGGGATCAAGTGTACTCTCAGTAAGTTTGCAGACAATACCAAGTTAGGTGCGACTTGATCTGTTTGTAGTTAGGAAGGCTCTGCAGAAGGAACTGGATAGGCTAGATCAATGGGCCTAGTCCAATTTCATGACCTTAAACAAGGCTAAATTGTGGATCCTATACTTGCATTACAACAACACGATGCAGTAGTATAGGCTTGCAGGAGAGTGGCTGGATAGCTGCCCAGAGGAAAACCTGGTGGTGTTGGTCAACAGCCAGTTGAACATGAGCCAGCAGTGTGCCCGCGTGACCAAGAAGGCCAATGTCATCCTGGCCTGCATCAAACTGGGCCAGCAGAACTAGGGAGGTGATGGTCCCCTTGTATGTGGCACTGATGAGACCAGAATTTTGTTTGGTTTTGGGCCCCTCACTACAAGCACATTGAGTTGCTCGAGCACATGCAGAGAAGAGCAACTAAGCGGGTGAAGGGACTAGAAGACAAGATGTATGAGGAGTGTTGGGGGAATTGGGCTTGTTAGGTCGAGAGAAGAGGAGACTGAGGGGAGACATCATTGCTCACTACAACTACCTTAGAGGAGGTTTTGGAGAGGTGTGTGTATTAGTCTCTTTTCTCAGGTAGCAAGTGATAGGGGGAAGTGGTAGAGATGTTTTATGGACATGTGGACATGGCACTAAAGGACATGGTTTAGTGATAGGACTTGGCAGGTCAGGTTGATCATTGTACTTCGTGATCCTGAATGTCTTTTCTAACCTGGATGGTTCTATGATTTTTACATATATATCTTCCTGTACCTGTGAGATGTGAGAAATCAAAAAACATATTGGCAAGTAAAGTCTCCTTTCTAGACTAGGAGAAATAATTTAATATTCCTGATTATCCTAAGACAAATGCATTTCTCAATTTAAAAAAAAAAAAAAAAAAAAAACTGCTCAAAAGAAATATAAATGAGTATGAAGTTAAAAAAAAAAGAAAAGACACCACATCGGGCTGATAATGCAATTACTGGCTTGTTAACTGGATGGCAAAAGAAGGCATGGTAATTGTGTAGCAACTGATGAGAGAATTTTCAGAATGCATTATGTATATTTTGCCTCATCCTGACAAATTCAGTTCACAAAAGACTAGGAACAATGGGCAGCATCTCAAAGGGCTGCTACACTTCAGATTAGAGCCTTCCCATAAGCACTGAAAACATGGATCAAAGTAGAACTGTAGCATGTATGGCTTGAACCTCACGCTTTCCTGAACTCAGACTTGCAGATGTGTTCACATTATGGGCACCAGATAGTTCACAGTATTTTTCAAGTAAAGATCATGGTATATTCTGAGGAATATATCAACATTTTAGCTGTAATGATTTTTTTTGTTAGGTAAGGTCTTGACAGTACTTGTATGTGTACATGTAAAACTGTATGTATTGTATAGATAAATACTTGTATTTTTTCTTCTTCCTAAACATGTAATTTAAGTAGCAAATCAAAGGCTCTGGACTGTATTTTAATAATAATACTTCCATACTATAGTATTGTGTTTCTGCTGTGGCTAGCAAGGTTTTCTGATTAGGTTTCTGTCTAAGTTAATCTTCTGTTCAAGTATCATCCATTTTAGATCAGTGAGTCCAAACAGCATCAAGGACATCCCTATCATGGGACTCTTGTAGAAGTCTGAACCCAAGTATGGAAGTTTTCTGTCCTCACAATAGGTTTCTTCATTAAAGGCTGCACTTTTCTATGAGTTAGGCAATAGAGTATCAGACTCAAGTTAAAAAACAGATCACATAGGGAATGCAGAGTTCGTTCTGAAAGCCTGATTATCTGGAAGGACAAGATAGTCTTAGACACACAAATAGTGTGTATATAACTCCTGCACAGATTGAGGGTATTGATACTCAGTTTTCTTGTATTGCCTCTTTTTTGGGGGTGGGGGAGGGGAGGAGAAGGGGAGGTTGCTGAGGTGAGGGACAGTGCTAAACCCTAATACACTCAAAAAAAAAAAAAAAAATTATTTTTACAAACCCCAGATATTTTTAATTAATCCTTCAGAAGTTTGTAGTTCTCCTGCACTCCAACATTTACATAACTATGCTCTAGTAAGCTTTTGAAAAGAGAACAGCAAATATGATTAATATTCTATTGTGGCAGCCAGCTTTGCCTGTTTCATTGTTTTGGTTTGCCTTGTTTTTCCCTTCTCTTGTAGTGCTATACAGAATGAAATGAAAAGACATTCAGCAGAAGCTCTTCATTTTTTTAAAGGAGCTTGTGGAGCTGGATTTAAAAAAAAAAAAAAAAAAAAAAAACCAAAAGTTGTTTTCAGTTGTATAAAACTTTTTTCAACTTTGTTTTCTAACAAAAGAGAAGTGATAAGAGTTCATCAGTGTCAAGGTACAGTGCTTTGGGATTCAGAGGAGCTGACCTGTATCTCTGGCTTTTTCTCTTGAAGTCATATTGATTTATGTGAAGTGTCATTTTTAAAGTGTCATCTTTCTCTCAGTATCTCCATTTCTTGCATCTCTTTATTAATCTTCATACAGTTTGACCTTAAACCTGATATATAATGTTTGTAACATGCTATTTTTGTATGAGCTCATACCTGGAAGAGGTAAAGAAAGCTTTATATTTTGTCATATTCTTCTATACACCTAACAGATGTAATGATTATTGTTTTTTTGTTGTTGTTGTTTTTTTTTTTTTTTAATTTTTTATATGGTTCAAAAAGTCATCTTGCTTTCTTAAGGATTTCTAAAAATCAATGTAACTTAATAGGTTTTGTTATTACAATTTTTGTTTGTCTCCTTCTGCACTGTGGGAAACGTAATTACTTTTCACCTGGAACAGGAGGTGCACTGTACCATCAGTATGAGCCTGGAAATCATTATAACTTGTCTAGGGCCAGAAAGTGCCTTAGGGTCCTAAGCGTGCTGATCAGGCAGAAATAGAGGTTAATGTATAGATTAAAAAGCTAGAAGGAACTGTGACAATCACCTGGTCAAGCAGATCCCACAGAAGACACCTGTGAAAGCCTATCTTGCTCTCAGTTTTAGTGACACAAACTGACTTCCAGTCACAGGGTCTGGTGGATAAGCAGACCAACCAGAGGTGGGTCTTCCAAAACCTTTGGAGGATGGGGCTTTTCTGCCATGTTAGCACCTCAGTAGACTTAATTTTGAGAGAAGTTTTACTGACTTATTCAAAAGCAAGGCTTAGGCTCCAGGAGTTTGGAACTACTTCATGCATAAAAACGCAAGGAGAGAAAATGATTGGCGGAAGGAAAAAGGGTGAAAGGAGTCAGAACAAAAGTCTACTGCGTTGGTTGTTGCCAGATGTGGCTGAGGTGTAAATAGGCTGTTTCAATTGAAGTGAACTAGGACCAAATTTTCAAAGGTATCTGTGGGCCTAAAAGCCATTTTGGAAGATTATATTGGGTGCTTTGATCTCCATGTGAGCTAGGCACCTAGGGATCTTGAAAATCAATTTTCCATTTATCTTGCAATGAGTTGTGAGTTTTCAGGAGCTAGTGCTTTTAGAGTGGGACAAGGCTACTATAGGCTGTGGTGTTGAGTAGGCCTTTTGGTCTGAAAGCCATCGCATGAAGAGGCCGTTGGAGCTTCGAATACAAAGCTACATAAAAATGATTGATAAGCAGGTGAAAAAGATTAAGAAGTAATCTTGGGCAGCATCTTGCAAGTGTTGTTCAGATCAATATTATGTTCCTAACCTGACAATTCTTATATAGGTTGCTGGCTCCCCCTCCCTCCATGAAGTAAGTGTGGATGTTGATTGCTTTTGACAAACTTTGAAGCAGCACAAAAACAGGGGGAAAATTGCGTCTACTCTTATGTCATGGAGCTTCTAAAGAGCCTTTCTGTATCTGCTTTGACACAGTTATAGCCTTTAAAATCCAGACCAATTTGTTTCTCCTAACATAAATGAAACTTGATCCTATTTTGTGAGCTGATTTTTCCTGTCAGAATTAAAGCTTGGAAATGTTTGCTGTGATCTAGGTCATGCTGACCTTAATTAAAGATGGATTCACCATGTGTCAGGTAATGTTACAGACTATTTCAATAGTCCCCTACTGCAGTAGTTCTTAAAACAAACAAACAAAAAAACCACTAGCAAATGAACACATCATAGGCAAGCTAAAAGACATGCAGTTAATTTGTTTCCAAAACATCTTTATTCAAATGTGATTTAAATTTCCTCAGTTATGGAAACATTTCCCATGATATGATTGAAGTTCCTGTAACTACCATAAACAGGCTAGATGGGAGATAATCTGGAGTACTTAATTTGTTTGTTTGTTGTTAACAATAATAGCAGGCATGTCTAGTCTAAAATGCAGTACATGGAACTTAGTCATTTGCCACCTACTCTCCCTTTTGTGTATTTTTTTTTTTTCTGCAGTTCATGTATTACTGTTCTGTGCAGCCTGTAATTTCTTCTTTGCCTGGGGACCCACTCTGCTCTAGGATCTTGGCAGACTGCCTGGGGATCACATGAGGAGAGAGGGATAGTCTCTCCTGTAGGATGAGAGTGTACAGTCCTTGTTGGATACCACATTGCTTAGCTACTCTGTCATACATCTATATCCCCAAAACATAGTGAAGAGCAAGATGGTTGGCAGCTCTGCATCTGGTTAATTTCAACTTTTTCTGTCTTGGCTGTAAGGCCATTGATTTTTCTTTGGGGGGGGAAAAAAGACCTATGGAGAGAAGGCCTTGTTTGAGAGGCAGCATATGATACTCATGCTATTTCATATCAAACTATTGAAACATGCTATCAAATGTTGACAGCGTAAAAATGATTTGATTATGTTCAACAAAGTATTACTTCTGGGAGACATTTAGACTCCCAGATTCATCTTACAGATATGTCTATAACTGTAATGCATTTCCTTAAAAACGTCTGTGACAGTTGGGTGGTTTTTATTACCACCTTGATCGGCATTATGTTCCAGCCTGAGCACTGTCTGGTCCTACCACAAACTCTTCGAGGCGGCTGATTTACTCGTAATATTTCTCCAGAGTATGAGTAATACAGAAGGTAATGCAGTGAATGAAATCATTTCCTCATTTTAAAACTTCTTTCATTTTCTTCTGCTGTGAGATGATTTCTCTATAATTCTTAATTTCTTTTTTTGCTTAATACTATATACTTATTTGCACTAATTCTTCCTTTTACTCTTCAGTTCTTAATTATCTATCTGATACTAGTCTGTAGTTGTGGTGAGAGACTAATTATTTCTTACATACATAGAGAAAATTCTAATAGACTTCCAGCTTCTCTGCTACAGTTTATTTTTAGATGTTCTTAACCATATAAAATGATAATGGGTTGGGTTGTGAGGTGGATTTTTTTTTTTTTAATTTGGATTTGAGTTTCCTACTGGTAGTTGTTCAGATATATCCGTTAAGTATTTTCAAGCTGACTATAAGCATGTTACTTAGGGGCTTTGGATTGAACATTAAATGAACATTGGAAGATGAGTGGTGGTGGAGCTCCTCCCCTTGGAAAACTCTCTGGATTTTGAGTACTTAGAACATGGAAGCAAGCATGAAATTCTAAGAGGGTTTAATTCTCCTCTTTAAAGAGGAAAGATACCCAGTTCTCTCCTAGGTTAATTATGTTGGTCACTCCAAATGGTGAAACACCTACCAATCGTAAAAAGCAGCATTAAGACTTAAAGAAGGAATCCTCGCTATTTTTTCTACTTTATTTTTAGCCTAATTTGTTACATAAATGAGGCTTGATGATTTTCAGTTCACTACCTGTTATTCCATCCTTCTTATGGTAGCTTTTGAACCTATTGAGTAATTTCAGCAAAACTTGCCAAAATATGAAAAAAGACATTGAAATATATTCAGAGATTATTTATGTTTCATGAATAAATTTTATGAAGCCTCGTAGGTAATATGGAAGAAATTTCACGAAGGCTTGTAGAAAGTACAGGAGAAATATCCTGGAAATACTAATGCTGAGGAAATGGGAGGAGAAATCTACTGTCACAGAACTAACTTGGCAGCAGACTAGTCCCGTAAGTAAATATATATCACACATTTTAGTCTTTTTTTAGATTTTTTTTTTTTTTTAGTGTGTGGAAGGTTAATTACTTAGATAAGGTTGATGGTATCTCAAAAATGAGAAGTGTGATTCACAATTTCTGGGATAACACTTGAGATTTTAATTTGGATGAAAGTATAAGTTGTTCACAGGTTCTGTTTCCAAAACTTAAACCAAACCTGAAGTTACCTTTTAGTTTTACCTAAATGTACATCTGGGTAAGTTTGTTGATTTCTTCCATTCTGTTCCAATTAATTGCATATTCAAATGTGTTCAAACAGTTTTAGTAGTAGAGAAATAAAATGATCCCTGATGCACATGGAAATATAAAATAACTCTAACTCTTCCCCCTGCAGGCAGAAAGGCGAGTACAGTGGTTGGCTGGTTCCTCCTGAGTGAAGAGAGTGAGCTCCCTTCTGGCAAAAGATATTTTATCTTAAAAATAAGAAGGCATTAATCAGTCCATGCTATTGATTGTGCATTACACAGAAGTGTTCTAAAGGGACCATAACTCTGATTCTTGTTTCTAGTCTATTTTTTTTGTTTCAGGAATTTGCAGTTTATGATCTTTGTTCATCCACACTGGCATATAGATAGGCTCAGATATAAGTTCAGAGCTGAATAAAATACATCCATTCCACAAAACAGCCTGCAGCAATAAGAAATCTAAATAAGAAAAGGAATATCTTGCTGATGCCCACAATGCTGATAGCAAAACCTAAAAGTATTGTACATACAAATTAGAAGAAAGTGCCATATAACCACAAGTTCATAACTTCATGTTTTGTATGATGTCATTCCCATCTACAAAGGGACTTTTTACTAAATTTTCTGTAGCACTGAAAAATGTGGAACATCTGCTGATACCTGGAATAAAAAAAAATCAAACTATTTTTTGTGTTGATTTTCCATTGTTTCAATGAAATCTTAGCTTTTTTTTTCTTTTTTTGTAATTGGGATGTTTCTTGTAAAATTGCAGTTTGTTTTTCTACTTACAGATTTTTATGAAAAATATTTGAGGTTCTGCTTAAAATAGACAAAGTATCTGAGGGTACTTGAGCTTTATTTCTTTTGTTCATCTGTAGTATGTTCTTACTGTGTTTTCCATGAGGATTTAAATACCTTTTACCTTTCAGAGTATTAAATATATCAGTCATTTAAGAATTAATTTATACTCCTGCTTCCTAAGGAAATGTATGAGATTGCCTATATTCTGTCTGCTCTTCAATGTATCTAGTTCTGCATCCAAATAACTTTAATTCATAAACTTACACCATCAGCTCTGAAGCAGAAATAGAACTCTGAAAGATCACTACATTCCTTTCTGAAAAATGTGAACTTTCACGACAGAGACCCTGAACTAGAGCTCTTGCTAAGACCAGTGTAGGAAGATAGCAGTTTTTACCCAGCCTGACCAGGCAGCACCTGATCACTAGTTCTAGGCCAATTATTAACAGCCACTGGCCTGTGTGAGGAGTTGGAATTATTTCATAAATAAGGAAGTAAAGGGGTAAAAGGAACCTGTAGGAATCCAGACTTAATTTATTTTACTACTCCCCGAACTGCTTGTTTTTTAAAGGGAAGTTGCTGTATGGGCAAACCATCTCCTCTTTGCAGTTCCATCATTTGTCATGTTAGCTATCATGTGGCTATACTATTGTGGGAAATTAAATGTATTAAAATCTTGGAACTCCAACTTCAAACATTTGTAGGTGTGGAAAAGTGATGTATGACTATGCAGAGTTCTCTGGGCAAGAGCGCTGTATGCAGTAACTGGAGAACCTTCTAACACATCACTAAAATAATAGTATTTGGCATAGTATATGGTGGCCATGCAAATTAATAGTTTACACTATGGTTGCGCATATCCTTTTTTAAATGCTGTTTTTCACTTTCTTTTAACTGTATAGTGTTGTTCTTTCCAGCTGAATTTTCCCTGAATCTAAAACCTTACATATTCCAAAGGAATACAGAATTGTTTCCTAGCTTGGCTAGTCACACCACAGACCGTCAAAAGAAAGGTCCAATGGGAAGAGAGCCTATTCATCTTTGCAGAGCCAGAGAAATTGCACCTTGGCAGTGATACAAGATTTTATTCTTTACTCCCATTAATGTCTATGCAGACATTATAAATTATAGTCTTTCTTGTCCACCCCTCACCTTCCATTTCCTGAGCTTTTTTATTTAGAAGAAAACGGCTCAGACTTTAAAAGTGGTGTTTGTTTGTTTTTTTTTTGTGTGTGTGTGTGTGTGAAAATTCTGTTCATCCACGAACTGCAGTAAGCATCCAAAGAGTATCTCAGAAAAAAAGAAATGCAATGAAACTGGTGGCTTTCCAGTTAGGTGAACTCTGTAGAGAGCATTGATTTTTATTTTTGTTATTTGAATACAGCTACTAAGTTATTCAACTGATTTGTCTTTCAGTTCAGAATCAGCCTATATTGTAACCCTTTTATTTGTATGTATCATAGTACTTCCTTGTATACACATACATTTGTAGGCAGCTTTCATCAACTGAACTAGGAAATTGCGTTATTAAAGTGCAATCTATGCAACAGACTGCTTTTTCTGAGCAACTCAGTTAACTTTACAACTCTCTTGAGAAATTAGTCATAGCTACTTAACTTTGTCTTCATTTGCTTTTAAATATAATCTATTTTGTTAGTTAAGCACTAGACATCAGACCATTTTATCTTCACTGGTACTAAAAAACACATCTGCCTGAATGTAAAAATACAATTCAGAAAATGCTGTATTGCCTGGAAGTGCACACAGTGTTCTGTAGATCAAAAGAAGAGAGAGATTAGGCATGGCCGATCAGGCATCCTTGAGTGACTAGAGGTGCGGGCTAGTACTTGGAGTACTTAGAGATGCTTCTCAGTGGTCCCTTGGTGTTTCTTGCATTAATTTTTTATTCATATTTAGATCACATTTTGTAGACATTGAATTTAGGTATTGATTAAGCAGAAAACCTTGCTACAGTGTACAGTTAATATATATATGTAAAAGAATGCAGGTGGCCAAGGAGATGTACTTGCCTCTCCACTGCCTTTATAGACAATTGCTGTGTGACTCAGTATTTCTGTCTGGAAAATTGAGTGAGAGGTTTCTAGAGTTTATCAATATTACTGTTTTTTTTTGTTGTTTGTTTGTTTTTGTTTTTTCCCCTCCATACATTGTTTGTAAGGGAGTTTAACTAGGTTCATGCAGTACTGTCTTTAAAGTCATCCTTTGCTTTTTATGCTGGTGAGTTACCATTGCTGGTTAGGTCTTTTTTGGTCTAGTCTCAGTCTTGTCCAACGTGGCAGGAGCCAGAGCCCAAACCATGTTACATAGGCTATTAAGGTACCCCTTAATTCTGTTATACAGGCTTTTGATTACAGCTTTTTCTGCACAGTTGATAAGAGCTTTCATTGCAAAATGAAGAGCATTTCCCACCAGAAAAGCCACATCTTCTGTTATTCTCTGAAATGGATCTGCTGGGTGGGGAGGGAAACAGAGGAAAAGAAATGGGCTTGTAGGGTTCTAGACTACGGAAATGACAAGGTAGAAGGCTATTCTGACTCAGGATTTCATTCTAATGAATGAAATGATGCAGAGCATGGAGTCTACCCGGAGCAGGTGTCTGACAGAGGGACAGGAGGAACTTTTATACAATCACATGCTGATTAGAACACTAGATTAGGAAGTGGCAAGCTTGGTTAAGTTTCCCTTGGTCCAAAAACATTTGAATTTGTTCTTTCCAGGAGAATGCATATGAGAATTTACAGCAAACCTTGGATGGTGCTCATCTCCACCTCATGTGTTGAGACTGGACTGCTGTTCAGGAAAAAACAAATCAAGACTTAGGAGAAGAGAAATTCAGAAGTATTTGTATTTTCCAATAAAACTTTTATAGCAGATTGTGTTTCATTCAGTAACTCTTATTGACAAAAACAGAAATACTTGCTCAAGCAGCACAGATAAAACAGCTGTTGGTCTGATTTCATCCTTTTCCTGGATTTTTTTTCTAAGTCAGTTGCTTAGTGACACATTTCTGAATGAATTCCACACTAGCCACAGAAATTAATGATATTTTGAACACATTTTAAATCTACATATTCACTTACATTCTTATGTGTTACATCTACAGTAAGTATGGCAATAGGCTTTGAGCAGCCTAATTCAGGTGCTGGAAGCCAGCACAGAGCTTCATGTGGGCTGAATTACCCCATTGAGAAACTGAAAAGCCTGGTTAATTAGCTTCCTTGCCTGTCAGTCACTTGTTTCCATCTATTTTCTCACTTCAGCTGCTTCAGTCATAAAACTGTAATCTGTTTTTCTATGGCTGTGAAGATGATACTCATAATTTACTCCTCCATCTAGCTATCTTAATATATTTTATAATTTTAGTTGGTTGTATTCCTGAAGTTTTGCAGTAGTCAATAACTTTATGAATCTGGATAGTATGTTTAGCAAATTCATGTGCAGCTTTTGAAGAGCTATCTGTACATAGAGATTTGTAAGGCTGCATCTGGAGTACTCTTTCCAGTGATCCCCGCCCCAACCCCCCGAGAGAGCTAGATATACTGGGAAGAGTCCAATGGAGGGCTATCAAGATGATGAAGGGACTGGAGCACCTCCTGTAAGGAGAGGCTGAGAGAGCTGGGATGGTTCAGCCTGGAGAAGAGAAGGCTTGGGGCA
Source organism: Nettapus auritus (assembly GCA_011076525.1). Classification (NCBI taxonomy): domain Eukaryota; kingdom Metazoa; phylum Chordata; class Aves; order Anseriformes; family Anatidae; genus Nettapus; species Nettapus auritus. Next base: position 84,368,925 of record CM021766.1, on the reverse strand, counting down.
AAATATCAGTGTAGGTAAATACCTGAAGAGAGGGTATATAAAGGAGATGGAGCCAGGCTCTTTTCAGTGGCACCCACTGCCAGGACAAGAGCCAGTGGGCACAAGCTGAAATATAAGAGGCTCCCTCTGAACATCTGGAAATTTTTTTTTTTTTTTTTTTTTCTGTGCAGATGGCTGAGCACTGGCACGGGTTGCCCAGAGAGGTTGTGGAGTCTCCCTCTTGGAGATCTTCAAAAGTCAACTGGGCATGGTCATGGGAAACCTGTCCTAGGTGGGCCTGCTTGAGTGGGGTTGGAATGGAACAGATGACCTCCAGAGGTCCCTGCCAACCTAAACTGTTCTATGATTCTGTGACACTTCGTGACAGCATTGATAATTGATTTTGGCTAATATCGGTTTACACTTTGTCGCAAAAACTTTCCACTGCATATCTGAGAATTTTCTATGCCTGGCAATCTTTATTTTCAGGCATTTGTTCTCATTGAATGATTTCATTTCAAAAGCCAGCTGTGACTGTCAGTTTGTACACACTACCCTTCCTCTGTAATCTCTCACAAGTTCTTTGTTCACTAATCGATGTCTGCTGAGTGCACCATGACGTTACTGACATCAAAGCAGAATCAAGCAGTGATGATTTAAAATGAAATATAGAACTGTTGTGAGACCAGAAGCTTTTCTGTAGTCATCTCTTTTGCACCCAATTCAGAAGAAATGTTACATTTAAACTATTTTCATCCTGATTTTAAGCAAACTTATTTCTCACGTTCACGTACTGTTGTACACATTGAGCATCTGATGCTGTAAGCTTGAAAGTAAATTTTATAGATTTAACTTTGTGTTTTAGGCAAATGCGGTGTTTTGACAGTAGCTAAAAGCGTATTCTAGAGGAGAGAGGTTACCTCTTGCAATGTAAATGTTGCTCAGCCTCAGCAATGTTGATGTTTATAGCAGACTGACAGGTGGTTGTGGGTCAGGGTGAGATAAAATGCAAGTCTGGATGTTGACATTAGTGTCTTTTTACCCTTTAATCATATGTCACTGTAAAAGAAAACGTATTTCCAGAAGAAGTTTGCAATCATGGCTTCTGGTGTTGTTGTTTCTAGGAGCCATAGCTATCATTTTACAGCAGTAGATCATGCTCCCACCTAAATAATACTCAACAGTGGATGTAGAACATGATCTGAATTTATTTTTTGGTGAGTGTATACCTCATAGAATAGGCAAATGTTGTTTATTATTGTTCTTATTTCATCCTAAATGAAAATAGAATAATTGCGGGGGCTTTTCCATTGATTGTGAAGGCTTTTTGAAAGGTTAACCTTTGCTACGAGTCAAACAAAAGCAAAATATGTAATTGCTGCAGCAATCTTTCATTGCAGATTAGGATTGTAATCTGCTAATTTAAATAAATTTCTTGACACGTTTTTTTTAACCCCCTAGATATTGGCAAATGTAATCATTTTCATCTGTGGAAACTTGGCAGGAGCATACCACAAACACCTCATGGAACTGGCACTGCAGCAGACGTATCAGGACACATGCAACTGCATCAAATCCCGTATCAAGCTGGAATTTGAGAAGCGGCAACAGGTAAAGTCACACCCATGTTTGGGTCTGTTTTGATGTTTTCACGCTATCGCCTCCTTCATTTGTCACAGTATGATCATGTTTGTCAGTGCAGGAACACTTACTGAATTACTGAAAGTGATTTGATGAAATATACAAAATATTTGTATGGGGTTTTGCACAATTTCCATCTGAAAATAAGATGGCATTATGATTATTTGTGTCGTCATAAGCATATTTTCTTCTATTCTTTTTTCTTTCTTCTTCTATTTGTTTTATGAAAATATTTTGTTATAAGGGAAGTGGAAATGCTATATAGATTGTTTTTGTTTTTTGCTGTTGTTGTTGTCCTCACTGGATGAGCTGTGTGATGTACTTGTATGCTTTGGGAATCATCAGTTCTTCATGCCCAAGACTGGTACTGTAAAATCATTGCCAGAAGATATTACTGCACTGTTTTTGAAAAGTATTTGAAACTACAATACTGATGAATCATGTGATATAGTTCTAGGGGTCAGGTATGTTAAGAAGAGCTAGGGGAATTGCATAATGAGACTATCTGTCATTTATTGTAGCAGCTGAATAAAAGTCTTCTCTGATTGCTTTATATAGTTCTTTGTCTCTTCACAACTTCTTTACTGTGCCTATCATTCTGACAGATAGGTGTTTCATTTAAGAGAATTTGAAATACAAATGAGTTCATCAAGTAGTAAAGAAGATAGGTGTATTTTGCTCTCAAGGTCACCAGACTGAAACTTCTATGAACTGTTAAGGGTCAGAGAATAGAGCCCACTGATAAATATATCAAATTAATTAAGACATGTACACACTTAAGTGCATTGCAGGTCTGCATTTGGACATTTTTGGTGCTAATAAGAGATGGATCAATGACTCATTAAACTGAAGTAAGCAAAGTATTCAATGAATGTTAATTATTTTTCTGACCTCTGATAAACAACTGAATCATCTGATCTTCTTACATAGATTTTTTCAACCTTTATCTTTTCAACCCTATAACATGCATCTTAACCCATGTCACAGTATTTGCAGCTAAAAAGACAAGGGGATGCATATCCTTGTCATAACACTTACAAATGCCAGATATTTAAATGTGAAAAGGTAAATGAGGATTAACTTGAGAAGAACTCTTCTCAAGAGTGATGTACTTCTGTGTCTGCAAGCTTTAGTCCAGAAGTGGATGTGCTTCAGTCTGTCTTTTAATACTGTTTGTTTGCTAAGATGATCATCCCCATTGTTAGTATTCAGGTAGCAAGTCAATAATATTGATGATTATTTATAGAGGATAGAGATACATTGAAACACAAGAAGCAGGTGCATATTAAAAAACACCGAGTTTGATCAAAACCTTTATTAGCCTGTGAAAGGTTGTAGTCTGACCCTTGAAACCATATCTTTTTCACATACACAAAATAATAGTTCAGTGAGAAGCACCACAAGCCACTTTTACACAAGTGCAGAGCGTAGGATGTGCTTCTAAATGCTTAGGGCTCTAGATCAAATTTGCACTCATGGACATCATGTCTTTTGTGATTGTTTATGTAAGAGGTACAATTCATATTCCAAATTACTCCATTAATTTCCTCTTAATTTGTTTGAGAATAGAGCCATCCAGATGTAGTTGGGTGTTGCTTTTCAATTGTTTTCTTTGTCTTTGAATAACCTTTCTGTGAACACCATTTTTATTATATTAGTAGATATGTATATTGAATCACCACTCAACAATTATTCTAAAGAACTTGAGAGAAACGCTGAATTCAGTATATTTTCAAGGGAGACTCACACATGTTAACATCTGAGGAAACGGGTGTGTGTATATATACCCAGATAAAAGTTGGAAGTATTGTATCTACACTGCTGTGTATTTCTGTGAAGGCACAGCAAAGGCTGTCTGCTCCCAAAGGTGATGACATCTCCCAGCAGGGTTGGGGTCTCACCAGCCCTGTCCCTCAGTACAAGGTGGGCTGGGCAAAACCAGTACTGGCTGCAAGGGTCAAGTGAGAGTCCAGAACATCAAGAAAGTTTGTAGTGATGTGATCTGAGGCCAAGAAGGAAGATCAGGGTCAGATCCAGCAATTGCTAGGCAGGTCTGAGGTTAAGCTGCGATATCAACCAAGGAGCAAGATATGACGGGGTCCACAGCCAGATCCTACAGCATAACTCAGGAAGGGCTGCAGACGCAAGGCTGAGCTGAAATGGGGCTTCTAGGCCCGTGGGCAGAGGTGGTGGCTGGAGGCCCAAGTGAGGCTGTTAAGGCCTATGAATGTCCTCAAGGCCTTCACAATTTCATATGATTTATTCCATAGATGTAATACTTAGGCTTGGTTTGGGTTTGCCCTGTATAATATGTGCTTGCCTACAAGTGTATGTGTTTAGATGTCTGTGTATTATGAGCTATGACTTTTATGAACTTTTTTTTTTTTTTTTTTTTTTTTTTTTAGTTTGTTTTGTGTGTTTGTTTTAATCCCATTAGTGTTGTGAGATCAGCTTCAAACTCCTGTGGCAAAAGGCGTTATTTTGGATGCCTGCTTTGGTGTTTCTCACACGGCTTTTCCAACTTTTCAGTGTACATAAAAGTAATTGTGAAACTATTCTGACCTCTGTAGATTTGAACCATTATTTCAAGATACATAGTTAAAATAGCCTCTCATAACATTATTTGTCTCACTGATACAGCCTGCCTGACAGTTTGTAGGGGTAGTGACTCACTAACGCTGAGTACAAGATCTTGATGCTGACAAGTAGTTAACATAATTGCTCTTCTCTCTTTCTTCTAGTGCTTTGTATTATAAGGCATAGGAATAGTCTAAGAAGTGCTTACAACAGAGCAGAGAGATGTTTGTAAGGTGTTGGTGTTCAGTGGGTTCTAAAATGTTACCTCTAAAAAGGAGGCAGTATAATGATGGTTTTGGAAACAACACTCAGGTAGCAGATGAAAATGAATGAGATTTTAAATCATTGAATGGCATTTTAATTTTTTCACTGAAAAATGGTGAACCATTCATTACAAGCACTGCAGTACTTCACAATTGTTTTAAAATGAATCCAAAACAGAAATACCTCCTGCATTTCTGAGACTTGAGGCCATTAGCGAAGAACAGAAACGTTTGGAATATATTATTTGGAGTGAATATTATAAAATGTGGATTCTTCTAAGTTCAATTAATGCATTTTTAAAATGTAACCTATTAATATTTTCAGGAACATAGCACAGTTTTTCTGAGGGATTCCTGGCTTTCTTTCTTTTAGAGTGTGGTTTGGGTTGGAAGGGAGGACCTTAAAGATCACCCATTTCCAACCCCCCTGCCATGGGCAGGACACTTTCCACCAGACCAATTTGCCCAAAGCCCCATCCAGCCTAGCCCTGAACACCTCCAGGGATGGGGCATCCACAGCTTCCCTGGGCATGCTAGGAGATCTTGGAGATTCATCTGCATAAATTGTTAGGCCTCAACTATGGTGGACAAAAGGGAGCACGCTGCGAATACAGAGCTCAGAATATATTCTGAATCTAATTAAAGTCTTAACAATCTACTAAAAATACAATTATTAGCAGTATTTCAGTTACAATAATAGTAACAGTCACAGTACAAATTATCTAATTAACTCAGAAAAGTGTAAACAACTAAAACTGTTACAAAGAAAACCTTCCAATATCTTTCCTTTTCCTCTGCTGCTGTCCTCAGCCTTGTGTAGACAGGCTGCTCAGCAATGCAAGATTGCCACTGCTAGTGTCAGGCCATGTGATTTGTACTGCACTGGCAAGGCCTTGGGACGGATTGCTAAGCAAATAGTTCCACACAGAAACTGTTTCCCAGTTGCCCATGAACAAGATTTTGAGTGTGACACTTTGCATGCCTCCAGGGGGCCTGAGGTGAATGATACCAGTGTTACTTGAGCATAAAGCTGTGTGAGGGTGCCAGACACTGCCCCATGCCCTCCTGGAGCAAAGCTGGCACTGGGGAGGCAGCAGACCCCTGCCCACTGGGCCATGGCTCCCTCCACTAAAATCAGGCCAAGGAAAGCTCAGAGAAGTCTAAATATGGCGTGTGAAATAAGGAGCTTCTAATGTTGTGGTAAAAAGTGTATTTTCTGGGCTACAGAGGCCTTGAGCACTTCATCTGTTATTGAACTTAGATCTGTTTAGGTCAAGGTATTGGACAATGGTCCTGAGTTCCCTTCCAACCTTCTCTGTCTGTGAGCCTGTAGTTTTCTTTAATGTCTTTCTGAATGCTGAAAAATGCATGAATGCTGTGATTTCAAACAGAGGCAAATGAAAAGATAAGTGTCTCCTTGCATCATATCCTATAAAGGCAAATGAATGGTGTCTGTATAAGAAATCCTATTGAGTATTAACAAAATTCTTCCAGATTTCTGACTCTTGCCTACTGAAGAGTAACACAAGAAATAGGTAACCATTTTTATTTCAACTTGTTGATGAGAATAGTGGTAATTTTGCAAGAAGTGTATGTTTGTTGTCAAAAGTGAAGTGATTTGAAAATTGCATAGGGTATATCTGTACCCATTAGTACTTCATTAAGTTTATATTTCCCAGTCTCTGAAGAAGTGTTATTCAGAATTGAAATGGATTAAATAAGCATGATGGTATTATGATTAGAAGAATGTTTTCTAATTATTTTTGAGTCTGCAATTAATTTTCCTCAGAGGTTCAATATTTCAACAGAAAATCCAAAACTTGATTAAAAAAAATATATGAATAGGTTCCTGGTTTTCAACTAGAGACTTGAAAGTACTTCTTTTGACTCTACATTTCAGAATTGTTTCTTTACTGTTTCCATGCTAAGTCATTTCACATGATCAGTATTTTTAAATTGTAAATCAGTACACATTGGTAAATTTAAATTAATGTATGCATTGATTGGTTTAAACTTAATGGTGTTGTACATAAAATCTTTAGATACAGATATGTTCAATGCAGATGGGCAAAAAGTGGGTCACTTTTTCAAGGTCCAAAATATGAAATTATGAACCTGCTTTAGGCACCGAGTTTTAATGGGTCCATCTGTCTTTGTTTGTTTTGAGCTACGTTATGTTTTAGAAAGCACATTTCACTGATAAATTTCATATGGCTAATACATACTTTTATAGGGTCTATCAGTCGGTTATGGTAGAAAATAATGACTATACAATGACTAAATAAAATGACTATATAATATTTGTGATACCTTTCTGCTTTTTCCATTGCAGTTGCCCTTCTCATCCTACAGTAGCTGTTTTGTACTGTTATTTCTGTTTATGACCCCTATAATGTGTTTCAGGGCCATTATAAAGGTGATTATGATTTAGTGTAATGTGTGAAAGAGGTAAAATATCATGTGAAAGTTAGCATTAGCATTGTACAACAATGTACAACAAAGCAGGAAGCTTGATTTAGCAGAAGTGGTAATAGGGAGAATAACTTAAGTTATTGTAAGTATTAATACTTCCCACTGTATGCTTCTATATTCTGTAAATGTAATTTGATATGGGAGATCATTTTTAAATTACTTCATTCAAAAATCACTGTCACATGCACCTTCGCTTTATTAGGTCTGTCAGAGAAATGGACGTGTATGTATCACCGTTTAATAATTTTGGAAAGACAGTTATTCTTTTAATTCTGTTTTATCAGTGTCAGTGGTTCAAGATTATTTTTGGCTTTAGACATCAACAAAGGTTTTTGAAGTAGGGTGTTTTTTTAAGGAGTTGTTACTGGTCTGAGCTGGACAAATTCTGATAATGAGGTGTATCCAGAATAATACTTTGTGCTCGTCCCTATTGACCACCATTTTCTTACTAGAGATTTAGTTACAAAGCCCAGTTCATCAGAGCTAGACAACCTGTTTTTCAGCTCTTTACAGTAAAGTCTTATGTTTTCTAAATATTGTTAAGGATTGCTTTGTCAGGAAAGTGGTGACTGCAATGGAACAATGCTCATTCCAATCTCTGGAACATGCATTTAATATCTGAATATTTCTGGAGGGAAAAAAAAAGTGTATTTAATTGCATGGAAAGGATAGAGAATAATTAGGGTTCTCCTGATAATGGTAGTAAAACAAGTGAAATTTTAACCATCATTTGTAGCGACTGTGCAGTAGCTGCTGGATTACCCCAAAGATTTTTCCACTTCTTTAAATAGTCTAGTTCTGTTAATAGCATCATTACGTGCACTGTAAATGCATCCCTGACATTTACTCTGCTTTCATAGTGACTATACTGTTCATTCACTTCAATTGTAGTTGGAGACATCTCAGTATAGCCTGGTTCATTCTGCTTTCTGTCATTCAACAAGGAAAATGGAAATAAGAATGCAATTTTATATTTTCTTTTAGGGTAAAGTGCTAAAGTTTAGTAAGTTCTGTATCTGGTAATAACAAGCATTACCAAACAAGTATCTTCTTTATGGCAAAGAAGATGGTAGTGCTCTGAGAGGCACCTCGCAGGCATTAAAGTTAATGCATTTATTTTGCATAGCTTTGCATATAGCACAGAATTATAATATTTCCCGCATGTGCTTCCCATCCCCCTCCATCTACGCAATTCTAATTCCTACTCCCTCTTCTTTACTGGTGCAAACATTTCAATACATTTATTAGGAAGCTTTCAGTTTGTGGGGAAGCAATTGCCTTTTTTTTCCTCTTATTTGATTCCTGCTCTTTCTACTTGTTGGTTAAATTCGTGCTTTCTTAGTGCTAAACACACTGCTGTGATTTTTGAAAAAAAGGTCTCAGACAGTAGGCTAGTCAATAAATGTAACAGTTACTGGCAAAAAGATTTCCTGCTCCCCATGACTTGTGAGTCTCAAAAAGCAACTGTGGAACATCTTTTGTATAGCATAGGCTGACAAATAAGGCACTCCAGGCTTTTAGTATCTGGTCAGTTAAGGTGCTTTACTTATGTGTCATGACCGTGACTTGTAGATCAAAAGACAATAGCAAAGGTAGTGATAGAAAGTATGCAGGTTTCATATATATGCCTTGCTGACCAGGGCTTTTTTGAGGCAGAAGAGGTACTTGTTTTTTTTTTTTTTTTTGCCTGAAAATTGATGTACTACATTAGCAACCTGCATCTCATCTTAAGACCTGGAGTTATTCTTTCATCATCTTCAGTGTTTCAAAAATTGCTTAGGGGCTTCTGCCCTGTCGAGAGGGAATCCTGAAGGATTGGTTGGCCCTCTGCCTGCACGTTTTCAGTTCACCCCTTCAGAAAACATCAAAGATCCGTTGGGTGCGGGATACTGCCCATTCAGTGTTTTCTGGGGTCTGAGGGGCAACCTAGAAATTTGTAGAGATATACTATTGACAGAAGATTACTTCTCTTACACAGCTTTCAGATTTTTGCTCTGCTAAATTGTTTGTAGGTCCTGTGAGAGAGATCCCTTGTGGAGAAATGCTTGCCATGGTTTGAAATTTGCCTTTCACTGGATGGAATGTATGTTTCATTGTTATGGGGAGAGGTATAATCAATGGAAGCCTGGTTATCCATAGGAAGACACTCATAATGTCCACCATTTTGAAATGAAGGACTTAGTAAACAGCTTGGACAAGTATCTACTGCACAGGTCAATAGAGACACTGCGGTTCCTGCATGTAATGCTTTTTTCCTACCTTGGGACTTCATAGAGAGAAAAGGTTCCTTACTATTTTGCAGTGAAATACATGAGATTTCAGCGGCTTCTCTCAGTGGGTAGATCTGCAGTAATTTATAACATCTAACATCCTCAGATAAACGAATGAGTCATGCTGCTCTGTTTTATTTTAAAGCAAAATCTGTAGTTTAAGCAGATACTAATTGCCACATTTTCATAGATATCCTGATAATTCTGATGAAGAATACAGCTGGCAGGCAAATGTTAATTTTTGTCATGCCACCTGCAATTTTGTCAGCCACATCATGAAAACTAAAGCTAATAGCTAAAATGTAGTTCTTTTTCAAAATCAGAATATCTTTTGACAGTGAGTCCAAAGTTTTCAATTGTTAATTATTCCCATAATTAACTGCCTCATTTTTTAAATTGACATTTTAATTCCCGCTACAAGTTGTTTAAGTTCAGCTGGATCCTTTTGTCCTTACCTTCCTTGTTATGTCATTCTTCATCTCTCTTCATTGAATAAAATCTGCCCTACAAATAGGGATGTTGTTATTACAGGATATTGTACCTATAGTAACCATACACAGATCGTGTTAACCAAGAGGCTTCTCCCAATCTTTTTTTTCACCTACTGAACATCTTGGTCATGTCACAGACATTCTCATAATATTACAAATAGAGAACACTAAGCTCTAATAGGAAGTTTAAGGCATCTGATTTTTCTTTTGCCTTTTTATTGAACTCATTCGTGTTTCCTTATATCATTTTTATAGCAAGCATATCTGAACACACTGTTACTGATAATGTTCTCAGTGAATATCCGATGAAGAGGTAAAGATCCGTGAAATAAGTCTTTTTAAAAGTCTGTGGGTCACATTGGCCTTGTTAGCAGCAGCAGCATGCTAAAAAATTCTGCTTACTGGGTTAAACATCATGAAAACAATATTCTTCCCAGAATTATTGCTTTCCAATGTACAGGCCACCATATAGTAAATAGGCACTTTGATTCTGAATTAGTATCCTTTGGGTATTTTAAATACACTGTGTATTGCTGCTCACAGCTATTTATGTATTTTTTTTCTAGCGTTGTTAATAATCATGTTATTCTTTAGGTCACTTCCAAATAATTTTTGTTCTTCATTTGACTGTCCATACAAATGTTCACATTGTCAGTGTACTTGTGTTAAACAAGTTAAGCTGGGAACATTTTAGAGCTGTGTGCTATTGTATTCTTCATCCCTGCTGTATTGTAAGCACATCATACAAAGTAAGGAGTATTCACTGTCCCACATAAGGTCTTCTCCCCAATCTGGCTAAGTTTGAACATTTTTCAGAAGTTTATTTCCTTGTCAGCAGCCTAGTTAGATGTTACTTCTTACCATTTGCACATTGTCAGTCAATCAACTTTCCCATTCTATGGTATTCTCTTCCTCTTCTCTCCCAACCCTTTTTTTAGCTTCTCCCTGAATGCAAAGGGCTTCAGTATGTAGGAAACACCCCTCTGAGAATACATTATTTCCAGGTACGTGAAACAAAAAACCCATTCCAAGAGGTAGATGTCAAGTTTAGAAGCACCCTCCACAGTGCTCTAGGAGTTGAGCTGGTCGCTTGCAAGGCAAGATTGCTAATAATGCTTAGGAAGAAAGATGTAAGAAGCTGTCAGAGGGTCTCCTGCCTTTGCTTAGGAGCTGCTTTTCTGCTGATGGAGCATGGAGCCTCAGCCAGGTGGGGACATGACCTACACTGCAGCTGCAGTGCAGTCAGACCTGCGCCACCTGCCTTGTTGATTCGGTCCCTGACCCACAGACTTGACTTTAAGGCTTCTGTTCAGGCATGCATGCCACAATGTACTTGACTGTACAAGACTTCCTAGTTCTTTGTTGGTGAGGTCTTGAGGCTTGCCTGCCTTGCTGTGGCTCTTGCCCCTCTCCCCAGCTTGCATTCCCTTACAAAACAGCCTGCCCTTGCAATTAGGGAAACTAATCTTTTTTGTATACTGCTCCATAAGCTCATCTTCAAATGGATTGTGCTTTGACTTGGTTCATTTATCTAAGCCCATCTTCTAGACAGAATAAACAAACATCCTCAAAAGCATTTAGTGGATCTCAGGCAAGGTCTCCATTTCCTGTGAAAGCCACTGGGAGGGTGTTTCTCTGTGAGCGTTCGCTCCTGCTTGACAACTGCTAGCTGCAAAGGGCTCTCTTCTAGCTTTGGCACCTCTACCTTAACTTAACAGGTCATTCAAGGAAAGCCAAAGACATACACGGAGAAAATACCATAATACCTGTCAAACAGTGGCCACTGTGTGTCCACAGGATAACATTGTTGATCTCCTATGTTTTACTCCAAAGCCAAGATAATTCTCACACATATCTGGGTACATTTTTGGAGCTACTTTTACTTTGCTCCTATGTTGTCTCATTTGACATTCACGTTGTGAAAAGTCGGTGCGAATGCCAAAATGATGTTGCCTCCAGCTACTGCTGGGAGATGAAGGTCAAGAGAAGCAGGCTTATGTTTAACCACTAGTAGGAATCATCTCCCATATCTCCAAAGGTGATTTTCAGGATCATTTTCATGAATCCTTTGAGTCTTGATGTATGATGTGATATTTGCTTTTTCGCTCGTCCCCTTATCCCAAGGTAAGACAAGATACAAGGTAAGTTAAGATAACTTTAATTGTCCAAGTAAAGATAAGGCAGCTGATTTCAGGCCTTTCTTCATCTGCTTCTGCACAATATTGTGAAACTTGCTGTTGGGCCAGATCTCCTAATGAAGGAATTGGAGGGAACTCTGCATATCATCATCTGGAACCTGACAGTTCTTGGGTTTTAAATGATAACAGTAAAGATGATCCTCACAGCTGGAAGAACAAGAGTCCATAAAGTTTTTATGGGTGGGAACATACTTGTTTTGTCTCTCCTGTAATTCTTGAGGAAGTTACTCTGCATTTGATTCCAAAGTATCCAAGAATTAAGAATTATCAGTTCTCTGTCTACTTAGGAAAACTTCATTTACAGTTATTTTGGGATTGTACTTGCCAAACAGATGGATTTTAGATTTCTCTCATCTGTCTGCAGGATGTTTTCTTAGAAGACTGATTTTTTTTTTTCCCACTGGATAGAAATCTGATATTTGTGTGGGATCTAAATGTGATAAGTGTAATAGGAAATCATTTCAGCAATAGCTTCTTGTTTCTTCCTCAACCTCTTCATGAAACAAGCTGTGCTTTTTTGTGATGACTGAACTACAAGTGTAGAAGAGGTGGAGGTCAGCATAACCAGCCCCATTTATACTAGGTTTTACAGGACAGGGTCAGACACTGAATGCAACCAAAGGCTTTCCCATTGTCCCATTCTTTTAGTGTTTTATTCCATAGAAGGCATTCATCTTCAGTGCATAGTGGTTATGGAAAAGTCTTTGTTTTCTTACACGCGGCATAGTGTCTCAAAGATTTCTTGGGTTTTCCTTTACAAAGAGAAACCCTTTCCTTCCATTTGGGGGAGTCACTGGATTTAGCAGTTTGTACTTGGATAGTGTTAGGATTATGATAGTCTTTTCCCTTTAGTCACCAGACTCCTCTTCTTTTTGCGGTGTTGCTTAGAATCCTGCTTGTGACATACACGTGGATGGTTACTCAAATCAGAGACTATGAGTATGTAGTTTTTCTAGGAATTGCGTTGCCCTGAAAGATGTTCATGGCCTGTGTGCCCTCCTGATTCTCAGAGCCACATTTTACATTTTTGTCATATTTTGTTCCTTTCTTTTAAATCAAGAATCTTTCAGGTTGAGAAAAATTTACTCAATTTATATGGTAGGGAAGGGCAGGTGATATGGGCAGGTCAAAAGTGTTACTGCTAGGGCTAAAAGGTGCCTGTCCAACCTCAGGTGCTTGAGCGTATACATACCTGAAACACCACTCAAACAGTAAAGACACTGAGAGATGTAGTTTCCTGTTAGTAAGTTTGTTTATTCTTCTAGACTATAAAATGTCTTTATGGAAACCAGTTATGTTTCAGACATGCTACTCAAAATATTCACGTAAAAATGCTCTGTAAACTGCATTTTGAAATCTGCCAGTTTGTTGGATTCTTAACCATTCAATCTGTGCTACTGTACTATTTTTTTAACCAGAATGTTGAGTAGCAACACGACATTGTGTGTTTGTAGAAATCTAAATTATCATGTGAACAGTTGTCCTTATCATCAACAAATGTACTTTTATTAGAAAAAAATAATCTGGCTGGGAGCAGATGAAGTAATAAAGGAAGCAAACTCAAAAATTGCAGCTGCTTTAGCTCTTGATGTAGCTCTGTTTGAAAAGAAGCTTTGTATATGATCATAGCTGAAAGAAAATTTTACATTGTGATAAAAATTGGCATAACTTCTTAAAAATGCTGTAGTAGTGAAAGTAAACACCCTCCCTGAACTTCCACTCCATGTATTCCCTTATTTCACTGAAATCTGACACTTTTCTTCTGAAGCCATACCAAAGCAACTGATAAATTCTTTCCAGCCTCCTCCAGTTCTATTGTGTTTTCTGATGATATTCAAAAACATAAAGCAAGACAGGAAAAAGAAGAGAGAAAACTAGGATGCATAGTTTTAAGGATTTACCACTTTTACATTCAGTTCTTACATATTTACTGAAACCAATTTGTGAACTTAATTCGTTCCCTTTAAAAAGAGGGATTTGTTTATAATGAAATGATCAACCAATTTTCATGAACAGAAGCAGAACAGTGGAATACAACCTATTAGGTCTGTTCTTAAAATATGACTTAGTTGAAGGTTTCATTCCAACTTCAGAACATTTTTGGAAAGTGCAGAAAAAGAAATCTCAAATGTGAAGAGGCTTTATCCTTCTTCTTTCTGGGTGGCAGGATAAGTATACTTGAATCACTCCCAACAGATATCTGCCTAACTGGTTATTCAAAATCTGTAGATTCTGCACCCTCCCCAGGTGATGTGTTGCTGTCAGTTCTCATCTTTGATAATATCTTTAATTAGTCTTCCCATAATGCAACCTGGGACTGAATGTAACTGACAGGGGATGTGAATGAGGTCCATTCCCTTCCTCTCCACAGCCTTCTGTGCACCTGAAGATCATTGCCCCTTCTCCCCTCAGGTACCTCTTTGATAGAGCAAACAAGCACAGTTTCTTCCATTGTGGCTTGTAGGCCATGTTTTTTAGATCTCTGATATTTTGTTTTCGTGCTTTCACCAGTTGGTTCAGATGGTTTTATTTTAAGTGTTAAAACACTTTGGCAGCATTGTTTCTTGTTAAGTTCAACTTGGCATTTCAGGGGACCTTGAAGTACGGTGTAATATTGCTCTTTCACCTTTGCAATTCTGAACGTTCGTTTGAAAATCAAACTCTTGGAGCTCAGATAGAACTAATGACTAAATCCGTTCTGTTCTCTGCCAGTGCTAGACTGGAGCTGACTTCCCTGTTTAATCGATCTGTCACCACCCCATTTTTCATACTTAAATGTAGCTACATAAACCAGCTCGCACTTAATTGAGATGCAAAAGATTTTCATTCAAAGACAAGTTCTTTCTACTCATTCCTTGCAACCAAAATCTAGTAGAAATCTGCAGTATTGTAACTCTTTTCACTCCAGAACTGAGAAGATCACATGTGGCACTTTGGAGTATTACAACTTAAAATGCCTTCCTGTTTTAAATTATTTTAGTACAAGCTAGGTGTCTGTGTAGGGTCCAAGGAAAAAAAATGGCTGTAAGGCTTAGTTGATTACCGGGAGGTTGGCCCTGAAATCTCATACCCTGGAGCTGCAGGGAAGTATGTTGTCTTGGCTCTTTTTGTAAATTGTCATGCCTCCCTCCGACTTTAGATCAGGTCTTAGTTGCAACTGCTTCTGTCTCTGTAAGTTCTTCAGTCGTCTTATTCTTTTGACTGTATAGGAATTGTCTTCTACCAGCTAACATGTATTCCTGGCTGCTGTGTATTTGAACGAACTAATCATTGCCTTTCTTGCACACTGGTATTTATATCCATTGCTCTGGATTTCCTTTTCCTCTAATGAAGTAATGAAATCTGACAGAGCCAAGAGTTGCAGCTGACTTTTCCCAGATTCATCACTTTGAATACTCAAAGCCATTCTGTAAATAATTTCACAAAGCATTCCTTTTCCTCCATCATTGACATTTGAGGCATCTGTAGTCTTTGTTGGATATTCTTGGTAAAAGGCCCTCAAAATGCATTTTATATTCTTAAATATCATTCCATTTCCTTCTTCTGTGTCTCTGTGTGCCAATAAATTGGTATCATCTTCCATACCTCTTTCAGTCCCTGGAAAGTCCCTGAAAAGTCCATCTTCTGCTTTCTTCAAGTATTTCTTCTTCTAAAATACATTTTTTTTTTAATGTGCAGTCTTTCAGTGAGACATTCTACCCTATCAAAGCCAGGACCAGCTTACTCTTTGAGAATGTATCAGTTCACACCTCCTGCTGTATTCCTTTTTTATGATTACTCAGATTATTCCTTCTAAATTGTTGTATCTGATATGCTAGTCCTATTCGAACTTCATTCACCTTTCTTTTTTCCACATGACAATTTTTATATAGCCATTAATAGCTATGTAGTAAAATCCTCGAAAATGAAAGTCAGTTTGCATGCTACTACACTCTAGATAGTCAGTGCAAAGTTTTTTGAAAACACTACAATATGAATGCTAAAGTCAAGTCCCAGTTATTCTCATTAAGGATGAGAAACTGTTCAGGGAGGTGAGAGTATTTTTGCCTAGGCAAACACAATGCTAGCAGGAGGCTTCTGTTGCATTCCTGTGGGCTGGGGAAATGTCATTGTGAAGCACAGTCTGTTACGAGTTCTGATGCAACATGAATAGGAGTGCACACAGAAGACTTTATGAGGGTCAGGTTCTCAAGCCAAGTTCCTTCTTAGTTCTTTAATCTAATCAGAGAAAGCCCATCAGGGGCAGTAAACCTTCATTTAGTCTTGACCATTGTATGTAAGCATACCTGCAGGGTTAAAAGAGAAGGAAAAACAACAACAACAACAAAACAGCAATATTAACTTTAAAAAAGGGAACTATGCTAAAGTCAGGAAACTGAATGAAAACAGCATTTAGGAGACAAACCGAAAACTGAAGAGGTAGGAAGGAGACATGAAGACAATTAAAGCTACCATGTGAGAGTCTTAGAGTAGAATTATAATATTTATTTAAAATGTTCTAAATAGCCCCAGAAATAAAAGTTATTTAAAAAGAAAAAGAGATTGCTTGGAATAAGGTGTACTCTGACACAAATGGTATGACCATCTAGCCCAATATTTTATTGCTAGACAGTAGCTTATGACTAGGAAATGGAAAATGCACAGTTATACATATGGTGGTACTTCTCCAGTAATCTGAGAACAAGGAAATTGGTGGTTCAGTTACTTTATGAACCAGAATTAATGTTGTTGCATTTAAGTGCTTGATGAATTTTCCATGTCTGAATTTGCTTAGTCTATTTTTTGAGACAGTGTAAATTTCTGATGTTCACAAGTTCTATGGTGTGCTTTTTCAGCTCAACTGCATATGGTGTAAAAAATCATTTCCTTTTGTTTGTTTTAGTCATTGCTTAGGTACTTTTATTTGATGCCCAATGCAGTCAGTCTCAAATAGGTATACAGCCACTTTAGACTTTAGGCTTTAGACTATTTTAAAGTTTCTTCTTCCTTGCTGCTGCCGCCATTGGCTTTTTGAAATTCAGCCATTACATATCATTAAGTGACTGCTCAAGCAGTAAGGCACAACTAAGTCTGTGTAGCAGGACCCAGTCATGGGTGACGATGAAGACAATAGCTTACCAGTTACTGTCCTGGGCAAAACAGATTAGTACAGAATCATAGGATATCCTGAGTTAGAAGGGACCCATAAGGATCATGGAGTCCAACTCCTGGCCCCTCACAGGTTTACCCAAAAGTTTAGACCATGTGACTAAGTGCACAGTCCAATCGCTTCTTAAATTCAGACAGGCTTGGTGCAGTGACTACTTCCCAGGGGAGCCTGTTCCAGTGTGCCACCACCTTCTCAGTGAAGAACCCCTTCCTGCTATCCAGTCTAAACCTCCCCTGTCGCAGCTTGACACCATTCCCTCGGGTCCTGTCACTGGTCACTAAAGGGAACAGATCAGCGCCTGCCCCTGCACTCCCCCCCATGAGGAAGCTGTAGGCCTCCATGAGGTCCCCCCTCAGCCTCCTCTTCTCCAGGCTGAACAGGCCCAGTGACCTCAGCCGCTCCTCATATGTCTTCCCCTCTAGGCCCTTCACCATCTTTGTAGCCCTCCTCTGGAACTCTCCAATAGTTTCACGTCCTTTCCGCACAACTCAATGTGGGGAAAATTAATCTGTGAGAAGCAGAAAAGCCAGACATTAAAAGAATGCCTTTGCTCCCACCTTTCCCAGGGTCAACTTCTCTCCTTAAGCAATGCAGCACAGGGGTACAGCAGGGTGGCCAGGAGCTCCTGCTCCTTCCTCCTCACAGATTTCCTCTACTCCAGCCTGGGCTCTCCATGGGCATCAGGCATATCCACCTGCTCCAGTGTGGGTCCTCCTTGAATGGCCATGAACATGTGCCCCACCATGGGGCTGCTCCTGCTCTGATCCTGGTATTCCCCCTGCTGTTTCCTTCCTGCTCTCCCTGGCTGGCATTTTCTGCCGGCATTTTCACTTGCATATTTTCCCAGAGATGCCACCACCTTTGACTGTCTCAACTGTGTCCTGCAGTGGGTCTGTTGCAGGGCTGCTGACCTCTTCCCACAGAGGCCAACCCTGCAGCTCCCAAATCCCTGCCACCTATGCCCAATACAAGCATAGTTCTCACCGAAGAGACGTGGGGAAGGTAGTGGCTGACAACGGTAGAGAAAGCTAGGCAGGAGCTCTTCAAGACAGCTGGTGGGCAGCCTGCCTTGTGCTGGCCTCCATCTTCTGAGACCTCTCTGCAGCTGTTCACAGTCCACTGTTCTGATTGCAGTGAAAAACTTTGTATCATCAGAAAAATTGGTCCTGAGAGTTGTTCTTTTTATTTTTTTTGTTGTTCTTTCGTTTGTTCTTCCTTAAAGCCTCTTATTCTGTGATATTAATTAGTGTGACCTTCTCCAATTCGTACCTCAGAATCAATCATTTTGCATCTCTCTGATCTCCTCCTGTTGGCGTGGTAGGAATGACACAACTTCATCTAGCTTGCTTTCTGCTCTGGGTGTTAAAATCTTTTGTTTCCACTCCTCAGAGCAAGTTGCTTCTCCAGAACTTTTTTGCGTGACTTTTAATGACTTTAAAACTCTTGTCTATTTTCTGTGTTTGGAAAGAATGCCAGTTTTGGAAGACTGCCTTTATCCAATAGCAAATGTGGTCCTTGAGAAATACAGAAATTATAAATGAGATCCTTTAGAATGTCAGAGTAGATCCCAATACCTGCCTTCCATCCCAACTCCATGCTACATGGGGTACTGCAATATTTTGAGTATGAGAGGACTGGGAGAAAAGAGGAGTATAATTTGGCTTTGTTAAATTCCCTTTGCTTTATGGCTTTTGGGTATGAGTCAGTCTGTCACAGGTACCTTTAACAACGCCCTTTACAGCACCGAAAGGAACCCTTGGGTTGCCCAGGGCTGATATGCTGCAACAAATGGGGCTACATTTCTTTTTTTAATTAATTAAAAAAAAAAAAGTCTAGTGCTCACAGGGATTATGTGCAGCTGTAATGCAATCCACGCTGACAACACTCTAAAAACACAATTACAGTAAATAGGTTTAGTCCAGATGACTAACTCCTCATCTGTGATTTTGCAATTTAGAGGCTGCTGGACTAAGTCTGTCTGTGAAAAATGGAATATTTAATAATAGCTCAATTTCTCTGTATGTTTACAAACAAAAATTGGACTGCTAGTCTTCCTTCCTTTTAAGATAACTCTTCCAGGTTGTTTTAAAACTCATCCTTACATAGTCGCCTTATGTTAAGGCTGAATATTTGTTTTCTGGTATCATAGGGAAAACAAGTATGTTCAGCTTGTGATCGTAGTTATAAAATAGAAGATGGAAATGTTAGTGTGACTGTTATTGTGACATACAAATACTCTGCAAATATGTCCAAGGATGTCTATTTTTTATTGTTCTAGCAAGATAATATCAGCAAAACCACATGCTTTTTTTTTTTTTACTTTTTATAGGTTTTTTTTTTTTTTCTATGTGAGACTGTAATCTTGTGTTGCTCCATTAATATCTGCTTTTCTAATGAGAGTTGATTGCTTATCTTTTGGGTGTTCTGTTACAGACTTTCTCTCCATTTTTTTCATTTTATGTAAAGCCATTTTTTGTGTGTAACTAATTTTTCTTCCCCATATGTATTTTCCAGAGTTGTTGTAATTTAATGCACGCATCTTCAATGAGTTTGAGGAACAAATGATATGTCATAACCCAATTTAGAATCAGTAGCATATGAATAGCATATTGCCATTAGCAGAAGTCCTGTCCCATTAATTTTTGCATATAAAATGCAATTAAATATTATTGTTGTTAACGTTTTTGTCCAAGCTCTGTGCAAAGATTGGCAGTGATGCTAACAGACTATCATTACAAAGCTGTGCAATGCTATAAATAGAACTTAAAATCAGTACATATTACTATTAGCTGAATTCCCATTAATTTTTGCATGTAAAATGCAATTAAATATTATTGTTGTTGTCAATGTTTTTGTCCAAGCTCCGTACAAGGATTCTCAGTGATGCCAACAGACTATCATTGCAAGGCTGTGAATGCTATAAATAGATATGCTATGACTTACATAAATCACTGTACCACAGTTTCTCCCTAATTTTCTTCATTCAGTTAAAGTTATTATCCAGCCCATCAAAGATATTAGCATGCTGTTGCATAGCATACATTAGCATTTTAAAGATGTGACTGGCTGAAGGTGGATTGGTTGACAAGCGTGAATACTGTGAATGAAGATGCATCTAAGAGAAAAGAAAGTGGCAGCACCGTAGTTTAATGAATGTGTTTAATGCATCTGGAATGAGAACACATGTATGCAGCAGATGAAGCTCGAAGAACTCTGACATCTCAGTAGAACTGAAGGTTTTGGGGGTGCCTTAAAATGCAGTTGGATACAGGATCTGCAAAATTCATGAGTTATTGTCAGAGGCAGACTTGAAAAGAATCAAGTCAGCTTGATGTTTGCCGAAACTCAGGTAAAAATAATGGTTTTGAATATGTGTACGAAAACTGAGCAGCCATCCATTTTGAGGAAGAGAATGACTCTTCCAGCTTACGGTGAGCCATAGTGGTGATTTATAGTGATTTCCAGAAAAAAAAAAAAAAAAAAAAAAAGGCATTGCTCTTTATACCGTAGGAATACACTAAGTGATAAGAGTCTCAGAGACAAAGCGAAAAATCCAACACTGTGGAAATGTCTAAGGACTTCAGTCCTTCTGGGACCTTACATAGGCAGTGAGGCAGGATAACTAGACAACTCAGCTGTGGACTGTAGAGAGCCTTGAAAGATGGGGTGGGCTTGAAATAGCTGGAGGGAGCTGAAGGAGCAACCCCAACATGTGACACTACTTAAAGCATGTTGAAAGCTTTTTTAAAAAGAGATTCAATGTCCTTTTAATCCCCAAAACTGCATTGAAATGTGGCCCTTTTCACTGACAGTGCTGTTAAAATCAAAGTCTTAATAGCACCAAAGAGTTTTCATCCTCTCCAGCTGTCACCAGATGCTTAAGGTTGACTCTGATCCTGGCAGTCTTATATGGGATCTCTCAAACCCTGTTTCAGAAAGTTTCAAGTTGATTGTGAATTGATCTGCTAGTTCAGTCAGAGATATTCTGCAGATGTAAAAGTGTGTTAACATACCTTTGTGTGTAGAAAGGGCTAACCATTTAGTCTTTGAAAGTACTTGGTCAGAGTTCTCTCAAGTAGCTAATGGTACTCGTTTCTACATCCCCTCTCAGCCGTTATGACTTCTTTGTCTTCATATCCCCTATTCAAATAATTTGGTAGTAGAAATCATAGAATCATAGAATATCCTGAGTTGGAAGGGATCCATAAGGATCATCAAGTCCAACTCCTGGCACCGCACAGGCCTACCCAAAAGTTTAGACCATGTGACTAAGTGCACAGTCCAATCGCTTCTTAAATTCAGACAGGCTTGGTGCAGTGACTACTTCCCTGGGGAGCCCGTTCCAGTGTGTGACAACCCTCTCAGTGAAGAACCTCTTCCTGATGTCCAGGAATATTTTTCAACTTCTCGTGGGAGCTCTTCTGTCATTGTTAGTCACTGTCATTGTCTAGCATCTTGCATTTCTTCTAGTTAGAGAGGAGCCCCGTAGCTCCTGGATTCAAAGAGAGAACTCTTGCACTTGTCTTGAGCATAAGCACGGGGTCTACTTACCTCTGTCTTTTTTTAAATGACTAGCTGCCTGCCTCCCTTTCCAGCCATAGCATCTGAAACTTTCTTTCATGTATTAAACACTTTATCCTAAAATATCGCAAGTGTTCATTTACCTGCAATGAGACACTTATGTCTTGCTTGAGAGGAAGAATCAGTGAATAGCGTAACTTTGAAAAATCTAGCTGTTGTTGACAAATTGACTATTATTTCTGGAATGCTCATCACTTCACGTTCTTCAGTACAGTTGTTTTTTCTTAAATGATGCTGGAATTTCAGCCTGTTAGTATGGGTAGGTAATAAAATACATTTTTAAAAAGAAGCAAGGAAAATAAAATTACTGGTAGAATATGATGCAAGGTTTTCATTCCGTGGAAGTATGTGTTTGAGTTGGTCAGGTGCTTAGCCTAACCTTGATGAATGAGTCAGTCTCTTAGTCTGAAAAGCCTTTGTATTTAAACAAACCTCTCGGCTGCCCTCTGAAAAGGCTTTTATTTTGTGAGGTTAATGTGGCATTGGAAACAGTCTGGCATCAGCTGCAGAGTGAGTGCAATGACAGCGGTTTCTGAGTTAACATGGATGCAGGGCTGTTTACCCCTCAATGAGAGATTTAGTTTGCCTTTTGATTTATTTTTGATTTCATGATGTTAGTCTCGGCTTTAAGAAGTTTAAAAAATACTGATTTAAGGCATATTCTCAAATCAATGCCATTTGAACTTTCAAGTTGTTATGCAGTACTTAACATTTGTGGTCTATAAAATTCCAAAGCTAGGCACTAGTTCAGAAAGGTATCTCTGGTCATGCCTTAAACAGCCTTAAGTTAAGCACTCTTGTAAGTCATGTCGAGTGAATTTCTGTGGCTATAGATACGGAATGTAAGTGCATGTAAAAATGAACAGTAGAAGTCCTAAGGGACTAGGCTGTGTTGTGTAGCTTGCCCACCTCATCTTATCGGAATTAAAATGTGAATGATCAAACATAAGAAAGCTATTTTCACTCCACCTTTGAAAGCTTTGAAAGTAAGGTATTAATTTGGTTGATTCTAAGCTAACTGGTTGTTATCAGTCACAGGGGAAAAAGAAAAAAAGGGGAAGAAAGGCATTCAGTGGAATCCATTCTTAATGTTTAATACCTTGTTTTTATGAATGCAAATTGGTAATAGTCATTTAAAATAACTGCAAGAACATTTGAATTTTTCCTTAAATGAAAGGGGACATCGAGTAATTTGAAAAATTAAAAAGTATATATTTTTGATCTCTTTGGAAAAGTAAATTAGCATTGAAAGGAGAAATGTTCCTGTAAGTTTAGAAGCAATGACTAAAAAGAAGCAGAAAGCATGTTTTTTAACTGTGCAGGAGTGAACGGATTCATCTTTTTCAGAGTAAGCTTGTGTTCTGGAACTATGCCATATGATTCCCTATAGTAAGCATAATAAATAATTTTTTTTATGCTTCTGCATTCATTGTGAAAGAAAAGTGTCACATGTTTATGGAAGGCTCATTACAGGATTTATCTCAAGGTGAAGTGTGAGAAGAAGAGGTCAAGGAATAAATAGAATAAATAAAATAAGCAGTAATAAATCCTCATACTCGTGTATTCATCTGAGAGATATAAAGAAATGTAGCTGAAATGCTGCTGCTGCTGCTACCTGTTGCGTGCAGTATCTCGCTCACCAAGAGTTGTGGGCAGAGCTCCATGGGGGACAAGGGGACTACAGACTCAGGAACCTCATCTCTGTTTTGGGCTTGTGGCTGGAGGTAGAATATAACATTAATGCTCATGTGGACAGGGGTGATAAGTGGAAGAAGTGTCAAGACAGCTTTTGTAGAGGAAAAGGATTCTCTGAAGGTTTCAGTGATCCTGTGGGTGAGCATGATGGACTTGATATTGGCTGCCTAGATTTCTGGAAGTTAAGATCCCTTACAAAAGGATCCTGAGGAACGTAAGCAGGGGACAGGACAAATGTCTTTGTATGATCAAGTACTTCAACTTCCTTAGTCCTCCTCTCTGAGAAATTTTAAATATATATATATATACAAAAATCTCTCTGTCCCTTTTATTTTCTTTTATGCTCAGATTATTTTTTAAGAAGTAGCTTTCTGCATTTGTCAAGAAAGTAAAGATTTGAGTGAAAGTTACTT
This sequence comes from Nettapus auritus, assembly GCA_011076525.1. Lineage (NCBI taxonomy): Eukaryota > Metazoa > Chordata > Aves > Anseriformes > Anatidae > Nettapus > Nettapus auritus. The sequence continues at coordinate 84,345,196 of CM021766.1, read as the reverse complement.
AACTATAAAATGCACACAGGTCTTAGTCACAAAAATTTGTTGTCAGAGAGTGTACCCCCAGCATGTAGAGGGTTAGTCATAGAAGTGCTTTAGTGTTGCATGGTATGCCACAGTGTGGAGATCTGTCAGCTTTTACAGTGAGCTTTATGCTACTGCAGATAAATCTAGAAATACATTTGATTTGTTTTGATTTCAATTTGTGTATAAAATAAATCCTGAGTATGTAACTTTGCAGATGGTAGCTTATGCACATTTCTAGAAGATGAAAAGAATACTGAAGGAAGAAAAGTTTTTCTTGAATTCGTGAAGTACAGGAATGCTGCTTTGTTTCTGGCTGCTTATAGTAGCCAGATAAATTTGTTTGTGAAATAACATGGATATTGAGGGTAGGGACAATCGTTACTGTAAATTCAACAGCAGGCATTTTCCTTGCTTCTTCATAAAAATGTTTTTGGCTATTCCTTATTTCTTATTCCTTATTTACTACTACATCTTGCAGTATAGTTTGTGCCCCAAATGCAAAGTAGTTTGGGCCCAAAGTTTTGGGGGCATTTTGTACTTCCTCGTTGACCGTTTAAAAAAATGCATCAGATTTATGTAAGTTAGGTGTTTTAAATCTGGCCTGCAGGCACTACCATTTTTTCCTTTCTGTCTAGCATAAGTAAACCTCCTACATAAAGCTGAAGAAACGTTATTTGTTGCTGGTCTTCCAGTTCTTCGTGGGCTATATTTTATTCCTGTTTACTCCCTTCTTCTGCATTGAAAGTAGAAACATGAAAATAGTGTATTCCACATGCTATCGGATTGCTGCCCCACTTGAAGGGAAGGTAACTGTTGTTAGGTAGCAGAAACAAACACATGAATGCATACGTCAAGTTACAGATGAGGACAGTTATTTGAAACTAGCATTGGAAGATATTATCAAAATGTCACTTTTTTTTTTTTTTTTTTTTTAATTTGAGAGAAAAATAATCTTTGAAGAAGCCATCATGAAGGATATGAGGTGATGGGTCTGGATGACTGTTCCTGTCCTGAATGCAAACAATGTTGCCCTGCTGGAAGAGCTGTGGGTTCACCAAAGAAGGATGGACCAGCTGCAGTCAAACACTTTTCTGTTTTGGCACACAGTTTCAGATCAGAACCTGTTTCAGCACACAATCCAGAGTTCCAGGCTTCCTTGGAGACTTCAGAAGGAAAAAGATAGAGGAGAATATCAGAGTGATCTCACACCAGCCAGATAAGATGCAGACCTCTATCTGTAAAGTGTTGAATAAGAAATGCCTTATGCAGCTGCAGCGTCATTCCCTGAATAGCAGTGGTTATGGACTAAGGGATGAGCTTTTGCAATGAAAGCTTTTTTTTTTTTTTTTTTTTTTTTTTTTTTCCTAAACATGAAACAACCTTTTGCCCCCGTGTAATTTATAGAACTTACTTGTTGTGTGGGCTGCAGTCCTTGCAGGACTTTTGTAGCTGTAAAAGCTTAACCTTGCTTGGATTGCTGAGAGTTTATTCAAACTTTAAAACACCCTTGATATGATGGAGCATGACTCATACAGGCCCTAGAGCAGGATAGTTGCTGGTCTCAATAAATAAATAAATAAATAAAATCGGGTTTAATTACAGCACAGTTAACTTGTAGTTCTTCAACCAAGAAAAAATCAGAATTGCTGGTGAAACAGAGGAAACACCAAGACTTGAAAATAAATTTCACATTGCCCTAGGAGAGCAGTTTCCTACAGCCTTCCTCTAGGAAGCCCTTCTAGTTCAACAGCTTCCAGCAGTTTCCAGCATTGAAACAACCTCAGCAAGTCCCTTCTGAGTCTCTAGGATATCCTCCAGTCACCTTCATGCCTGGTTGATAAATCTACTGTTAAGAAGTCAGTGGCACTGCATGTGCACTAAACCACAACTGAAGAGCAAATTGAGTCCCTTAGGCTTATTAATAACAATTGTGTGTAAATAAAATAACAATAGTCTGTTAATAAAAATCAAAGAGTGTATTTTACAGCAATTCTCTCTACAAGAGGCTGTAAACATGCAGAAGTATCAGTAAGAAAAAAAAAAAATCACTAAGACGACTGGAACAGGAGCCAAATATGACAATAAACATCTTGTTATGCTAAAGATTTACATTTTCAGTTCTGCCTCCCATTCCAGGAATTATGGTTCTTCTATGCTAAATAGTCAGCATGTGCCTGTATTGCTGAATTTTCAGTGCTAAGTAATAAATTACAATCTTATGAATTACATGGTAAAATTTTGACAAGTATTAGGTATAATTGGAAAAGGATGTCTTCAAAATTATCTTCTGTTTTCCTTTCATTTTATCTGTTTGAACAGTACAAAATCCTCCTTGTCAACATGTTTTTCTGGTGGATAGATGTAATAAACCATGCCTTAAACTTTTCAGAATTGATCACTTTAAGGAAATGTCTGGAGTATATTGATGGTGTATGCTGGAAATTATCAGAAAGGGATTCTAGGTAAAGAATTCACAAACCATTTCCAGATTTTTCAAAAAAAAGATCGGAAGTTATTTAAGTGCATTGATTATAGAATAGATTTAATTAATCAATAGCATATTCATCATTAAAAATAATGCTGCTCAACTCAGCCAGCTGCAGCTTTGGTATTTGTTTTTACAGTGTGTGTGTATTGCAGTTGTACTAGATCTTTGAAGGTCTCTTCCAACTGAACTATTCAATATTTAATTACTATTCACACACAAAATCTGGCATCCATGTGTAAGCCAGGGTTCTGAAGGAACAGTAATAACCTGCAATTGGGAAGAGTTAGACCCATCTGAAATTCCTCAGCATGTGAAGCTTTTAGCTTTCCATGATCCTGGTCCCACAGAATAACAGCCTGACTTTCCCTGTGTCGAAGGACAAACAGGGGCCATCTCAGTTGGGTTGTGCCTTCCATGAAAGAGAAGCAGGGAAAACAGTGGCCCTTGTGCAGGAGCCTGGGATTTTGGGAGTTCACCTGAGAGCTGGAGAGACAGGAGATCTGCTCACAGACAAGCATTCCCCCTTTGGGTTAAGAGAAGAGAGGTCTCTTTTGGCAGAAGACTATTTGAGCATGAAGTTGCTCACAGAGCATCTTGTCTAACCCCTGGATCTTCAGATAAAACATGAAAATTTCTGCACCTGATGACCTGTTTTCTGCAGCATTGGTAGCTGTAGATCTGTAATGAGCTCCTGTTGGCAGCGGCAAGTAGTGGTGATGCAGTGGTGATGGGGGGTGGGGGGGGGGGGGGTCAGAAATTGCTGTGTGACAGGCAAAGCTGGCTCCAGCTGCCATGGGGAACATGAAGGCAGCTGTGGAAAAAAAGTCTTTGTGTGGAAAAACTTAGCCATTGCATGCCAAAACTTTTTTTCCAACAAGAGACACACAGTCCCACTGCCCAAACACAGAAAGAAACAAGCAGCTAGTGGAGGCTGGGGATGAGCTGTTAGGCATGGGGGCCCTTTGCATCAAAACGAGTACCTACATCCTGCCTGTCCCAATGGACAGCACACAGCAGAAGGGGGACACTGAGGGCAAGGGCAGCAGAAATCATTAAGCAAAGAACAGCAGAAGGGATTAAGCACAGAATGGCAGGAAAAAAAACATCCCAGATACAACCTTGATTTCTTATGTCACCTTGTCACAGGAATATGGAAATCTGAGACTGGGAAGCAGGGAAGATAGATATTTATGTGTTTGTCTTGGTGTTTATTTTCACACAGAATCACAGAACTGTAGGGGTTAGAAGGGACCTCAAAAGATCATCAGGTCCAACCCCCCTGCCAAAGCAGGTTCCTCAGAGCAGGCTGCCCAGGTAGGCGTCCAGACGGGCCTTGAATATGTCCAGAGAAGGAGACTCCACAGCCTCTCTAGGCAGCCTGTTCCAGTGCTCTGTCACCCTCACCATGAAGAAGTTCTTTCGCATGTTGGTGCGGAACTTCCTGTGCTCTATCTTGTGGCCATTGCCCCTTGTCCTATCCCAACAAACCACTGAGAATAGGTTAGCTACATCCTTCTGTCTTGCACCCCTCAGATATTTATATACATTGATAAGATCCCCTCTCAGTCTTCTCTTCTCCAGGTTGAACGGACCCAGCTGTCTCAGCATTTCCTCATAGGGAAGATACTCCAGGCCCTGTATCATCTTTGTGGCCCTCCGCTGCACTCTTTCCAGGAGAACCCTGTCTTTCTTATACCGGGGAGCCCAGAACTGGACACAGTACTCCAGGTGAGGCCTGACCAGGGCAGAGTAGAGGGGGAGGATCACCTCCCTTGACCTGCTGGCCACTCTCCTTTTAATGAACGCCAGGATCCCATTAGCCCTCTTGGCCACCAGGCACGATGCTGGCTCATGGTCAACCTGTCATCCACCAGGACCCCCAGGTCCTTCTCCTCAGAGCTCCTCTCCAGCAGGTCGTCCCCGAGCCTGTACTGATACATGCGGTTGTTGCTTCCCAGGTGCAGGACTCTACACTTGCTCTTATTAAACTGCATCTGGCTTCTTCCTGCCCATCTCTCCAGCCAGTCCAGGTCTCACTGAATGGCAGCACAGCCTTCTGGCGTGTCAGCCACTCCTCCCAGCTTTGTGTCATCAGTGTACTTGCTGAGGGCAGACACTATTCCCTCATCAAGGTCGTTGATGAAGACATTGAACAAGACTGGACCCAGCACCGACCCGTGGGGAACACCACTAGTCACAGGCCTCCAGCCAGACTCTGCTCTGCCGATCACCACCCTCTGAGCTCTGCCAGTCAGCCAGTTCTCAACCCACCTTGCCATCCACTCATCTATTTTGTATGTGTTTTTTGTTTGTTCGTTTGTTTTTCCCCCAAACCTGAATCAGTGATTGAAGGTTTGTTTTTGTTTGCAATAAATTAATTCAATCAACCTTTCCTGTCTTGTTACCCACAAGTTCCTAAGCAAATAAAGGTGCCTCCTCGTATCGCAGAGCTAAGCCTCTGGTGGTTTTCAATACAGAACTGTAGGCAATGCTCCTTTCTGCTCATTTCCTGCCTGTGTGGCCTCCCCTCTCAGCTCTAATTTTTCAATCTGTTTTTTAGGATTCAGGTTTTCTCTGTGCATTGCGCACAGTCCTAGTATCTGACTTCTTGGGATCTACTTTCCCTTGGTGACAAAGCACTTGAAAGCTAGGCATTTACCACCTCAGTCTTTGTGTGGATTAAGCCCAAAGCTTCTCGCTGCATCTTTAAATGCCTAAAACACCTCTGAAAACTACTGTATAACATCCTTTGGGAACTGTGCATGCAGTAACATTGTAAATGTTACTTAGGAGTTTTAGAAAATAAAATGAATAATTCTGAAAGCTTTAACCCTTGCTATGATTTACAGAATTTAAATTCTGATTTGAGAAGTTAGGCCTTGTAATATATGTTCATGAATAGCTTTTCATATATCTGCTGTACTGTGAGTTGCTGTGTTTTTTTTTTTCTTTGTAAGGTTTATCAAAAGTAAGAGATTTTTTTTTTGTGTGTGTGTGTGTTTATTTTCCAGTGGGAACATAGTTTTTCATTTATAACTTTATTTATTTAGTAAAGTAGTAAATACAATTTTTAAGAGCTGCTGAGAGATTTCTACAGTATATAAATGATGTGAATAAACAAAACAGAAACTTTTATTCCCAACTTAAAGATACAATGCAAATCAGTACTGTTACCTTTTATTTAGATCATTGTAAGGAAACAGAAAGTCTGCTTCATAAATTCAGTAGCTGAGTATACCCTCTGAGATCTGCCTCTTCTATGGTTTCGTCTTAGGGTGAGTCAGCTTTTTATTCCTCAAGGCTAGGAAGTGAGCCTTGAATGAACAGTGACGCTTACTGTGCTGCTCAGTAAAAAGGTGTTAAAAGATACAGCTTACATCAGTAAAATTTATCATCACTGTTTCACAAGAAGTAGGACAGACAGATTTTACTGTAGGCTTCCTTTTTATCTGAATTTGAATTAAATAACTTTTTTTTTTTTAAAAAAAAATTTTTGCTTGAATTACCTTTTCCCTCCATTTAAAGTAAGCCATTGTATGGGCCAAACTGATTGTCATCTACCTCTGCTCCTGATTAATACAATTAAAAGACTTGACATTTTTTTGATTCATTTTCATTGCTATCTGGCCCTACTTCTGACTGCTCATCTGACCCATTTTGAAGTGTTTATGAGCCCACAGCAGGCATGGTTGGGTGACTGATGCTTGTTTTTGATCCTTCTGTGTGGTAACTTATGTTTGATCACACAAATGTCTGGGACCCGTATGGCATCTGGTAAAATATTGGATAATTACCAGTGAAATACAGAAGGAAATTCATTCTTCCATTCTTAATTAGTATTCTACAAGCAGGCTGCTACATTAGCATCAGAAGTCCCAGCTTTGGGACTACAAAGTCTGAGGTGAAAACAACCTGTTTCATGCTACCTAATAGAGTGTGGAGGAGATATGTTGTTAGTGTGCTTCAAACATGATTCTGCTACTTAAGTGGAAGGTTGTTCTGTAGAAATACTTTTGCTTTGGATTTGATGCTTTAAACAACAAGGTTTGACTTTAAACTGGGCAACTGAACAGGATACCCCTGTCTGCGGGGAAATGGCTGCATCAACCACCACAACACCTTCATACTTTTTTTTTTTTTTAATTTCAGACTAAAAATAAAATAAAGCTGTTCTCATCAAAATGTTGAGTTTTATTTGGAGTTAAAAGGCTTTATTGTCTAAGAAGGGGAGGGGAGGGAGAACTGAAGTATAGCTTGAATACTTCAACTGTTGCTACTATATTTGAAAAGGCAAAGAAAGAGAATGTGGGCGTCTAATGATATTTGGTATTAATACATTGTTGACAACCATTTATAAAGATATTTTCACCACAGCATTCAAACTCTCTAGCTGAAAACTTATAGACCTGCCAGGGCTAATAAAGTTAATGGAGTAAAAAATTCATTTTGAGCTTCTACTACAGCTTATCCCACTGTCAGTGTGTGTGCCTGTAACTTCCTCATGTGAACATGCCAGCCTCAGGTACTGTGGAAAGTTCTTGTAATTATATACCTCTGCAACATCTGGTGCACCCTATTCCTCGACTAGCACCCTTGCCTACCAGGTTAAGAAAGTAAAACTATATATATTTAGTATATGTGCTTCCTAAATTAAGAAAGTGACTTGATGAGGAAAGAACTGAATAGAATGAAAATAAGGAATAAAATTCCTTGGTCACCAAGGAGTTGGCCTAGTGCCTGTAGAACACATTTTGCTTCTCTTTTTGGCATTGATTCAGGCTCTAAACGCAGTTGCAGTTGACAGCTGAGCATACTTTAGTATAAACACCTCTTTACTAACTTATTGTTATATATGTGTATATATATATATGTGTATATATATATATACACGCACACATATATATGTATACCTTTGTATACTTATATATACATATATATATACCTTTGACAAAGAAATGAAGGTAACTATTGCTCTGAGTTTTCAATGGCTTTTTGCACAGAAATTGTGTATAAGATACGGCATTTCTTTCTGAAACGTGACTGTGAATTCAAGTAAGACAGTGTGCACTGCACTATGCTTATGCCAGATTCCTAATATTTTACCATTATTAAAGACTGACATAGTAATGACTATGTTAATCTCATCAAACACATTATTTGAAGAATGCTCCCTCTGGAAGTTCAGTAGTGGTCCTGAGATATAAAAACCTTAAAGCAAGACTTAACAGGATCAGGCTGAAACAAACCTTGAAATTGTGTCGATTTATTAAGCAGCTGTGGCTATGTACGTCCTTATGTTCTATTTTCAGTCTATTGTTTTGCTGTTTGCTGACTTGGAACAAGCAGCACATATGCTTGTATTCTGAAGGTACAGTGAGCATCATCTGAAAAATTAGTCATAGAAAGCGTTCATATGCAAATGGTAATTTATGCATAAACATTAAGCATCCCATAAGTTCCTTGAAGGATTTTGTCTTTGCCAAATATGTGGTGAGCCTGTGCATTTAAATGAGGTTTCAGACCCATCCACTGAAACTGTTGTGGCAAAGCGGTGCTTTCAGATGGCTTCAGGGGTATTTGAAGATGAAGGTGACCAGCTGGATGTTAACTACACAGGCATAGAGCTATTTGGCAGCAACTGACCTGGGCACGTTGAGCATGCAGAACTGTGCATATTTAGTATGAAAATCAATACACCTATTCCTAACAAAAGCCAGGGCTGGTGCGGGGGCAGTGCGGGAAGGGCGGCCCCTTCCCTCTGGTGGCCCCAGGAAGAAGCTCCCAGGCTGCACTGTCACCATGCCTGTGCACAGCCATGAGCCCCTTCTTCCAGACACTGGCCTGCAGCCAACTTGCTAGGGTGTCCTCAGTAGGGGCTTGTCAGGAGATGATGGCTGGCTGTCCTTCCTGGGCCTCACACTGGCCCTGACCAATTCCTGGATCCCCTGTGACTCTGTCTTGTCACCATGGGCTGGCGTGGGGATCTGGGCCCTCAACTGCCACCTCGGCCTGACACGTTTGCCTGGACATGGGGATGGTCCCCAAGCCAGGGCCATGTCCTGATCACACCCCCTGCTTCTGGCTCCCTTCTTGCTGGAGAGACCAAGGCCTTCTGTTTCTGGGCACCTGCTGTGTGTCCTCTGCAAAAAAACAGCTGTGAGGGAACTTGCTTTCCTTGGCTGGTGAAGTAGAGAGGAGCAAGGGGACAGTGCTCTCGTTTAGCTTGCATGTTTTAATTTTCTAGTTCCTGGTGTCTCTACCCTTGAAATTTCACTTAGAGGATCATTAAGAAAGTCTTACAATGCAGTGCTTGGGGATTTGAAAAAAACTTTTCCACAGGAAGAAAAAAAATACATGGATGAATCTTATTAGCAATGGAGATTCTTTAGGAATGTGTTAATTAATAGATTAGAGTTCATAATTCTGTAATCGGAAAAGATGTCAGCTTTGGCTTAAAGTCTGTACTAGCCATGAGTGACAGGAAAAGCAGCAATTAGATACATAAAAAAATGGTTCAATATTATGAATGCTGTGATATGTAGAGAAAAATCCTTGCCTATTTTTGTCAAGGCCAGGACCAGGTTTGAAAGTACTCCAAGAAAAAATTAAAAAGAGCACCACCACACTGTCCTAACCAAAAGAAATGGACTGCAGCTAGATAGGAACAGTAAAAACAGTCAATGTGAATTAAAAGATTCTGCTACGATGATTGTGTATTTGTAAATAAATAGGATGTACTCAAGCTTTCAGAAAGTCAAGTTATATAACTGTTTTTCAGTTTTTAGTGGGGAACAGGTTTGGTTTAAGTAACTTCCCAGGAGTACTAGATTTCAGCAAGATTTTTGATGTAATGACGCTAGACATCTCAGTTAAAAAATTCTGAAATTGCTCCCCATCAAAAGAGCCCAGTCTGATGGATTTTGAATGGGTGTAACTGAAATTGTCAATGGAAATGTTCAATGTGCTTAGTGTTCTGCAAGAACCAGTTCTCATCCTTTATGCTAATATGTATTTTTTATTAATAATCTAGGAGATACATAAAAGCAATCACAGTCATTTTGTAGAAAAGTCAAGTATTGCTTTAATAGTAAATACAGTAATATGGAATACTTCAGAAACTGTATTCATCATGTCAAGATGCACCTTTGTCCTATGTCTGGAAAGTCATCATTCTAAACACGATGAGTACGAGTCTTAGCTAGAAATTTGGAAAGCTGCAATTTTGAAAAATATTTTGCAGTCATAGGAGGTAGGGAACTCTAGCAATGTTACAGTGGAGAGCTGTGCAGTGTTAAGTCATGGACATATTGAGGGGAATAGGGCAAGAGAGTATGTGCATGAATGTCTGTGTGCTGGAATGTAGCCTCAAGACTTGTATTAAATCAGCTTTCAAAAATGTTTGAAGGTTGTATAGGGTATAGAGCAGAGACTGTAGAAAGTACGCAGTGGCAGGAGATTTATGGAGCTGAGTCTGTATACCTGATGAAAAAGAAAATGAAATTACTGATTAGTGTTTAACTTCTTTACAAGAAAAATAGCATGCACTTTAGCTAAGAAGGGTGCAACAGGACCAAGATTTAGAAATAAGAAATATAGAACACATTTTCAAGCAGTAGAACAGACAGCTAAGGATTGATAAATTCTGCCTCTCTTAATGCCTTTGTAATGAAGATTAATACCCTTCCTTGTTGTGTATGAAAAAAACACAACTTATTAGTCTCAGTGCAGGGATAATAAGGGTGGTGGAGGTTACTAACCGAGTAAATTTAAGGGAATAGTATCTCTTGATTGTTAACAATGATTTCTTCTTCTCAGTTAGGAGTCCAAGTCAGCTTTAATCAAAACCAAGTTACAGCTGTTTACCCTAGTAGGAGTATTTAAGAGAATATACATGGGAATTGGAAAACAGTGCCATAATTTGCCAAACAAGTACCCTGTTGATCTCTAGGTTTGTGAGCCAGATGGCTGATTTGTCATTGTGTGCATTGTGTGATCAGGAATCATATTATTCCTTTTTTTTTTTTTTTTTTTTTTTGTAGATTTTTTCTTGATACCTTTCAAAGTCAGCCGGAAAAAAAAAATAAAAAAAAAAATTATCCTTGTTTACTTGTAAACTTCATTGTGAAGCTGGAGTGTCATATACGCTGACTGCTTCTAGAGCTTTCACTTCTGACTTATTGACCTGGTTTGTCAAGTTTGCTAAATACATGGTGAGATGTATGCCACAGCAATCTGAAAACAAAACCTGAAAAGTAAAATTCTGTATTGAGTGTCCTAAATGACACCCTGGTACAAAAAATACGCTTATATGGGGCTACAGGGACAAAAATGTCCCTATTATACTTCACTGCTCTACATATACATAGTTTTTCTGCAGCCTTCATCAACATGAAAGGCTCAACAGCAAAGATGAGCATTTCTTCCAGTAAGACCATAATTTGGATCTGTGGTTCCCTCCATAGACAACAGAGAGAGAATTGCCCCCTGCAGGAATGCAGTATTAGATTCTGTGAATTGCTTGAAGGTTGGTTCCTCTCCACTGAGAGTAAGCTGCTAAACTGATTTTAAAGTAGCAAACCCTATCAGAGCACCTCTTTTTCTCCATGATGACATTTTTGTTGTCTGTATTATTCAAGAGATCCAAGTAGATGGAGGATGTTTTCTTTTTGGCTTTTAAATCTATAAATTCTTGAAAGTTACATATCCATAGGTGAAAAGGAGAGTTGATATTAGCCATGCAGTCTTGTACAAATGAGTGAATCAGAATTAGTAGTTTACATAACAAACAGGAATGAGCAAATAATGCACTATTGTCCTGGGTCAAGAAGAGTTTACTTTGAGAAATAAGCACTTAAGAAAATGTACCATTCCAAGTATTTGAGGGTATTTTGCTTGTTTGTAGCTTAACAGCAGCACAACCTCCATTGTGCAAAATGCTGCAAATGCTACCTGATTAAAAATTGATGCGGCTCTATGAGCTTTAACAGACGTGCCAACTTATTCAAGCTGAAAAAGCACCTAGAGTTTACCAAGCTTTAGGCAAGTGATATGTAGCTGGGAATGACTGGTAAAATCATCTGTGCAAGTCAGGTAAAATTCTGATGAGGAAGTCAATTTGCATGTGAGAATTTGGAAGTCACAGCTTGACAGATAGCACTGAAAACCCTCAGTTAAAGAATCCTCGTGGGTTGACTAGTTGCTAGCCATCTAGTGGAAGCTAGATAGATATGTCCAGAGAACATATGCTTAATCTTAAAATGTTGACAGGTATTAAGATAACTGAATACTGTATGCGTTGTGCTCTTGGTCTTTTAACCATAGGTCTTAAAGATCTCGGCTACAAGTGATTTAAGTGGTGAGGGGAAAAACACCTCTAGAGAACACCAATAATCACATACACAATAATGAATCACATGTACTAGCTGTAAGGTCATGTTGGTAAGATTTCAGTGGAAGATGTTCTTGAGGAGGTTTCTTCAGCTCATAGTTGGCTTTACTCTGCTTCCTACAAAACCTTTTTCTATTGCTTTCTTTAAAAACTTTTGTTGCTCTTCTCTTTGACCTTTTTCCTGCCTCTGTAAGGTTTCCAAGACATGAGGAGTAACCTGGATGTTGAGTTTCTGCCTCACCATGTTTCTGGAGTCATAAGACTCATAGGAAGGTAGTGGTCTAGACTGCATTTACTGGCCAGGTCACGACACTGCACAGAGCACAGTGAAGTAAAATTGGAGCTAAGACAGATCACCTCTTTGTTACCTGTTTAATGATACTTATTAACAAGTGCTGACCTGTACCATAAGTCACAAAATGCACAGCTGCTTTCTGTTTGATAAACAGCAACTTGCAAGAGTAGGTTTTAATTATGGGGAAAAAAAAATAAATAATAATGATTGGTTTTGGAGACCTTCTGTATAAGCTAGCAAAATAGCTCCACCAGGCTATATTAGAAATGAAAATACATTGACCTCTTGGATGTGTACCTGCCTAACTGCCTAACAATAATAAATAAGTCTTTCAGTTCAAGAAATAAGTGAACATTAACATTTTGATGAAAAGTCAATTGTAGATATTCTTCCTAGTTACGTGTCAATCTGAGATCGTAGCAGTAGGAAAACAGTATGCCTTTTATTTCATTCTTCCTTCATTTATTCAGACTTCATGACTTGTCTCACTGTTTTTGTGACATGATTTAGTATGCAAAATAAAGAGCAGCCCATACATACGTGAATCAGGATTACTTCTAGAGTTCAACAAATTAAAAAAAGAAAAAGGGGGGGGGGAATTGGTTCAATACTACTTAGCAACAAAGTGAGATTCTGTCTTGATTCTTTGAAATATAGGAGATTTTTTTACACAGTGTATGCAGGACCAGATTCAGAGGTCTTGTGCATGCTAATGCTGTGGTCAGAGGTACACAAATGCTTTTGGGGAACAGGGAGTCTTCATTATTTGTTAATGAGATAGATAGCCAAGCAAGCTGTATGTGTCAGAGAGTTTACAGCAGTGTTAATGCCATGCTCTTCTCAAGACCATTAGATCTGAATAGGAATAATTATCCCAGGCAGAGCATTGCATTAATGGTTACACTGCTGGTACCCTTATGAATAGGACTGCAAACAACGCAAAACTACCTATCATGAACTAAAGAGAATGCATCACTGTGAATAACACTTGCAAAAATCACAAATTTTAGAGGCTGTCATCTTTTCTGGTACAGCTGTTTCTCTCTCTGTATGGGCTTTCAGAGCTGACTTCTCCTTCCACATTGGTTCAGGGTCTGTTTTTCGTGCTTAACCAGACTTAGATTCTTCCCACTGCTCTTCCAGAAAATAGGAAATTTCCATGGAAAGTTCAGTTTTGAGGTGAGGTATGATCAATGTAGAAGGTATTTTTATTTTTTTCAGAGTTCTAGCTATTCTTGTTAGTTCTGTTTACCAGTTAAGTAGGTAATCAATGAAAAGCTGTCACAGGTAATTTGGGCAAAATTAAAATGTACCGAGGTAATGGAGTTTCTCAAGGAGAAGACCGTAAGTATAATACCAAGAAAAGATGAGGAAAAAATGGTTTTGTTTTGTTTTGTTTTGTTTTGTTTTTTTGCATGTAGTCAATTTCCTTGTTGCTTTAGAATGTTTTCTGAAAGCTTTGGTTTGGCAAATGCCAAATTAAAGTAAGGGCAGAATATGTATTAAAATAATGAATTCTGCAGAAGTCCAACATTTTCTGTGTTCTGAGTTTATCTTTTCAGTCTTAAACCTGCTAAAACTACATGTGAGCATTAAAAATACATCTGAAAAAATATTACTTAGATATTACGTGGAAATTTGTGAATATCAGTCAAGTTCTTCAATTACGATTGAAGAACTAATTGAAGAATTGAAGAATATAATTGAAGAATATAATTGAAGAATTAATCAATGATTAATTTTGGAGGCTGTACCAGGCAAATGCATGATTGCAAGCCTCACCAAACTGTTGTAGCATCTTCACAAAGCATACCTTGCACAATATTGCTTCCATGCTGATTTTATTCTCCTTGAAGAAACTGTGGACATATCATTTTAAATTTTAGGAGCGTCTTCTACTTTCTTTACTGCCTGCTCACATTGCCATGGAAATGAAAGCAGAGATCATTCAGAGGTTGCAAGGTCCAAAAGCAGGCCAGATGGAAAACACAAACAACTTCCACAACTTGTATGTCAAAAGGCACACCAATGTAAGGTATTGTACCGTAATAAAATTTATGAACGATATTAAAAAACAAACAAACAAACAACAATGAAAGTAATGAGAGGAATTAAGAACATAAGTGTTTTAATATGTTTTTCAACAACTTAATGCTTGGTATCCAGCATATACTAATTTGATCAAATGCTGACAACTCCATGTTCCAAAAGAGCAACAAAGGCAATAATACAAAGAGGTTTGTTTAGAAAAATGTTGTTTAGATTGTTTTTGCTTTTGTGTATAATAGTAGAAAATGTAATTTCTTAGGTATATTATTATGAATTTGTAATTTTCTTAACAAGAGCAATTTGTCAGATTTTACATAATGTCAATAGAAGCCACTATGTATTTAACGTAAGTATTGCAGGACATTAGAGGAAGTTCATTTTCAATTGTAAGCACGAACATTTTTACCTTAGTCTAATTTTATGAATTGGTTAATTTTTCTTGGCAGATAGAAACATGTTATATGGTTTGAATTATCTTAACAATTGAGCTTTAATTTAATTGCCTGAGTAAGAACTGAACAAAGACTTCCATGATGCAAATTTTTGATAGATAAATCTTGACCAAAAAAAAATCTATAGTGACAAAAAGTTGTTAAACAATTTCTGATAACAAATAAGTTTATTGAAATAATTTCCATTATTATACCATCAATTTGTGAGTAGGAAAAAAGCTTCTGTTTTTTTGAATACAACATAACACATATGTATAGAGCACCTATAAATAACTATGAATATAGGTGTGCCTATGAAGGTAGTAGCTATAAAGGAAATATATATATATATATATATGTATATAACCTACAATGCCTATAAATGTAAATGTATGTTTACCTATAAATACAGGTGTGTTTATTGCTCTACATGTAGCAGTGGCCATTTTGACTGTGGACAGGGTAATGCCAAGTCCTGAATGCCAACTTTCAGGTTTTGCTGTTGAAAATATATGCCTGCAAAGAATAAGATCTGTATATTTAGGTGCATTTGCTAAATGTTTATTTACTTTGTCAATAATGCTGGGGGACTGGACTAGATGATCTTTCAAGGTCCCTTCCAATCCCTAACATTCTGTGATTCTGTGATTCTGTGATTCACAAATCCAAGTTCTGGGGAAGGACATTAAGATGAAGTTTGTCTTTGTTTTTGTTGTAGCATCTTGTATGCTGATATTGTGGGATTCACTCGCCTGGCCAGTGACTGCTCGCCTGGGGAATTAGTGCACATGCTCAATGAGCTGTTTGGCAAGTTTGATCAGATTGCAAAGGTGGGTTTCTACTGGTCTGCTACTGTTAATTTAAATACCTACATCAACTTTAAATATTTGTTCATCTTGGGAACTCTTCCTTCAGGAAGAAGCATTTCTTAGGCTTTGGCAGGAAGGTCAGTCTTGAACCACATGAAGAAAAAATCTGGCTCTGGTGTTACAGTAACAGTGTGTTTCTGCCAGTGAAGCAATCTGTGAAAGCCAAGATAGCTCTCTGTGATAGGACCAATACAAACAGCTCTTATGGATAAGCTCTTATAAAGCTTAATGGATAGTGAACAGTGCCTTAAATAGCTTTTTGACAATAACAAGGATTAAGAAACTCAGAAACATTCCAAAATCATTTATCTGGAAAAGCATTTAAGAGACAGGACAACAAGGGAGGCAGTGTTGATCAAATTAATTTTAATTACTGACCACAGCCTCTTGATTACTCAATAAAAGATTCAGATATAAACTTTACATCAAACTTTATCCTGTGTTTGTTTGCTGTGCTAAGGCAGATAAAAATTTTCTGTGATTTTTATTAATTCAAAAACTGTTGTCCAGCATTGCTTTAAAAAAGTAATATTTTTTGATATTGTCTTAAGCAGAGTATAAAAGATAAAAATAAGATTTTTATTGCTAGTTTCAGGAAGTACTTCATAATATGTCTTCAAGGAAGTAAATGTGGAATGCTAGATCTTTTGATGATATATTTCAAATAAAAAGACTGTTTCTTTAGATTGAATACATGGTACTTCACCTTAGTTCTTTAATCCAAGTTGTGATAAATATTTTGGAGTGAACTTACTTTCTGGTTTTGTCCATTAAGGACCATAACAGATGGAGGAATCATCCCTACAGAATTCTCTGGCAGTGCTTCTTCTTTTAGCAATGCCAAGCCCTTCTCTGCCAAAACAGGCTTAAGCAGAATGATTTTGAAAATACCACTTAAGTCAGTCCTTTTAACAGTAACTCCCATTTTATGTAATTCAAGCTAAAAGTGATCATTCATCTGCTTTTTCCTCTAGGAAAATGAATGTATGAGAATTAAAATCCTAGGTGACTGCTATTACTGTGTTTCTGGACTACCTATATCTCTTCAAAATCATGCCAAGAATTGTGTGAAAATGGGACTGGACATGTGTGAAGCTATTAAGTAAGTGTTGAGGTTTTAATAAATGAACAATATTCAACAAGATAAATTCTCTTTTCTACTTGTAGCTGTGCTGCTGTTTGAAACATTCAGACCTGCTGTAGTTGGTGCATTTCATTAGAAGGTCTGGCTCAGCCTCAAAAAAGAAATGATTTAAGGTGCTGGGTTATGCCATGCTTTCCTGTCACTACACCACAAAGATGATTAAGGGACTGGAGCATCACTCATATGAGAACAGGCTGAGAGAGCTTGGACTGTTTAGCCTGGAGAAGAAAGAGAAGGATCAGGGGGAACGTATCAATGTAGGTAAATACCTGAAGAGAGAGTATATAAAGGAAGTGGAGCCAGGCTCTTTTCAGTGGCACCCAATACCAGGATGAGTGCCAGTGGGCACAAACTGAAATACAGGAGGCTCCCTCTGAACATCTGGAAACTCTTCTTCATTGTGCAGGTGGCAGAGCACTGGCAGAGGTTGCCTGGAGATGTTGAGTCTTCTTCCTTGGAAAAATAAGTGAAACCCACTTGGTACAGCCCTGAGCAACATGCTCTAAGGAGCCCTGTTTTAAATGGGAGTTGGACTGGACAATCTCTGGAGGTCTCTGGGGCCCTGGCCAGCCTGATCTAGTGGGTGGCATCCCTGCCTATGGCAGGGAGGTTGGAGCTAGATGATCTCTAAGGTCCCTTCCAACCCAAGCCATTCTGTGATTCTATGATGTGTTCTGTGATTCTGTGATAACGAGCTGGTAAATATACCAATAGATGTCACTTACTAGGGAAGCTCTGCTTTTCGTAAAGTTATAATATTGCCGTCCACCTGTTAGCCAAATGGCTCTGTGAGAGGCCAGAGCTCCTGGTTTCTACTGAGTTTCAAATTGTGATGGTCAGGAGTGGTTGCTCTTCCACATCGGAAATGTTGCTAAAATGCCTCAAGCCCTCAACCTGCAGAGTGATTCTGAAAATGTATACTGAGGATGTCTAACACCTTGCCGAACCTTGTGTTGAGAGCCCTACCTTCCATTTTGTTACATAAGCGGTAAGATGTGTTTGTTAGACCTAGGTTTAGATTTAGTTTCAACTTTGCTGTAATTAATTCTTTTAGGCAAAGTATTTCTGTAAAAGTTTTTTCAGTTGGTCATTAAGGCACCATTTAGAATTCTGTTTTTCAATAACATTTTGGGTTTGTGGATTCCTATATTTGTCCCTTATTTCTTTCCCATAATTATTTTGCTTGTTCTGTCTTTGAAGCATTAAACAGAACAAGGTATGTGAGAATCATAATGTGATTGCTTTTGAAATAGCAGTTGCAACTTATTTCAAGTAACTCAAGTAATTACAGGAGGCTTGATGTGATTTTCAAAGTAGAAAAAGAAAAATGGTTATAGCTGATGGGTCAGCTCTGTAAGTCATCTGAGGATACAGCTTAAGACATGATTGAGGAATCTTCTAGCTTTTTACTGGGGTAGATTTGAGAACAGATTTTAGGGAACTGTAGCAGTTTTGAAGATGATGGGACTTCAAAGAAGTCATGCAAAAGGACAGCTTTACTTCTCTTCATCTCTCCTCATCTGAACTCTCAGTGCAGCATAGAAATAATTCTCATGTAAGCTGCTTGCCTTTGATGAGTTCTGCCACTGAAGCTGGACACGTTTCAGCATGAAGGTACTTAAACCTTATTTGGATGGCTGCACATCATGCTGAAGGCTCCTAAACCTACCAATTCAGAAACTTCAGTTACATATATTATACATTATTTGTTAAGCAAGGGTTTGATTGTTTTCTTATTTAGAAAAAAAAAATAGAGAGGAAAGGACAATAAAAAATCTTACTCCTCTGTGTTTTTTGTTTTGTTTTGTTTTCTAAAGTCAGATAATTCACTGTCTATAATTCATACCCGAATCTCTTATCTTCTGGGAGTTAAAATATTGTAAATGGTTGCTTTTAACAGGTATCATTAATGACAAAATCTTTCCTGTAGGAAAGTGGTTGCCTTTGATTAAAATTATCTAGGTGGCCTTCACTTTACAAAAACATATATCATGTGGAGGTCTGCGTATTTGGCAGTCACCTGTATGATCTGTTTTTTTGAAACATTTGGACTTTGTTTTTAAAACTTGTGAGGTATATGTGTGGTTTGTACTTCATCATGAAATGGAAAAGTTGTATTGATCAAGATTACCTCAGTGATTAACTAGACAGACATACAAAAATGATTCCTCGGATCCCTAAATATTGACCTCATATGTGGACATTTAGTCACAAAGAGGACTTGGTTCATTTCAGTTGTCTGGCCTTGTGATTTGATCCAGAGGAATTACTGTACCGGATATGTTATTAATGGAAATTAGGTTCTTTTCCCTTTAGGTATTCACTGAAAAGGTGTGGTATTTTGTTTAAACTACAATTTTGATCTCCTTTCTTTAGGAATGTTTTGTAAAAATGACCACAATACAGGAAAAATATACCAGGTTGCTGCATTTTCTAAAATTATTTTTCTTCATTTAGGTATATTTAGTACCTTACACTGTGTCCAAAGGAATCTATTTTTTATGGTACTTTTAGTACTTCTACTTGGCTAGCATTAAATCTACAGATTGATTTGTTCTCTCAGTTGTTTTCACTGGATGCTTTCTCTCTTTTTTTTTTTTTTTTTAATTTTGATATAAAGAACAGCATTATTATAATTAAATTAATTGCTTCTCTAGCAAATTAGAAATTAAAGTTGACATCACTTCAGTGGAGCAGTAGGTAAAAGAGAGCCTGTCCATAAGTTCTGATGCCCGAGTTTGTTTTTTTCTTTGTTTGTTTGTTTTAGTTTTTAACCACATCTTTTATTATCCCAGGCTTTCAGTGAAAGTGAAAGCTTTCTGGTTTACATTTCAAAAGATCTAGGTGCTGTGTGATAGACATGAGCTAAAAGCATTCACACAGAGTTTCTGGTCAACCTGTTGTATTTTTTTGTTTACTTGGAGAAAAAAAGTATGGAAGGTTACAGGCAAAAAGAAAAACAACACAAAGCTCAAGCCCTAAATTGCCGTTCCCAAAGATCTAGAAGTATAATTTTGCACATCACAAAGCAAGGCTTTGCTTGAACTCAACGAGCTATCTTGTAGTTTGTCACAATTCATAACTTCATAATTTATTTTGTTTTGAAATGAAGTTCTGCCCAAGCTGCTAACAGCCATCCTTGTTGTTAATACTGGATGCTGAGTTCTTCCTTGGCAAGAACAAGTTTATAGTCTAGAAAATTATCTTTTAGTTGTATAGCACATTCTGATCTAACTTTATTACTGTAGTCAGAATTCACAATGGGTGTGGGCCTGGTGCCTGGGAATATCAAATCCTATTTACATATCTGTAAGAAGTGAGGAATGAGTACCCCATGTTTTGAAATGCTTCCAAAGCATTATGTTGAGTGTTGCAGCCTGCAGGTGAATAAAAAATACCGATTATTAATTACCTCCATATTTTGTAGTGTGATTGCTGTATCTTTGTCTGGAATCATCTCCTGAAATACTTCTGTGGCCTCTAAGACTAGAAGTGGTAGTACTCTTGCTGTTGGAAGTGTAGCACACAATATATTTTGGAGTTACTCATCTAAAAGATATTTTTTGTCAAGTACAACTTCTGTTACATTCCATCATTCTGTGCAAACTGAACTATTATTGCATGCTAATGAAGTACAGCAGTTTGCTGTATATATAACAGTTCTGTATAGATTTTACCACCTGAATGTCATTTTAGTTCCAGTTCCAGTTCTGAGGAAGTTTCTTACCTCTGGCTGTGGTAAAAAAAAGGAATTATAACAAGTCAAATGATCTGAAGTAAAAAACTTTATTCATTCATGTTTCCTAATGAAGTGTAGCTCCATTTTGAGGAACTCAGCCTTGCTAGGCTACTGATTGTTTTCATTTAAACTTGTTAATGGTACTGTTGATTAATTGCTTTACTTCTCTGTCCTATCTTGGAACAAACCCAGTCAATGTCTCTTACAGTCAGCAGCCTGCTTGCCCAGGAGTGCAGTGCTCACCTTATCAAGCAATACGTGCCAATGCTGCATTTGAGAGCTGGCCACCTAAATTGGGTGCTTTAAAGCTAAAGCTTGTCTCTCAAGGCAAAATATGTTTGTGTTGTTTTCCTTCAGCCCATACTCCATCCCCTTCTCTGTCTGGAGGCTTTCTAATTGACATTTCTCTGCTGCAGATTCTCAAAGTCTGTCTTCAATTTCTTAGTGTGAAATTAGTTCAATTTTAGAGAGTTGAAAGTGAAATAAACTATTGGATGAGGTTGTTGTACCAATTTGAAAGCTCCCCTCCTTAACTCCTGAGAGCTTATGGTAAACAGACTTTATGACTTGCTCTGCTGGATATGGCAGGGCAGCCTTTGGAAAAGCACTCCTAGAGGATAAATGTTCCCCTTCCTCTTTGACCAGTTTTGTAAAACACTTTTTATGAAGAGTGTTAAGCTTGTATTTCATCATATTTCATTCCAAGTTGTGTTTGTCATTTGTGGACTGATTACAAAGGTCATTTACAAGCACTTTGCTTTCAAGCGTGTCAGCTACAGGAGAGCAGTGTAAAATGGCAAAGTGAGCAGAGATATCTATAAAACTTGATAGAGACTGGGGGAATTAAAAAACAAAACAAACAAACAAAAAAACTTGTGCTCTCTTTTCAATACTTTCAAAACACAGTTTAGCAGAGCACTTCATGCTCCCGTTATTTTCATTTTCCAGAAAAAGAGCTTGAGAAGTAGTGCTTCAAAGTAGCATTTACCATATCGAATTAAGCCTGTTAAGTTCCATGTCCCTTTCAAAGTAGAAGAGAAATAGGCCAGTTTACTTCTGTGTTTGGAAGGCACGGAGTTGACAAGTGTCGTAATCGAAACTGAAGATGTTGCTAGAACTATGAACTTGACACATATGAAGAAGCCTTTTGGGTTTCTTATTCTATTGTTGTTGCTTACTTCAACACACTGAATCCTCCCAAGATACATATATGTACATGTTCCTTATTATTGGCTATAATTTGGTCTGCATGAGTTGAGTCTTAAATACATAAATCTAGTTAAGTTACAGAGAAATATGGTCTTCCTTTTTCTTAGAACTGTGTAAGTTCCTAGACAGATGAATTAATTAGAAAACTCTCTACATGTATAGTAGGTACCCATATGACATATGTCTGAAATATAAATATATATATATTTTTACTTTAGTCACCCACCTTTGCCTCAGAAGTACCTCTCTTTTGGAAAGGTTAATACCTATCTTAGGTGTAGGGCTCTTCTGAGATTTGGATTGGGGTGAACAAATACCTTAGCTCTGTCTCAAGTCACTGGAAATTTCAAAGCAAGGGTGACCTCTCACCTTTTGCATAACAGTTTATGGGGTGGGGCACTCATCAAGCATGTGGAAGGCTGTTGACCCCATGTTTTCCACAGCCTGAATGACACTGTCAATATGGGACCCGTATTCCACAAAACTGAATGGATCACTGCCTGTAGTATCCTGAGGCACTCCATTTTTCATCCTTCCTCTCAAAGCAGAAGCATTTGCAAGCAGGCATATGAAAGTGATGGTACCTGAGAGAAGAAAGATGGGAGAAAGTATAAGGGAGAAACCTTAGATATTAGTGTATTCAGATAGTAGTTATTATAACAGTAGTTCCTGCTCTCCAACTGCCTGTAGAAAAACATTCCCTAGGTTCTACTGTAAGACTGAACTTGTCCGCTACATAGTTCAGTCCTACCAAATAATTTGAGATACCTGTAAAAGGGACTTCAGACTTGGGAATTAATGTTTTCTACAAATATTTGTAAGTACAGATAATATTAAAGGCAATATATAAAAAATTATTCTATCACAAGACTAATGGAGCCAATGCTAAAAAGAAATAAATGGTACCACTATTGGTACTGTAAATTTGACTGGTAAAATAAAAGAATATGAAGGCCCTGTTATTAACACAGGTTTTCTCCTCATTTACAGGAAAGTGAGAGATGCAACTGGGGTTGATATTAATATGCGTGTGGGAGTGCACTCTGGGAACGTCCTCTGCGGAGTTATTGGGCTACAGAAGTGGCAGTACGATGTGTGGTCGCATGATGTCACTCTGGCAAATCACATGGAAGCTGGAGGAGTCCCAGGGTAAGAGGCTTTGCTATTAGCCTTTGTACACATGGACTTCTGTTCTGTGGAAAAATGTGTAGGTACTGTATCTTTGGTCATCAAACCTCATGAAGAAACCTCAAATAATTCTTAGCGCTTTCTGTCTTTAAAAAAAAAAATAAATGTGCACACAGCATTTCCTGTGATTTAAGATGTATTTTTGTGGACAGAATAGATTTATGCCCATTAGAACTTCTGAAAATGAGATTAGAGATTGTAAATGAAGTAAGGTATGCATCAAAATTATACCTTTTCAGTAAAAAAAAAAAAAAAAAAAAAAAAAAAAGAAAAAGTTGATCAGGTTCCAATTATACTTTTGATCAGTATTTGTGATTCTGTCATTCTTTTAAAATATAATTTCAGCCGTGTTCACATCACTTCAGTCACCTTGGCACATTTGAATGGAGCATACAAAGTGGAAGATGGGGATGGTGATGTGAGGGACCCATATCTGAAAGAGCACAATGTTAAGACTTACTTTGTAATCAATCCTAAGGTTAGTAGTACTTCTACTTTGTGGTCAGTTGTAGTTATTTTTGAGCAGGACCACTAATCTCTTTTACTGAATAATTCAGTACCATAATATATTGATCAGAGCTATTACTAATTCCTCCAAATATATACTGTTTGCATTGCAAATCTTTTCCACTCTTCAGAAATGTCTCTGATGTTTCCCAGAAATCTAATTAAGAATTGCAGGTTTTTAGAATGTCTCCATTTTTAAGTTCTTAAGTGTGCAGGTAAGTGGTAGCAGATGATACATTAGTGCTTCAAAAGATAACGAACACCAAGCGTGATATTACCTTTTATTCTCTGTCAACCAGGGAGAGAAGCGAAGTCCTCAGCACCACATTAGACCTCGACATACTCTTGATGGAGCCAAAATGAGAGCTTCTGTCCGCATGACCCGGTACCTGGAATCTTGGGGAGCAGCCAAGCCATTTGCACACTTGCACCACAGGGACAGCATGACCACTGAAAACGGCAAGATTAGCACAACAGTAGGGGCCTACTTATGTCGTTTCATACAATTTAGCAATATTTGAAAGGAAAAAGGTGCTCACTGCTAACTACCTGGTTATTTCTGATAGAGGAAGATTCATGCATTTGTAGTGGGCAAAAGCCCTATAATACTGCTGGAAGTTTTTCCATTGGCTTGTGAGTTTTGGATTGGACTCTAAGGAGCCATATCTTGCTATTAGTGCATCTCTGGATCACAAGGAATCAAGCATACTTACTAAAGTGCACAGTTTTGCCCTGTAAGCTTGTGCCAGTCAGTATATAGAGTGGCTGCTGTTCACCTTGTGAAAATCCATTTTGAACATAAAGCTAGAGTACAACACCTTTGGGAAGAGATGCCATTGATGCAGAGACATTCCCTGAGATTTAGTGGCTATTAAGCCACATACTACATTTAGAACATGGCCAAACCTGGAGCAAACACTATGAAGTTAGAATATACCTGTGGTATATGGAGTAAACTTTATAAGAAGACTTCTCTGGAAACTAAATCCATACTCACTGTAACATTGACCTTTTGAAGGTGCGCTAACCAAACATAATCTATAGCTGATGGCCTGAGTTTCACAGTGCTATCATGCAATGTTACATCTTTTACATTGAATGGAAAAGTTTGTTTTTAATTTTTCTAATACTATCATATTGCTGTCAGTATGACGCAGTCAGTCTGTAGCTTGCACGTTGCATTATATTCTAATTCTAAAAAGAGCAAATGTAAAGATAATTCAATTATTTTCAACATTGGCTTTAACTTCTGTTTCCATTTTATATGGGAATATAGGACTAAGCCACCTAACCCATCTTGTTCAATAAATGCAGTGCATAAAAATGTGGACTGTGAAATGTTCATTACTAAAAGTACTCAGCCAACACTATTAATCACAAAATAAATGTGGTTGTGATGGCTGTTGTTGTTCATCAATAATAATAATGGCCATTGCCTGTATTTGGTTACTCAGGTCTGTTCGAAAACACATAACGTTTTTTTTTTTGCTGAAGCTGGCAGGATTTTGGGCTATACTAAAACAGTGGTGACACTGAAGCAGTAACTTTCTAGTAAAGAAAAACATTTTGGGATTCAGGTGGTTGTATTATTAATTTATTGTTTATTACGATACGTTAGTTTGTCTCCAGATCACTCCATCTTCACCTTTGGCTAGTTTTTTCTTTTAGAGAGTTTTAATCTAATGCCAGAACTGTTTGCACTGGAAACTTTTGTCCTTACTTGACCCTGTTTTCAACACTATTTTTAAAGTGAATTCACATTGGTTATGTTGTCAAAGTGTTTTACAGTATGGTTAATAGGTATTTTCTACTTTTTTTTTTTTTTTTTTCAGGATGTTCCCATGGGGCAGTATCATTTTCAGCGTTGCAGAGAGAGGTAAATTAATTTTAAAAAACAACTTATATAAATTCCATATAGATATATATATACATCCATATGCATTCATAGAGATACAAGGCATTCTTTCAAACATAGAGGGCCATTTCTCATCCAAATGATTTAAGATTTCTTAGATATGGAAGGGCTATGGAAACAGGTTTTGCAGATATTTTACTTAAGAGTTGTGAATACACTTCCTATAACAAATAGCATTATTCTGAATTAGTTTAAGTATGTCAATAGCCTACTGTCCATTTCTCCTAACAACACAATTACTTCTCCAGTGTAGAGAAAATTATGTACAGGAAAATTCAGAGAGGAAACATAGATTGGGGAAGAAAACAGAAGCTGGAAAGGGCTTCTAATAATTTGTTTTACAACATGTAAGATATGTACTAAAAGGCACATTTTGTACATTTTGTTAATTGCTTTGTATTTGCATTGTACTTGATTGTTTCAAAGTCTGTAGTGTTTGCAGTAGTAAACATTTTAAAAGTATTTTGTGGTCATCTTATAGTGCTCCTGCTACACAAAATGTTTGGAAATTACCTTCAAGTTTTTATTTTCCTGTTTGTTATTTCAATGACTAGGGCAAGATAATGAGTAAAGGACACAGGGCTGAACTGATCTTTTTCACTAAAAATACTCACAATCTCTAAATGAAGAATGGCTGCTGTTTAAAAACAAGCCTAGCACTGTCAGGAATGTGAAATGGTTCAATTTTATTTTAATGACCTGATAATGTCTTTCCCTCAGAATTATAAGAAACATCAAAAATACCATACAGTAGTTTGAGATAACCATAAAAATTTGGTATTTTTATTGTCTTCGACTATACAGACAGGTCATTCTGTCTATTCCTTCCCCATCTCTCTGCTTGGTAAATGTCTCCTAGACAAAACACAGGTTACTGGGGAGGTATGCAATTACATAAAATATTTCTAAATTACAGAAGTTGAACAAATTTTGACTGAATATGCGTGATATTGATGAACACAGTCTCTGGCTTGAGCACCCAGCATTTATGTTTAGACAGTATCTCAAAAGAACTTGAGTCAGCCTTCTCATAAAAAGTGTATTTCACTCCAAAATAGATCCAAAAGGTACAAATGTTACCATGTGTCTTGATAGCATGTTGTTGGAGGGACTTTCTAGAAACAATTACCAGAGTCTTCTGTCCATACTGAGGTGTATAACTAAGATTTTAGGTAATGCTAGTTACCATTCCCAGAGGATAAAGCTGAAATGATAATAAGCACTTTGAAAATGTGTGTTTTATTAGAATATCAAAAGGTGGGTTTTGAAGCCTAACTGTAGGCTTCCATTTGTGGCAGTCAACTCTTACCCTGTTACAATATATTCTTATGTTGTTAGAGATCTGCCAAGAAAATTAAGTGTAATTAAATTATGTAACCTCATCTGTCTGGCTATTCTTTCTAGGCATATTGTTCCATACGTGAAAAATAAGTTGTGAGCACTTATTTACCTAAATTCTGTAGCACTGAATAGACATTAAATCAGTTGTGTTTTTTTTTAAGATACTGAAAGTACACTAGTATGGTTCTATATGAATGTGAATCCTGCAACAGGTTATCAGTTATTGGGAAATAACCCAAAACCTTGATGTAGAAGGTCTGTGGTACCTTTAACAGGTTTCAATTTGTAGCGTAAGAAAATTTTGGTAAGCAAAGAGTCAAATTTCAGATCTGAATGTTTGCTTCTTATAAAACACTGTTATTAAGTAAGCATTGGATTTAAGTTTTCAAGACACAGAAATATAATCTGGCAATATTTGATATATTATGGTTTTAAGCAGAACACAGCTGCTGGAAAAACTGATGACGTTTGCAGTAACCTGTTAGCAAAGGCAAACCCTCTGCTGGGTTCATGCTGAATCCAGTGAAAAGAAACGAACTTTTTTTGTTGCAGTTGTGTTATAAGTTATAAAAAGAAGAACGTGGCATATGGTTGAAATTAATTTCAGGTTTGGGAGTCATTTTTATAATTAAAAATATTTCCAAGAAAAGAAGAGTTAGCAGGCTTTCTGTAGAGAATGCTTATTATGCATCAAAGCACTAGCACATTATTACTCATCATACAACCCTGACAAAGATACTTTAAAGTAGCTGCAAGAAATCTTTTATGAATTTGAGCACATTCCTATTGTTTTCCATGAATTCATAACACTATGGAGGACTTTCCCTCAACCAGAATATCCTGAACTGCCTACTTTTTTTTGAAGAAGAAGAAGTTAGAAGTTTTGTTGTAGTAGTTTTCTTAAGTGCTCCCTAACAGCTATTCTCTAGATTAGTATTATTTTTTTTGGGGGGGTGGGAGGAAGGGGAGAGAAATGGAGGGGAATGGGGACAGGAATGAGGATGGACACAGAGTATTAGCTTATGCTGGTTTTGTCAAGATCTTGCTATGAGGCTCAGTGTGTCTCATGCCTATGGAAACTAACATCATTTAACAGAAATGTTACACATTTATCAGTCCATTCCTTAACTTTAATGTTTATTAACCATGTAATGATTTTCCAAAGTAAATTCCCACATTTTTCATTTCAGAACAAAATCACAAAAAAGAAGGTTTGAGGAGGAGCTGAATGAGAGGATGATTCAGGCCATTGATGGAATCAATGCTCAAAAGTATGTTTGTATCCTCTGTTGTCTCCGTCACATACATCTGTAATAGAGGGTAGTGTTTACTATTTTGCCCTCCCAAGCACACACAGTGGTCTGAAACAGTAAAGGTAGCACTGCTACTGGAATAGGAAGCTCTGCAGATTGTGAAGATAGGCTGTACAGTAACACTTTATGCTAAATGAGTTCATGTTACCTATGAACCATGGTGTGACCAGAGTTTTGTCTTGCCTTGATTTTCATGGCAAAGGGATTTTTGGCTTCATAACTATATATATCTGCACACTCACAGCTGTAACTCTACTGAGTTATCTCATCTGAGAGAGGTGAAATTTAGACACAAAAAGTAGCTGACTCAAGAATCAGAATGATGTGAAAATTGATGCTTCCCAATTGTCACAGAAACATCTCTGCAGAATGAGAAACTTTCCCTAAACTTTTAGTTTAATATCTCTTTGCTTCAGCTGCTTGGTTGATTTCTTAGACAAGGCTGTGCTTGATGGTGTATTGAAATTGTTGGGGGAGGCAACATGGCATGTATTGCTTCTGTGTCCTAGGAAGTGTTGGAGGCGGTATTGATGTTCTCTGTTTGCTAGCAAATAGAAAAAACTGAGAGAAAAATCAGTAACAGTCCAAAATAAATGGTCGGCTTTCTTTTCTTTGTCTGATGAAATAAGAATTTTTCTTCAAAAATGTGGGTAATAACTGTGATGAATGCATATTTCCCCCCTCTTTCTGTTACTCAGAATCCTAATTAGCTGAATACATACCTAATTATTAAATGTTCATGTCTTTTTCTTTTTTTTCTTTCTTTTTTTTTTTTTTTTAATCTGATAGTCCTGTTAAAAGATACTTGGTGTTAGGAAAATATGTTTCAGTTATTATTTATAGAAAATGGTATTGATAGTTATAGGTCATACAAAGAATACAGTGAAAGAGAGAAGGTCATCTGACAGGCAAAGCCTTTTGATTATGCTATACTTGCCTAAAACAGCTATACAACTTTTGATGGCTTTTCTATGTCTTCAGGTACACTTCCTCTGGTAATTGGGCTTTAAAATGAAGGTCTGATGACAAAAGTAAAATACCTTGTATGTATGCATTAGGATAAACTATAGTTACTCCCTGGGCAACCTGCTATAGGGTGGCACTGCTTGAGCAGGTGGGTTGGACCAGATGACCTCCAGAGGTCCCTTCCAACCTCAACACTTCTATGATTCTGTTATAATCACACTATCTTTTATCTCAGAGAATCTATATCTTACCTAATCAGTACATAAAATTCAGATAAACTTAAGGATAAAAGGGGTTTGTGTGATAAATTGCTGCAAAAGTTTCAGTTCTTTTGTGAATTACATGGGGAACTGCAGACAGATAAGGAATGATCTTACATACCAGAGAGGCTGAATGACACCTTCCAAAACTGAATTATCTACCTCCCCCTCTATTAATTTGAAGAATGAATCACTTAAGCTAGATTATTTGATTGGACATGTGAAAAAAAATCAAAAGTGTTTATTCCCCAAACAGCAAGTTAATTAAATAATATTATAAATTTGTAAATGCCAACTACTCGGAAAAAAAAAAAAAAAAAAAAAAAAGATAAAAATGTCGTATATCTGGGACATGAAGCTAATCACTTTTTGTTGTTTTGTAATTTTGCTTCTTTTGTGCTTGTTTCTCTGCTGTAAAATGAAAATACTATTATCAACTAAACTAAAGGAGTGATTGTAAAGCTAAACCTTTTGCTTTTTGTAAATCAAAAAACATTCAAGAAAATCTGTGGCACAACTGGTACTTTTATGTGGTTTTAAGTGTAAATTTTGGATTGTATAGCAAATGGGTCTGTGGCTGAAAGAAGACAAAAGCATTATAGCACATAAAATATGATATTAAAATTACTATCCTTTTAATCTTTTATTTATTAATTATTATTATTATTATTAATTAGGAAAATGCATAAAATAATTTAAAACCAAACATTCATAGCGCAGAGCCATTGTTTCTTTGATCCTGGGCTATCAGCAAGGTCTGACTCTTTCATCCCCATCATGGTTCTTTGACCTCTGGAAAAAGTAACTGGTCATAAGCGAATGGTCATAATATGTGCATCTTTGGATATTGCTTGCCCAGTTGTTAAACATTTAGTACTGAAGATATATATACCCGGCTACTCTCTGTCAGCTGAGTGCCTTAGCCATAGTGGTGTAACATCACATTTCTCCAGTGTTTCTTTTCCCAGCACCTTGAACAGGGTGTTCCTGGCTCTGAAGTGCACGTCCTGCACAGGAAGGGTTGAGTAGGCCTAGTTTTGCCACCTTGGTGTTTAGGGGATTTTTGCAGAATGTGTGGCGGAGAGACAGGAATCTAAATATATTCCTAGAGGTAAATTAATGAAAGTTATTTTGCTATTTGATAAGTAGGTTACTTTGTTAAAGAGACACATTCTCTGTTTTTTGTCTAAGTCACAATGGCTGCTGTGATCTGCACACACATCGTCTACCAGACAAGGGCCTAACTAGGTGCCCCTGTGGATACCAGGGGCACCTGGTAGAAGCCAGGTGTCTGTGTTGATCCTTGAACTGCAAAATAATCTGAAAACAAATTTGATGTTTAGCTTCCCAGGTGGCATATCCCCACATACTTGTAGATACTTTGGTGCCGTTTGTGCTCATCAGGGAGTCAGGCAGTAGGCAGAATTTTGCAGCCCTTGTTTCAATGCCAAAAAGTCCTTGTCTTTGTGTCTCCTCTTCTGTGCTTATTCTCCTCTTCCAATTGTCTATGCTGCTGTCTCTGCTGAATCCTTCTGCTTTCCCTGCCTTCTGGCTCTTCGTTTGCCTACTTATTTGCTTTTAATCCCACAGAGCCTTTTCTCTGAGTCTTGCTTGCCTTTCTATGGTAGATGTCATGTTTCTTCTTTCTTCATGGTTCGTGGAGATTCTGCTATAAACAAAAGTTTGTCAGTATGGATAGATGGGTCTTTTTCTTTAATTTCTGGTGCCTGCTATAAAGCCAGCTGAGAGTAGTGGTGTTAAGGAAACTGAGAATGCAGTCCCGTTAGAAATGGCATATTTGAAGTCTGGCTGCAAGACAGATTGAGAAAAGGTGGAACATGCTTGTTGAAAGTGAAAGATCCTGAAAACTTTTTATTTTCCTAGTGAAGTGAGAAATAGCTGCTGAGTGTTTGTGAAACTGAGATTTTTCAAAAGTCAGACAGTCAAATACTGTTTTTTTTTTTTTTTCACAAAAGCAATACAGGACGCAGCTATCACCTCAGGGCCACCTTCCACATGAAAAATTGAAGTTGCAGGGCTAAAATACAGAGTTACTACAGCTTCCTAGAAATTCCTATAACTACTTTAATAGAGGTAAAACCAGTAGAGTTCTACTGAGCTTTTGAGAAATAAAAGTTCCTGAAAATGTGAACTTATAACGGGAAGTATGAGGCAGCATTTGCTCTAAATGGCATTAGTGACTTCACGGGTGATCAAACATGTACAGATTGGATTAGGCCTTTGGGAACAGCTCTGCAGACAGAATGTTTTAGTAATGTGCAATAATAAATGGTAATAAAATCAATATGCCTATCAGATACCTTAAGAAAAAAAAAAAAAAAGCGAAATTAGTAAACAATTTGGAGAAAGGGGCTACTTTTTGTTCAATTTTTATAAATAAATAGAAGAAGACCTGCACTTATTTTTCATAGTTTACCAAAAACATTTGACTGATTTTTTTTTTTTTTTTTCTGCAGAGGGTTACAGCTGGACCCCAGCAAAATGTTGCTGTATGTGCAACAGCCTGTCCTACCTGTTTTTTTCTCAGAATCCTAGCTACAGTCAGACATAAATGTGAGCCATTTCAGATCAAACTGGGAAATATATTTTTGAATTAAGTGTATCTAGTACTGAAGATGTTTTAACCTTTTTATATTGAAACTGATTGCATAGGAACAGGAGGAGTCTCCCAGGCAAGGAAATTAATATTTTAGAATTCACAAGTCACAGCTAATAGCTTACACCCCACTTTCTCCACTCCTGTTCTCCTGAGATTCTAATTCAGGATATTTTCCATTTTGGTTCATTGCTGCTATTTATCTCCATTGCAGTCTCTCAAATGAGACATTCCCTTTTATTTAGAAGGCATTAGGTACAGTACTAGCTTAGAGTCTAATTTAAAGTTTTTGCTGGAAAGGTTGCAAAAATTCTCAAGCCCAGCTACTAGTGTTCAAGCTCAAATATTGTAAGTTCACAGAAGTAGTGTGTTTAAATAGTTTTCTCAAGTTTGTCTAGTCCCCTTGAGGTTCAAGCAATGTAACCTCTTGAAATTTTAATATTCTGTTTCTTTTCAAGTGTCCATTAAAATAAACATGGACTTTCATATTAGAACGTTTGATTTTCTAAAAGTTATATCAAGCTTTTGTCAAGATTCACTCCTTTTAAAATAGATTTGTCATTTCACTGCAAGTACTTGTTCTATTCTGTATTTCTCATCTTTGAGCAGGGAAGAAGTCCTTATAATCAGTGAAAAGGTCAAAATCTACCTCTAGAGTGCATGGTCATAGTCCAGAGACTAATACAGCTCAAAGACAAAATCACTCCACCTTTCCTTAATAACAATTTTTAATTTTTCTTTTTGAATAAGAGTATAATTTGCCTGCCATTCTTGCATATCGTAACAATATCCTTTTTAAGGTAACTTGTGAAGGATTTCTTTTTATCTCAGGTTCTCTTCTGTGCGTTGTAGTACGACAGTATTATGGACATGAGTGGAATGTCAATGTGAGAATTACATATATAAATGTCTCCCTTAGCTGTCTTTGGGAATGATCCACAGAAAAATGGCTCATCTGAACTTTTGTTTAATATGTACATTAACAATAGAAATCGAAATGGAGTGGAGATTTGTAGTATCCTTTTCTACTGTCAGTGCAATTTACCATATAAGTTGCAAGACACAAGAACTTGCTTACTTGAAAGTTATTTTCTTGTTTTACTGCATTTCAGTGATATAAAAAGACAGGACTACTTCATTCTTGTATCAGTTATGATGTTTTAAATTTTATTTTCTAGGCAGTGGCTTAAATCTGAAGACATTCAAAGAATATCACTTCTTTTCTACAATAAGACTCTGGAAAAAGAAGTAAGTTATTTTCACTGCAGCTTCACAAGGGATTCTTTCTTTTCCTGATCCTAAGTGAGGCTGTAATACAGAGCCATGGCCACAGCACCTCCCCTGCAGTGAGAACTGCTTAAAACTTACAATTAATAATCTACCTCATTTGCAGTAGAAATGTTTTGAGTATGATACTATACACTGCTTTCATGTTGCAGGTCAATTTTTGCTGTGCTCTGCAGTTCACTAGAATTTCTTGAAATTTTCAGAGTGGTACACATAGAGGTGGGAGTAATTTTGATGCTCCAGATTTGGTGTATCTGGAGCAAAGAATTCTTATGTTCCATTGCCTACATACTTGAAAGGCATTTATCAAACTCCACCATTTCTATTTTTTTCCTTTTGCTATGTCTCAAAGACTCCACCTCTAGTAATGACAGTCTTGCAATTCAGTTTATCATTAGTTTTCTTCATAGGCACTTGATGTTCACAGTCACTCCAGGGAAACAATACTATAAATGTTATTTAAGAAAAATGCCTAGCTGTTTGGGATGCAACACACTGAATGTTCTTATGACTAATATGTTTTATAAAACATGTTTGAGACATATGTGCAGGTGAGGTAAAAGGTACTGTTTGCAGTCCTCAAAATAATAGTCAAAATTAAAGTTTCCTCCACTTTAGGTGACTGTTGTGACCACTAGCCTAGGAAGTCAGGCCTTTTCTTCTTGTTGTTTTATGGCCTTGTGGAGCTTGAGTGTGTTTCAACATGCTGACACATCTTCAGCAGGAAGACTAGAGAGTTCCATTTTTCCCCTTCTCAATAAGCATAGGACAGCAGATAGCTAAACAGTTATGGTGTCCTTCAGGAAAGAGGTAAGTTTGACCACATCTGGCTGTATAAATGAGTGAACCTGGTAAGAGCGTGGTAGGGGAAACATTGCCATACTGCATTTATACTGCATAACATAGGCGCAAGCATCCTCTGGGTCCCACATATGTTCCAAAGACATAATTAATCATTTTTGCAGATGTCTTTCAGTTCAAAGCATCTGAAGTAATTTTCATGTTCTCTCACAGCTCAGCAGAATAGAGTTCTTATGGCAGGCTGCCAAAAGTGTGTGTTGTATGACCTTGGCAATGCCTTGTGGTGATAAAACTTTCGAGGCTTGTTGAGGCTGTATAGAGGTGGCATAAGAAAGAAGAGGTAGCATTTAGAGAGAGTGCACTGAACGGATCAAAGGTATGCCTGGGAGCACATTCAGATTTCAATGTGGATGGTACTAACTGATTCATTCTGAAGTAGAACTTCAGAAAATCAGAAAGCTAAGTTATTTGGCTGTATAGATGCTCCCTGTAGGAGTTTAATCTCTTTTTGACTGTAGAATGCTATGGTGTGACACAAAACTAATTGTTCTTTTCACATATGGCTTTTTAAGATCTTTCTTCACTGCCTTTTAATGACTCACTAGTCCAATCTTGAGTTTAAAGAACTCAGTAGGAAGCTTGATTTTGATTTAAACAGCAACTTTTCAGGCCCTGCAGGACCTGAAAATACAGCAAGGTAATAAAGAAAAATAATTATTTAACCTAAGGAGTGAGTTGCCTGACTTTGTTGGGAAATGTCTGCAGAAGTGTGAAATGAGTTTACAAGTGTGTTGGAATTTTTTGAGATTTTAGCAGCAACTCAAGGTCCAAAACTGTTGGAAGAGACCATGATATAACAAACATACTCCATAGGATGAACAACGAAGCTTGCTGCAAGCATACCCATCAAGCATAGTCATATCGATGCCTTGGAATTGTTAGGTATATAGCAAGAATTACTTTTAATTTCTCACAGAATTCAAAACTGAAAAGGAGCTGTTGAGTTACTAACCTGAACTTCTTCATTTTCATATAAAGTTCAGTGTGCCAGTTTGAAGGGCAGAACTTGGCACTAAGCACAAAGACACACTGCGTGCTTGCAGTTAAAAAGAACAGCAAACACACTTTCTTTTTTATGAGGTTTGTGTGTTGAGCACTTTGTGAAAATAATCTTTGATACGTATTTTTTTTAAATAATCAAATCTTAAACTCTTAGACTTTGAAAAAATTTCAGTAGGGTAAATAACTTTGCTAGACCCAGTGCTTTGGTCATTTCAAGTACTTTGTTGGTTCAATCTTAGACATATCTGTCTCAAATAACAGAACAACTCAACTCTTCTAATAAATATTTCATTGGTTAATTCTTATATTTCCAGACAGGCTAACTAGAGATTCATAAATAGTTTTTTTGTGTCATGACAAAACAGATTAAATCTATCTGTCCCAATGATATCAAGTGTTTACTAGTATCAGTGGACATATAAGGCCTTTTAACGCAGAGATAAAATATTTTCATTAAAGTAATACCATAACCTCAGTAAATGTCAGTATGATTGCTAGCTCTGCTGTTGGAAAAATAAATGTTATACAAATCTGTAGCAGTTTACACTTTGTTGCTTCATGTTGTCAGAAGTTTCCTGTATAAATGACAGTTGCAGTTTCTTACAACTGCTTCAGCTCATTCTTATTTACTAATAAATGAAAAACAATTTGGGGAATTAATGACTGAGAAATTGTGTAAGCATGGTCGGACATTCTTAAAAATAAAAGTGTTTTCACTTTTATTTTTTAATTATTTTTATGATGAATTTGAGATAGTCCTGTGCTGAGAAGGGGCAAGACCAAAACATTTCACGTGGCTATATAAGCTGTTCTTCAAGAGATGAGAGGATTCACTGCTATGCATGGTAATCCTTGCCCGTGTGACAGTCATTGAACAACATGAAATTTGCTGTTGCTAAAATCAGCTTATGCATATGTGCATCTTTAAACTGGAATTTCAGTTGGGTGATGTTTTATCTGCTTTGGAAATTGTGTTCTTAACATTTACTCATTCTTTTTCCAGTATAGAGCAACTACTCTGCCTGCATTTAAGTATTATGTGACTTGTGCCTGTCTCATATTCTTCTGCATTTTTGTTGTACAGATTCTGGTATTGCCAAAGTAAGTGGTATTTAACATGTATTCATTCCTATGTTTATTTGGTTATTAAAGTAAAAATATATAGAATATGTATTATATATATATGTATAAGTAAGTAAAGCATTTTTGAATTGCCAGATGACAGAGGTCAATTCATGGAAATGAAGTTGTACAGAGAAAGTTGAGGATTTTAGGCCATGTTCAATGTTATGCTTCTTTCTAATTTTAAACACTGTAGAAGCTTGGTGCCCAAATGTTGGTGTCAAATCTTCACTGATTTTAGTTTTTCTCTTTGCATTTAAAAATGTGTGTTCATGAGAGTAATGAAATTCTTATGTGCAAAAAATGTAAAACAAACTATACGCTTGTGAGACTACAACTATATGTAAAATAAGAGTGAGTGTTGGACTTAAAAGGGGGGTGAAATGGTTTGCAGAATTGGGGCTATGATTAATTAGTTGTGTTTAACATATTACTGTGATGATACTGCTCTATTCTGCATATAAACTGCATTACTATTTGTAAAGTGTCTCTTTTTAAAACTAAATATAATCAATTGATGGAATAATTATTGCCATCAGAATTTATTTGTATGAGATGATGGGAAAAGTTGTGAACTACTTTATACTTGCACATATAAATCAGCTTTAAATAAATGTTCTTTCTATCTGTGCATATTCTAGAAAGTCTGAGAAAAATTGAAAACAATTCCAATAAATAAGATATTAAGATAAGACTTCTTAAAATGGAATTTTGCTGTTGATTGTTTACATATTGGGCAGTTGATATTAGTTTTATAGCAATTGCTGCCAAAGCCAACACTGTATATTCTCTGTGATACAGTATTTCTTCAGACCAAGTATTTTCTCCCGTATAGTGCTTTTGGGAGTAGTTTTTATAACATCAGTTGATTGACTAGTCTCGTGTTGTAGTACTTACATGTGAATTCAAAGCCAGAAGGAACTGTTAGGTCATTATAAATTAACTTTTCATACTGCAGACTTGTTTTATAACATGTATAAAGTTTTACAGACTTCTCTTCAGATGTTATAGTGTTTTCTTTGCAAAGGTTTTCCCAACTAGTTTCTAATGTCTCATAGACACGAGAGTTCAGCGGTATCCTGCACATGGTTCAGTCTGACTTAAGGCATCGTTACCACAAAATATGAAGTTAAAGTTGATGACTGATTTCATTTGTCCACTTGCACAGTGAATGTATTTTACAAACTCTTACTGTATTTTGATTAGTGCGGGAATTTACTCAGGGAACTTCTTCATTAGTAATACAACAAAAATTAAACTTGGATCTAACTAGTGCCTTCCAACATTATGGCTTTTGACTGTTTTTAATGTTTTAATTTCAGTCATGAAAATGAATTTAGCTTTATAACCTTTCATATATATAGTTAGATGCTCATTTTACTGTATCCTTATTAAGTCTCTTGAACCAATTGTGTAGCTCATTAAAATGTATCAGATACTAGAAATTAGTGAACACTTGGGAACTATATTCAACTAAGGAAACTGTCCTCCAACTTGTAAAAGTATATTACATGATCTCTTTTTAACATTAGGGCAAAAGATACAAATGATTTATTATTTTCATTACCAAAATGTAAATTAATTTTGGTCCTTTCATAGGTCTGCTTATTAAATTGTAAAAGCGAGAGTGTAAAATTAGATATTACCAACACAAATGGTGTTGAGCTTTAAGGGCTCTGTGAGTTAATTTAAAAGACACAGAAATGGAACTCAGAAAAGCAAGGTATTATACGGGCGTCTGCTACTCTGCGGAAAAACTCTGGGGATGTTGCAAATTAAAAAAAAAAAAAAAAGCAGAAAAATCACTGGTGTACATAAGTGTATTTTTGGAAAGTAAAATTATCTTCAGTATATTATAATTTTACCTGATTTGCTTATTGGAGTGTATTTATTTATTGTCTTATGAAAGCATTCCATCGTGTAATGAAAATAACACTTTTGCTTCTTTTCCTACTTTCAACCTTTATTTTAAAAATCCTATAAAAATTAGATGTAGACCTTTTTTTTTCTTTTTTTTTTCTGCATTATTGCACAGCTGTAAAACAGGAACTCATGTAGCTATCTACTTGTTGGTAATTAAGAAACAATATTAACACCAGGAGCAAATGCTAGGTAGTTAGCAACTCTTGTGGCAATTTGGGGTTCTTCAATTGAAAAAAAATGTTGTACACAATCATCACAAATGTAACTTAAATCAAATGGACTTGAGTGCTACAAACATAATTTCCAGGAAGGAAGGAGAAGAAAAGCAAACAACCAAGAAAACAAAACAAAACAAAACAAACAAACAAACAAACAAAAGATATACATTATTGTTTAGTTTAAAGTTCTGTTCAGCCTTTTTCTTCTAAAAATTCTTGGAATTTTTAAATGGTGATTTAATGAAGACAGAGAGAAAAAGTGCTTCTGTCATTGGGTTTTATCGATCCACTGTTCCATTAATCTGTTTTTGCAGCAGTGTAATATTATTGATTTCTGGGCAGGTACACCACCTACTGCTTTAAAGTTGATTTGGAGATACTTTATAGTGAGTTACATCCAGTAGGTTGCAAATACATAAGTAATATCTCCAAGATCATGAGACATTCATTGCAAGGCTGAAATTATTAATGTTTTATTTTTCCTGGGGCCTAGAAAATGATCTGGTGTTTTCATAAAAAATTTTTACAAAACACAGTAAATGTAAATTTAAGTAAGTAAACCATGTCTTGAGTTAAAAAGTGTTGTAAGGAGTCTTTATCATGATGTTACAGTGACCGCAGATCCTGATCATTACATTTCCTCAGAACAGGCCTTTGGTGGCTTTTTAGCCTCCTTTGCTTATCAGGTGACAGAAATTATCTCTGTTAATTCACAAGAATACCACCTTCTTTATTAAGAGAAAAGGTCAACTGACATGAAATTAATAGTGTTGTTTTTTGAAATTCAGACTACTAAACTGATGAAAATACATTTCTATTGACCAGGAGATACTTGTTGTGCTAGTTGAGTAGGGATTTTGTTTGGGGCAACGTATAAGGTTCTTTCCAAGTTGCTATTTTCAGGAAATTATGTCCCTTTGTCATGAATCATGCCAAGCTAGCAGTCACTTTGTTCTAGCTCTGGAAGATGGTTAGGCCTTAATATGTTTTTTCCAATCACACACAAATGAATTTCTCAAGAGAAAAGGAGGTACTTAAAATCTTCGTCTGAAGGCAGAGGTGTAAAATTTGAGACATTATAAAGGAAAAAAAAAAAAAAAAAAAAAAAGACGCCATCAGTGGCTATTTCTACTGTATCTGATGAAAAACAAACAAACAAACAAAAATCAAACAAAAAACCCTGAAGTTCACTTATGATTTTTTTATTAATAAAGAAACTGCCGTGCAGTTACTCTGCATAGTCATTGAATGCATCAATGGCATCAGCCAAATCAATAAGGAAATGGCTACTCTTAGACACCAAAAAGGTCTGAAATCATTACTGTCTTGTATAATTGTAATTTGTAATTGCTTCATTATGATTCGATCACCTCAAGAGAATTTACAGTCAAACAGTTGAAAACATGAATGTTAATTTCAGAGGAAGCTAAGGAAATTTGTTATGTCCTGGTAAGGTTCATGTAGAATACGTCACATATTTTCCTGAAAGTTACAGAAGTGTAGAAAGAATACATTCCCTTCTCAGTTTTTCAGTATCTTCATAATGAATCTTTATTTTTCAATAAAAATGTTACCAATAAGAGAGATAAGTATGTGTAATTACATTCTTTTTTTTCCAATCTCATACTGACTCATAAAAATTAATTATTCAAAACAGATTTGTACTGATGAAACCAGAAAAATACGGAAAGATAATAAATTACTTAGACTTGGAACTATCTAAAGCCTTGGAAGGTCTTATGTTATTTCCCTAGTTTTAGACTCTGTCCCACAGTAGGTTATTGTCAAGGCTTGTGCCATCAGGATTCCAGCAAGGTGTAGAAAACAGCCCTTTCAGAAATGAGGGCATTCCGTGAAGCATAGGAAGAAGCAGGTGAAAAATTAACTTTGAGTTATGGGATCCCAAATACTCTTCTGACAAAGTAGTTCACCTACCTCTGTCAATGCAATGCATTTGGTGACTTCATATGATGACTCTGCACAATAAAGGCAAGATTAGTTTGCTGTAAAAACCTGTACTGTTTTTGTAATATTCCAGTGAAAAAAAGTAAGTGTTTGTTGGTGCACTTCCTGAATATAGGCTTATTTATTTTTAATTTTTAGTGTTTTGCTTCCCATTATAACATCTTCATCACATGTCACTCCTTCTAGGAGCAACACAATCTCTTTCAGTTCAGCCCAACTGAAACACGAGTCCTGCTGTTCCCAGAAAAGAAGGGGGTGTGGGGAGCAAAAAAGCTTACACTTTTTTTTCCTTGTCCTCACCTCTCTGGATTCTAAGCCACCATTTTTCCTTCTCCCTATCCTCAGTCCTTTTCTTTGTCCCAGTAATTAAGAGTCTGGTTCACCTTGCCATGTGATTCTTTTTCTTGTGCCACTTTGCTAACATCAGCCAGTGACAATCCATTTATAACAGCTACAGAGACTTTTGTTCTTGTCTGTTGCCCCAGGATTAAGTACTCTGCATAGGCTTGAGTGTTCATTTTATTTCCTTTGGTCTCAAGTTTCTCTCAGTAACATCTTTTTGCCTTCTACAAGGATGCACTCCAAACCTAGCTCACAAGCCTATTCTTGGGCTGAATCATTTCCTAAGGTGTGCAACTTCCTTTTCAGTATCCTTTGCATCAGAGAAAGTATAGCAATAGTTTGAAATGCAGGAATGGTTATCTGCATCTTACTGAAGGACAGATACGATGAGGAGTGCTTATGCACATATAAAAAAGACTGCCTGTTAACTGTATTCATTTTCTTTTACCTCCTCTGTTGCTTGCTGGGTTTTAAATCCCTAAGGGTAGAAAGAAACTAGTTTTATATATGTTGATGTATAGCTTAATGTCTTAGTCTTGATGAGAAATTCTCAGAGAACATGTATTCAAAAGCAATAATGATTTTCAAATAATTTCTAAAGGAAACATAATTTCAAGGTGAATATATGTCATGAACTACCATTTGTTTGTTATTCACCAGCTGTTCACATTAACCCAAAAACTGGTGAATACCTAGCATATAAAAGGTTCTCTGTAGGATTGGCAGGGAAGCTCATAAATTGCTTTAAATGACAACAATAAAGCATCAAATTGGTTTGTGAAGTTACTCTTTTTTTTTTTTTTTCCAAAAATAGTTTCTTTAACAGTGTTATTAAAACAGATCATTTTTTTCCCCAATATTTGTACATAATCCAAGGAAATTGATCCATGGATTTCTACTCCTAAACTTGAAATGTATTTATTATATTTGTGGAAAAAGCAAGGGATATAAAGTTTATTTGAAAATCATCATGCCAATATTTCTAGAAAAAAAAAAAAAAAAAGTTTGCTAAAATAAGATATTTACTGGATCTAAAACTAGCTGAGAGATATTTTTAAATTTTACAAAAATGCCAAATCTGTGGTTAAAGCTGAAAGCAGACACTCTGGTGAGGGGCTTCATGACAATGTCTGGTTCTCTTCCTTGCACAACTCAGTTGGTTTAGAGCTTCTCATCTCCTCTTGGCATGCATTAAATATAATTAGGTCCAACTGCATCTTTCCCTAGGCAGCCATGCTAAGTAGCTCTCACATAGTTCCTGGCGGAGCACTTACGTTCTGCTGTGGTATTCATATAGAGAGATTGCCACATCTGCAGCATCCACACATGCACAGATTGTTTCTGCATCCCTTTTTCTGTTTACTGAGTCCTGGCACTATTTTGGCTAGATGCTATTTTGGCTAGACTTCTCTATTTATAGTATGTAAGAAAAGGATTGTTTAGAACAGTGAGTAAGGATGATTTCAGGAAGGAAGTAGATTTACCTGGGCAGCCTGCTCTAAGGAACCTGCTTTGGCAGGGGGTTTGGACCCGATGATCTTTCGAGGTCCCTTCCAACCCCTACAATTCTGTGATTCTGTGATTATTATTCAGTCGTTTAATTTGATTGTGCTTTTTAATTATTACTATTTTAAATCTGTTCTTTTTTTCTTTTTTTCATGGTGTTTAGTCTTCCTTCCTATCATGCTGCCTGTCCTCTGATACTTCGGAATCGACTGGCCAGCCAGTCAAATTTGATAGAGTATGTTTTCAGAGGTGTTAAATTCCCGCCCTTTCATGAAATTAGGGACCTTGTTGACAGAGAGACTGCAGTATCACAGATAAGACAGATGCCACAGTCTCTAGCCACAAGACACTGAAAACTGGACATCATTGCTCCCTGCTATTGCTTTTCCTACCTGTAAGGGAAAGGTACACTACTTCGACAAAATTATTTTCTAAATCTAACACTCTTATTGTTATTAA
The DNA here is from genome assembly GCA_011076525.1 of Nettapus auritus. Taxonomy (NCBI): domain Eukaryota; kingdom Metazoa; phylum Chordata; class Aves; order Anseriformes; family Anatidae; genus Nettapus; species Nettapus auritus. The sequence goes on along the minus strand of CM021766.1, from coordinate 84,302,771 downwards.
ACCAACTACAAAAAATACAGCAGTAATGTTCTTAAACAGAGCCTTTTAAAAGCAAACAAATAAAACACAACCTTGGTGCTGTTAATTCACTCTGCCATTTAAATTATTTATATGAAAATTAGTATCTACCCATGATAATAATTTTGCAAAGTTGGAGATAAAACCAAAGCAAGTATTCATTGAGGAAAAAAATAAAAATAAAAACAAAACAAAGCTCAATGGTGTTATTTTGACAGCTCTTTTTTTTGTATATGTGAGGGATCCGAAATGGCAGGAAAAAGGCTTGTCATTCTTGTTAGAATTGAAATTGTTTTTCCTTGGTTTTCATATTTGAAAATTGCAACTTGCATGTGGTATTTTTTTTTTGTATTATTATCTGCATTATAAACAAAGAAATGTCGTGCTACAGATGTGTAACCAAAAAATTAATACATGTTTTCTTATTTCTTGTAGAACATCTATTCTTGGAATTTCATTTGGGGCTGCATTTCTCTTGCTTTCCTTCATTTTGTTTATCTGCTTTGCTGGACAGCTTTTGGTAGGTATTGAAGGAAAACTAATCCAGTAGTTTATAGCTTCTTTTAAATGACATCTCCAGATTTTCCCAAGTCACTCTGCCTTTACAGAATACCAATTTATTGAGAAGGACTTGCACCCTCGTGCCTCTAAGGACATTGTTCTGTCCATGCTAGCTTACTTAAAAATGTACTCATTTATTTGAAAAAAGGAAAATCCCAGTGCAGTAATTATCTTTTCCCCCCATGATGCTGAATCTTCTGGAAAGTCTGCATTATCATTTGATTGGTTTCCTTTTCTAAATTTTTTTTTTTTTTGCTATTGGGCTTGCAGGAGCTGGCCTGTCTTATAAATGCTTTAATTTGGGGGACTGCATTATTTGTTTATTTTAAAGTATTGCAGTGTTGTATTTTCTGAGCTTAGAGAGTATTTCACAGTAATGATTTAATCTGATTTATAAGATTTTTGTAGTAAAATTTGTAGTAAAAAAAAAAAGGACTGATTTTGCTCTTGAGTGGTACAGGTGTTATTTCAATGACTATTAGTGAACCATATAGTGAGCATATTAAAATGCTCAGTTTGATCATTCAAGATTTGGCGTATAATCTAGAATAAAACTATTTGTATACTTGTTTATAAAGTGTTCCATAATTATGCACTGTTTGATTTTTTTTTTTTTAAGGTCAGTTTATTTCTTACTTGCAACTGTTTTTATTGTGTCACGTAAATGACTTACTACATCACAACAGAAAACCTTTCTGCTTTTTTCCATTTTTTTAACCTTTTGAAACAGAGCACTGAATTATTTCCACAAACCTCAGACATATGAGTCAAAATGAAATGCCATTTCTATTTTGTATCCAACCATTGACTGCAATTAAATAGCAGTATATTAAACTGATGTACCAAGTCTTAAATTAGAAATGTTACACGGTTGTTGAGCCTGGAGAAGAGAAATCTTGGCAGTGATCTTATCAGTCTCTCTAAATACCTGATGGCAGTAGTGTCCACTGCCAGGGCAAGTGACAATGTGCACAAATTAAAACACATCTGAACACAAAAGGAAACTTTCTTATGATGAGGGTTGTCCAACACTGGAATGGGGAAAACACAAAGTCTTACGCCTTTGGTTCTGTCATTGTGATCCATGTTACCAGAGGCAGTACAATGAAAGATTCAGCTTTCCATGCTCCAGGTAACTAAGGGAATACGCATTGCTACTATCTTTGAAGGCTCTGGTGCAGTTAATCCCCAGTTCTTCTTCACCATCTATGCATTTTTCACAAGTTCCCATGAATAAAGCTGAGAGAAAGAACTTTATATAAAAGCAAAACATGCCCATCGGAAAGACAATTATGTCACCGTGCAATTTGTTATTGGCATAACAGGAAAATAATGGAGTCAAGAGTAATGCTGTTGAATAATGAAATGGGAAAAAAAATCCTTCACGGGAAAGCCAATCTTTTTCATGTAGGATAAAAAGATGTCTGTGAACTGGTATCATGGAGTATTGGAATGTAAACTGTCCTGGAGATTTGATCAATTAATCTGGCATAGGAGGAATGCAAACATATTTTTTCTGCTATTAAATAGATAGCTAAGCAAATTTACCAATTCAGAGTCGAGGATTCCTGCCACTTGGGTAGTATATAGTACTTACTTTCAATGCTTTTTTTCCCTATATCTCATATACTTCTCAGAAATAGAGACCTAGTCCATTTGTGTAGACATCTAAGATGCTATGTTGTAACCTAAATAGCTTGAAGAGAAGCTATTTATGTCTTTATGAGTTCAGCTGCTCTAATGCATAAGGTACGCTAAGAAGCCTTTCAGCAACTATGACCATAGTTGCTGCAACACTGTCTTTCCTTCACTAGCATGGGCAGAGCCCTGTAAGGTGTTGGATGAGAGGCAGAAACTAGTAACAGAAGAGTTAGTAGACTTATCTTTCCTATCCTCTTTGTGAGATCTCTTCTTTCATGGCAAAATCCAAGTATTGTTTTGCAGCTTTAACCTCAGTCTCATCCTATGTTATGTTTCAGTGCCATTTCCATTGCAGTATCTGCCCCACAATTGTAAATGCTTTCTTTCTAGAAGGAAAAGCATGAAATTTTCAAGCCAACAAGTATCAATATCTGGGCTTCGTCATTCTACTGCCAGTGTTTAGAGAAATCAAGCTTTATCATCCTAATCTTTTTTATTTTTTTATTTTTTATTTTTCCAGTGTGAGTTTTTCACTTATCTTTTTCTTAAGGGGTACATTTTGGATTCCCTTCCAGAAAGCATAATCTAAATGCAGATGTGCTTTTGTGTATACACACCTGCACGTAATTACAGTTTAGAATTGCCAAATATAGCACTTTTTAAAATGCACAAAAAAAAGAACAGTTTTCGGGTCCTGACTGACTGTAACAAATGAACTGTGATGGGATAGCCCCAGCTAAGGGTCAGGCAGCCACCCAGCTGCTTGCTCATTCTACCTCCTCAGTTGGATGGGGGAGAAAATAGGATAAAACAGCTTGTGTATCAAGATAAAGCTAGGGAGATCTTTTACTGTTGTAAACAAGACAGTATTGACTTGTGAAAAATCAGTTTAATTTATTGCTAAATAAATAAATAAAAAGTAGTAAGAAACAATGACAGATGATAAAGCCACACCTTTCCTCACCCCTCCCAAAACCTTACCTTCACTCCGTACTCCCCTACCCTAGAATCACAGAATGGTTTGGGTTGGAAGGGACCTTAAAGATCACCCAGTTACAACCCCCCCTGCCATGGGCAGGAACACCTCCCAGCAGACCAGGTTGCTCAAAGTCCCACCCAGCCTGGCCTTGAACACCTCCAGGGATGGGGCAACCACAGCTTCTCTTGAACTTGCAGTATTAATCAAATATTTTTATGGATGTTAAAAGATTCATAGAGCAGGACCTGTAGTGCTGGCAAGACCAGAAAAATCTCAGTTCATGTTGGGACATCTGGTTGTCACTACATTATACACTTGTCTCAATACTTTGACACTTCACCCTCTCAGTCTCTACGGATCGTGAATGACTGTCATCACTGCAGAGTAAGGCATGCAAAAATCAACTTTGAACAAGCTCATCTGTTTGATTTTAATTTCATAGGTAAATGAAAAAAAAAATCCACCCTGTAATGTTAAAATTACTATTTAAATTAAATGCTTCCAGAATTTAATTACAATATTATAAGAAGATATTTTTGCTCAGTCTTTCACTTTGAGTTTATTATTAGTTGATTTTACTGTTCAGCAGCACTGCAGCACAGTCCAGCTTGATCTTTTATGGAATGATAATATCAGTGATTAAATAAGAATAGAAATGTTCCCATCAAACAGTGTGGTACAGTGGTAGCACAAATAACAAGGTTACAGAATTGCAGATCATGCCTTTTATACATATAAGTCAGTATCAATCTTGGGCAAACTGACTGAGTGCTGCAAGGTCTGAGAATTCTCACAGAAACTGTTTGTCTATAGACATTAAAACTTCATAAATGCTAGCTAAAATTGGCATAAGTCCTGAAACATGAAATGGATTTGTACCTTTTACATTGTAATTACTTCTTTGTCCCTATGCATCTTCTTTATTTTTGGGGGGGGGGGAGGATAATCACCATATTCAGAGTTAAACCAGGTTAAATCTTAAGATTGTTGGTATCTTTAGTCTTAAACACCCTTTTTAGTAGATATTTTCATAGTTAAAATGTACGATACACTTTTTTTAATAATTTTGAATGTTTGATTTCCATTTTCCTTGAAAGGTTGCTTTTCCAAATTCTATAGATAGAGGACAGTGACTGTACTTTAGCTCGTAAGTGTACTGTGTCTCTTCTCCTTGAATTATAGAAAAGTTGAGTCCATAGAGTGAGTACAAAATGCATGGGACCTAGTAACTGTTTAATGTGTTTTACCTCCTGATGTGAATGCAGGGAAGCAGAGACCTCATTACCTAAATGATGTATTGGAAAATATAATTCAATCCATTGGAAAAATACAGTAAGCAAGTAAGGCAAAGATCTCTGTGGTAGCTGATATAGCCCTGCCAAATAGCTAGTTAGTTTCAGGCAGATGCTCTTTGTGTAGTGGTTCAAGTACTTTCTCAAAAAATTGTTTGTATTACTTGCATTCACTTAATTGGTACCACATAATCTTTCTGCTAGTTATTTTATGTTAATGTGGAATGGCTTTTTGTTACATACATTTATATCCTGCAAAACTATTTACCTACTTCAGCTGACAAGGGAGAACATCTGAACATGTTTATAGTCCCTCTTAAATATGCTATTGGACCATAGAATTAGCATAACACAATGCCAATAAAACATCGGAAAATAATTGTCTCCACAGTTAAGAAAAATGATCTGATTTGAGGTCACAAGAGCATTTAACAAAGTGCAACCAGTATGTGAACAGCACTGTCCCTTCTAGAAGAGAGCATGTTGTTTATTAGCTGCATTACACCACATCCTTGTATAAAGAGTGATACATGATCTTTAGCTTCTTTAGCTTCTGTATTTTACTCTAAAGCAATTGGCTCTGGTTCTTAACAGCCAGAGAGACTGTGTACACTCAAGATATTTAGAAGATTATTTATTCCTGTCTGCAGGGACAGGAATATCAGCACAAGCACTACTTGGAAATTATTTTCTCAACCTAGAACCTTACCTATGAAGTGAATGTTTCTCTTACGCAGATAGAAATGAAAGAGTGAGGCCCTTCAGTTCCACTATTCAATAGTTAAGCCTTTGCTTATAAATTAAGATTAAAGACCATGATGGGGGAAGGCAGGGAAAACCCAGAGAGGCACATTGGCAGCTACAGCAGAATCCATGAAAGAGAGTCACCAAACCTAGAAGTCATTTTGATGAATCTCTAGCACAGGCACTGCAATGGCAAATCCATCATCATTAAGAAAGGTGCTGTGTTCAGACTTCTCAGCGAAATATCCTAGCCAGCAAACTGGAGAGATTGAGCTGAGTTACATCCCATCCTTTCGATGATAGATGGCCCCCTGGTGTGATGCTAAGAGGAAAGGACGGGACTTGATTTGCTACATTCCTTCATGGTTCCAGGATCATGTGATTCAAGGACCATACATTCCCACTGCCTCTTTATTAGCATTGAAGTTTGTACCAGTTACCTGTACTTGGTATGAGCAGTACATGCACAGAGAGCTAATTGCTGGAGGGCCTTGTTCCGCACTGAAAGTGGGATGCTCACCATGCCTAGTGCTTGCCTCCAGTGCTCCATGACCCCAAAGCTCCACCAGGAGGGAACCTGCTTTGGGCACACGCATGGTATCCATCAGTGCTCACTGGAAGACTCCCAAGTATGGGTGGAAGACACCACACAAAAGAAGAACCAGTTGTGTACCCTAAATTGCTAATGTAGAAGTACCCTGTGTCTCCAAGAATGCAAGTGCTGTGGAGCCACAGAGAGCATTTCTGAGCCTTGTTGTAAGAACTTCATGGTTTCCAGTCACTGTCCTAAAGGATATTTCTACTTTTCAACTGTGTAGGAATGGGTTAATAAGTAAATAATCCAGGTAGTAGAATGTACCATTCAGAACTCCTTCCTCTACCTCAGTGCCTTGGGCACTGTATTTAAAAAGTTGTTCAAGTTTGTTCTTTCTCCAAAGCCAGTGGCTTTTTAAGTATTTCATATGAAGTAGAAAAGCTTTGACAGGAGAGATTGAAAATGTCTTACCTTGAAATAGCGTATAGTACAGTGACTCTATACATTTGTGAATGAGAAAAATATCACAGGAGGTACCAGCACTGAACTCTGAGTGTCTAAAGGCATATTTCTATGGCTCAATGCACTGTTCTTTCCTTTGAATGTGATAGTTAAATTGAAGCTCGCAGCCCTTTTAGTGTGACCCTTTGTGAAGGATAATAAACACTCCAAAGGATGGTGAAATTAAAAATACAAAGCTGACTTTATTGTTTGCTGTTAGCTCTTTGTGCAGAATTCTAGCTTTAGTTAAACCAGTTGCATACAATATTTTGTAGGATTCAAAATGCCTGGCTTACATTTAAAGGTTCCACCACAGAGTTCAAAAGTTTGGTGTTACAGTACTCATTTTAAACGTCCTTTAGTTCTTTTAATCAGCAGTAGGACCATTAAGAAGTACTTAAAGTATAAGCTTGTGTCTTTGTCAAAAATCACCCCTCTCCACTCTTAGATTAGTGTATTCACTCTCAACCAGTCAGTCAGTTCCTTGGATTTGAACTTTGGTCTCTTCTTCCAAGTCCGAGTGAAAACAATTTTGTAAAAAAATAAATAAATAAACTGAATTCTGAGGCTTTTTGTTTCTCTTGATTTCATTCTTTGCAACATCAGTATTAGTAAAATAATAAGGTGTATTTAAATGCAGACTGAAAAGAACAATAATAGAACTACAGAAAATATGATTCACGGGCTTTCTGTAAATAAAGGTCTTCAGTCAAATGTTCTAACCTCTGCTAGCATGTGAAGGAGAAGTGTGACAGCTCTTGCGACATTGTCTTTCATCTACGACACAGCTGTCACAATTAATTCTCTCACCAATTCCTTGCTCTCACTCAGAAAGACGGCATTCATTTTATTAAATGCTGAAGTAGGTTTTTGTGTGTGGAAAGACAACACAGGATACATTTTAATTAGTTGAATATTCAAAATAAGTTATTAGTCACTATCATGCTGAGTTGTCATATCAGATTAAACATGTTCAAATGGAAAGGTAATACATTAGTCACCTTTCATACTACAAATACCTATTATTTCTAGTTCATAAATGATAAACACTGAACCATATTCTGCCAGCTCCACTTAGAATAAACAGAGCAGCTAATGCTACTGGGATATGATGTTTTACCCTTCTCGCATGCTTTCTAGAAATACTTTCTTCCTTTCATCTTATTCTCCATTTTCTTATGAAATATGAAAATGAGACATAATATTTACAAAAAGTGTTTGATGTGAGGTCAGAATCAGTAAAACAAACCTGCATAGATCTGACAGTGCTATTAGGAATCTGAATGTAATGATCACCCCCCCCCCCCATTCCAGTTCTGCTGCCAGCAGGAGTTGTTCCCTAAATTTTCTGTAGCACTGAATTGTAGCAGTTGTATGCTGTATGGGCTGGATTTAGATTGCTCAAATTACAAACGAAATATAGTTCAGCACATCTCTTAATTCATACGCAAAATCCGTAGTATTTTCCCAAGAAATTTCTTCTCAAAAATATAAAATTTTCATTGTGAACCAAGTTTTGTCATAGATTTTCCTTTCACTAGTGTCATTGGTTTAATCTACATAGGCTGCTATCTCTGCTGTTCCAGAGACCTGTCACCTACATAACAAACCAGGTGGGCACACAGATGTACCAAACACACAATGGTACTTCTCCTGCAGAACTCAGGGCTCTGCATTGAGCAGCCTGTCAGGAAATGTTTCACCAAGTTCTTTTGGTGTGTTTCTGTTTTACAGGTGGAAATAACTACAACTTCATTTTTGAATTGCAATCTAACAGCACTCACATTTTTCTTCAGGTCAGATGCAGCAATATCTGTAATTTTAGCAATAGCAGCTAGAAGAATGGAATCTCTCAATTGACTAATCACATTGGCTGAATGATATTTGGTTACCTGAAATACTTTATTTTTCTCCAGAACTTTTCTTAGTAATAAACTTGCCCAGTGAACATAAAAATCTTTTTTTTTTTTTTTTTTGTAAAAAAAAGGAAGCAGAAAAATAGCTTTTTAAAGAAACGTACAAAATCAGTCCAATTCATTCATCATTGCTTAAAATACATTAACAAATTTGAGCAATATTGATCAAGTCTTGAAAACCAAAGAAATCTAGAATTATTACATGAAATTTTGGTAGAGAAGTTACAGAAGTCTGTTCAAAAGTGTACAGGTATATGTCCAGCAGTTAAGCAGTCCTTGTCGATAAATGCAATTCTCAGGATAGCTAAGTAATCTCTGCAATTCTATGCTGTAAATTTATCAAAGATTACTTCTAAAAAATGAAGAAAGTTCGAATGTAGCAATTAGAAGCATTGATGTTAAAGTAGGAAATTCTGAGAAGTCTCCATCATTTGACATCTGCCTGGGGATTGAGAGGAAATTCTTTTGAGAATATTGTCTGTTTACACCACAAACTTTTGCATTCAGTGAAAGAATTACTAGAGGAAGTCCATCCTATGACCTATGAACATGAGTATGCTTGTGGATGATAGTCAGGGTTTGCTATCGTCCACTAGAAAGGTTAATGTTGCCTACATTCTTGAACCTTTGCAATTCTACCCTTGTTTATAGTAATTAAATATACTAAAGCTATATTTGTTTTCTCTTGTTAAAAATGTTGTGCTTAGCAATGTAGCAAGAAAGCATCAGCTTCACTGTTGTGGATCCTGAAATCATCTGGAATAATTGCAAACCGTCCTTGGCCACGGATCACTCTTACATTGACAACCACTGCAATAATATTAACTATGGCTGTGTTCAACATGGTAAGCGAAAAAAGAGTATTTTTTTTCAAGATGTTTTTTTTTGGTTTAGTATCTTTTTAGATAATATTTCAGATTTATGTCCCATATCCTGGGTGACAATAATTACCAGAGACAGAAATGTAAAGCAGAGCAACAGAAAACATGCTATATAATGAGGACCTCTTTCTGTGCAAGAGCTAAGCTTATTAAAGACAAATGTAATTTAGAGGAATAAAAGGTAGTTAAATCCTAGGTTTGAATTGTTTCAGTTCCCTTGCTCATCTGTCCATTGCTTAGAAAAACAGAGTAGTGCTCAAAAGATGTAGTATGTCCTCACAGGATGCGTGGAAGACTTGTGCAAAAGAAACCAAGTTTTATTTGGGTTTGTGATGCTCCTCCTGCTGTTCACAAAATCATCATAATGTATACATTATTGAATTTCATGTGTTTGTCTTTTTATTTGAAAAAATAAAAAAAATCAAAGCTACATCAAAGCTTCAAAAGTACTGGACTGAAATTTTGTTAGAAATTACTTCTACTGTAGTTTTTTCTACTTGTGCTTTACTTTTCTCTCATAATAGGGAAAATCCATGTAATTCTACTATCCTTTTGTAACTATAACAAAACTGAAGTAAATCTGCCATTAGTCTGCATAGAGCTAGAATTTTAATGACCTTGTTTGTTCTGAAGTATGTGTTGTTAAATGGCATGAGCAGTATATGGTATCAGAAAACTTTGTTTTGCCCTGTGGGGTGAACTTTTCATACAGAATCAGGAAATTGTTCCAGCTCAGTTTTACATCTGCAAAATGGGAACTGTAATATTTATTTCGGTAATGTTTTCAAACATTACAAACATCAGTGCATAGGTATTAGCCACATTTCAAGTCAATGAGATTTGCACTTCAGTGCTTTTGACATTGCAACTCTAGCACTTCCTTGAGTTCCTGGTACTTCTTGTTACTTGAAGTTCATAAATAACTTGAAGATTGATAATATGTACACTTTCATATTTTTTTCCTGTAATATTTCAGGGGACCCTTAGTCAATCATTTGTTACAGTAAGTACTAAACCTGTCAGAATGATGTAATGATATAATGTGGGCTTTTAAATGTGGACACTTGACATTTGTGGTAGAGCCTTATCTCAGTTCTTTTCTATTAAACGATCCTAATCTTGCTTTTGTTGGTTTTCTTTTCAGGAGATATTTTTCTTTCTTTCTCATCCATTTTTAAGGAGAGGAGATAGACTCAAAAACAATTCTGTCTTTAGGAATTTAAAATTCAGCTAATTTAATTTTATATATAAAGTTCATAGAGAAAGACACAAAGAAGCGGTGACTGGAAAATGAGAAATTAGGCTAAATTTCAACAGTGAAGACAGTTAGCAATGGGAGAAAATTGTTCAGAAAAATTATTGATTCTCCATCACTTCTTGTCCTCAGATCAAGATTATATGCCTTTATGAAAGATAAAGTTTAAACAAGGAAATGTCAACTGGGAATGCTAAAGGATGAAACAGAGATGAAGTGGCTTGTAAAATGGAGGTCAGATTAGACAGTTTCTCCTATTTTGAACTAAATTAAATAAATGTATACAAAGAAATTCAATAACATACTTGGTGGTAAACTATATTTTGAGCTAGAGGTTATGCAAGCATATGGTTATTTTAAAATTTTAAAAAGTTAAAAAGCGTAAAAGAAGATACAGCCAGCAACTGTTTTTTCCTTAGACTGAAGTTCTACTATTGTCTATAGTTCGCTGAAAATTTGGCCTTCAACTAGTAATAGATATGTTAGCAAAAAAAACAGTAGTTCACTACATCATTTTTAGGAAAATGTTTTTAATTTTATTGGTTCAAGTCCATTTTTTTGTGTACTGAATGTTACAGTGAAACTTAATATGCTGTATTTTAAAGTCTTTGTGCCTTATCAGTAATGACTGCACTATTACAAATAATCATGTTCCATGATATTCATGAGATGATAATTTTAAGTACAATTCCCACCTTGAAACTAAACCTTAATAGTTTGACTAGCAGAAATGACTTTAAATGTGATTGTGAAATTTGCATTTCCTTAATATTAATAGCAAATTGTGGGAGAGACTCTGAAGTATCATTATTATATCTCCAAGCAACATGTACTTAATAGCAGAGTCCGTTAACTGCATTTATTTCCATGAACCCTTCAGTAGGAAAAGGCAAAATGTAGCCATTAAGATTTAATGGAGATAAAAAGTGTCTAACCATCCCACACCTAATAAATCATAATTAAGACCAAAATGTCAAATAAAACTCAATCTTTATGGTCAAGGGACATTAGAATAGAGTGGGGGTGCAATTTGATTTCAAATGAGCTTCAGACATCTGTTTTAGCAGACATCTGAATGTAGTCTTAAGGGGGTATATAGTCATGATCAGTGGAGTGAAGGTAAAAAACAGCTAATGTGACACAAAGTATTGAGTACCTCTTAGCTACAGGCAGAGGATTACTAACGCTGCTTCCACTGAGCGTTAGATTTGGTGCCATATGTAAAATAGAAAAGTAATCAGTGGCTGAGGAAGACTTTTTACGATGTTGACCTGCATTACAGAGAACATGAGGAAATATATTGCAGGGAACAATCCAGACATCACAGAGCAACAGCAGGACTGTGTGACTGCCATGGGTCGATTTGTAGAAGCTGAATTCATGGCTGTAGACGATACATCAGAGGCACAATTAGATGATTGTGCCTCATCACACTGGTGTTTGTGTGATCTGGGGGAATGTGGCTTGCTGAAAGATCCATGGAATAGCACTTTGTTTCAGTGACTTCTGCATCAAATGCATGGCATTCATGGCACAGCAACAGGATCTCAGGGCTATAGTGTCCCAAGAAGGTGCCCTAACTACCAGCATGCAAAGTCAGGATGCTACTTGCTTTTCTGTCTTTTCATCTAGTGAATTTTGAACTACTGGATTATTTTATCTTAAAAAACCTTGTCTTTCAAAATACGAAGATTGACAGGTTTGAGTATTTGCTCCATTGTTTAACTGATGTCTGTAAGCACAAGAGCAACCATTGGCCATATATTGTTTTCCCTCTACTCATGGCCATGTTTTAACAATGACAAATAATTGAGCAAACTTGCTTCTATTCTCGTAGTAGAAAGTTGTTTCTTTAATACACCTTTTAGAGTAGCTAACTCTGTTAATACGGTTGCTGACCTTGCTCAGTGCTATATTTTAAATAAGCAAGGTTTTCTGGCAGATTCATTCTGATTACATGTCCCTCCAGTGCCTAACACATTGGAGACCTTGCTTTGGAGGGTGCCTGATGTATTTATTTAAAGAAGAATAAATGGACACTGCCTAGAGCTTGATCTGGCCTAGGAGCTGTGGGGAGAAAAGGTAATGCCCAGCTGGAGTTATGTCACTTAAGTGTTACATGCAGGGCTCCACCACAAAGCCATTCTACCTTACAGGCAGAATTTAAGAACTTTTTAAAAATCAGTATCAGTCTAGGCACAGTGGACTAGCAGAGATACAGCAGTTCTGGTGTCTTGCAACTCGGTGGGGAGAGAGGCATTACACATTCATTCACTCCACAGATGAACTGACATAAAGAGAAAACATGACACCTGATGGTATCTGAGTCTGTAAAGGCCTAGAAGGCTCCTTGCTTTGTTATGGAGTGCTCCTGGGACCTTTGAAGAAGGCAGTTGCTTGCCAGTGCCTCTGTATGGAGGCTGGGACCTGAATACAGAGAGGTACTTAAATATATATGCCTTTTTTTCTTGACACACGAGCTTCTGTATGAAATAAAATTATGGAACAACTCCAGTAAGTATTTAGCATTCAAGGATCTCCTAAGGCTTCTGCTTTTAAGTTCACAAAGAAGAGGAATGCTAGCAGAATCTGGGATTCTCCATATTATTCTTTTGCCATTCCTGTGGGGATCTGGGGACTCAACTGTTGGACCAACTGGCATTTTCAGATGAAGTGGTGATACATGTTTTGAGCAGAAAGTTCTCTCGAGCCATGTGGATATGTGTAGAGCTGGCAGAAAAAGAAGAAATGAACAGGAGAAGTCCTGCAGGTTTGCCTCAGAGCTTCAAACAAAAGAGTGATGCTGCATCATTTCATTTTTTTGTTTGTTTTAAGGAAAACACAAATCCTCTAGTTCAACCAGTAATACCAGGCATGTGTGCTTCTGCCATACTTTAAAAGTATGCTCTTCTTACTCTATCTTTTGCTGAACAAGAGAATAGACAAGGGCTTTGTTTACAACAGTATTATAAAAGCTGTAGATCATTATGTCTTGAGAAAATTGCATAGCTCTTATGTAATGGCAGAAAAATAATTTAAAGTAGAGCTTCATATTCATATGAGGTAAGGACATAGTGGGGAGAGAGAAGGAGAATGACAAAGATCTTTTTATACTTTTCTGTATAGTTCTCACATGTCCATTTCCAGTGGAATTTTGTTTAATAAAGAGAAAAAAGTGACAGGGTCAAATTAAACTTAAGCTGTAAATTTAGATGTGCTGTCAGACCTTTGCTTTTGCTGCTTAGTATTTCAGTTGATTAAGCACATCTCTGCTCTGGAACTGCTGATCCTGAAGCATCTCCTTTGTGCACAGCTTAACTTTGCTCTGTGTGGTTTCTTGCTGGTGTGCAAAACCACATTTCTTAGAGTTCTGATTTGCACAGAAACTGATTGTAGCATTTGTCCTCACGGATGGATGCAGCATGACATCATGCTACTGCAGTTTTGTGACCACAGTTGGACAAACTGGTAGATACTCAGATCAATTAATTTTACATCTTCTTCACCATATGATTCAGTAGGTCAATGCAGGACTATTTCCCACCTCTCTGCCTCCTGCCCACCTGTCTCAGGGCCAACCCATTCACATAGTAACTCTTAAAAGTTTACACATCTTACCTTTTATTCCATAATTGTTTAATTCAGAGTGCATTTTGATTAGTGCACTCTAATACTAAGTTCTGCCACCTTTCCTTCTTCTTAATAGGATGCTATTTTATGTGCTGGAAATCAGCAAGCCTACTTGCTTAGTAAAGTGAGATACAACCCATTCAGCTTGGCCATATTTACAGGCTATCAGACCACATTCGTTGTGAAGCTTTGGTTCTGGTGCCTTGTGGATTATGCGGAAGTGTTTGAAGTACCTTGGTGAAAAAGTTGACTTTGTTTTTAGTAAGAAAATGAATGTGTTAGTCTTGTGCAGATTCCTGGTCAGATGACAAGAGAGATGCACTAACATACTTATTCTGTGATCAGGGAGGATCTTTTACCACATGAAAGACATAGCAGCACAGCAGGTATTTTCATCATGTGAGACAAAAAATTCACAACTGAAGATTGAAGATTATACAAACACAAGAGAAGAAAAAGCTGCTAGAATATATGAAGTTAAAATGAGAATTTAATGGTAGTGTGCTCAGATGTTCCCTGGCAAACATTGGTATTCATAAAAAATATTGCTTTCATTTGAGTCATTTGAGTAGGTGTGACTGCTTAGTAGGACTGAGCTGTCTCTTACAAAAAAATACTATGTTGAAGAACAATATATATCTCCAAAGCGTGATAGCAGATGTAGATAACTGATGAGAGACGAGAAAGACAAGTACAAACACATCATTCAGAAATAAGTGTTGTTTGGCTCATGGGAGAAGACAATGCTTTCATATCCTTTTTATTCCTCTCTATGCTTATTTATGTATTCATATATACACCACCTTTTATATAGCATTCTGTGTATACATTCATAGGTCAGAAATGCCCTGTACCAAAACTCAAAACAAGATTAAAATGCCGTAATAGAAATTAATATATTTATATATATATGCACACACATTTATGTATATATAATATGATTATATTGCAGATGCTCATGGTATGTAATCTTCTGCTCTGTGGGCTTGCCTGGGATAGAATTCTGAAACTAAATGCAATTACTTCATGTTTGCAAAAAAAAGTTAAATGCACTATTAGCAGGATTCATTGTCCACACTTGGCAAATGACCTGGGTAAGGGCACCTATTAAGATGAGGATGTCTATGTATAAATAGTTGGAGGTGAGGAAAGGGATTAAATTAGAGTGGTCTGTAGGACCTTTGCCCAAAACTGTTCATGTTAAAGAGGATGACCAGCATCAGCTGGGTTAAACAGTAACCATGGGGCTTCAGAAGGAATTTTGAACTAAAGAAGGAATTAGGCTGAAAACAAGTAGAGGAGAAGCGTGAGAATTCTTGGAGTGGAAACAGCAGCAATCAAAACCTGGTTTGACACTGCTAGAAGTGAGGGGTTTGCACGTAGAGTGCCTCATGCTCCCAGTAGAGCATGTGTGCATTTAACCCACTCCTCCCGTAAGAAGGTGTAGATGTGCATACAACTCCACATGTGTGTATGATTAGAGATCCTTGGGATTAGTTAGTGAAGAACATTTTAAAATTTCTAGGTGCTTATTAACATTTTTTAGGGTTTGGCATTGTGTTTTATCTGTTATATTACTGATACAGCACCATTATGAATAGTTCTCTACTGGTTAATTATGTGTAGTTACACGTAAACAGACAGAGAACCCTGATAGTGAAGGAAGATGACCTGGAAGAAGTGTGACTGTACAAATGAAGGCAAGCCCATTCTGCAAGTTACTCCGGAGGGAGTGCCAGTTTCTTGTAAAGAAGCCTTCATAACAGCTGGCATATCGATTACCTCCTCTGGTGCACAGCTGGTCCTGCGTCTGTGGAAGGAGTGTTTCAGAGATAAAGGGTTCCAACTCTTCTCAGTAGCACCACAAAACATATCAAGGAGTGCTGACTGCAGGTGGTGGCTTGGGAGGTTAGATAGTCTTTAAAAACAAAAGTCACTGTACATGTAGCACAGGGCTGGCACATGTTGCCAAGGGAGATTGTGGAGTCTATATCCTTGGAAGTTTTCAAGACTTGGCTATACAGAGCTGTGGCTGACTCAGTCTGGTGTTAG
Source organism: Nettapus auritus (assembly GCA_011076525.1). Classification (NCBI taxonomy): domain Eukaryota; kingdom Metazoa; phylum Chordata; class Aves; order Anseriformes; family Anatidae; genus Nettapus; species Nettapus auritus. The sequence continues at coordinate 84,286,766 of CM021766.1, read as the reverse complement.
TTAGTAAATCAATAACCATTTTGATGCAGAATGGATTAATCTGAGTGAATTGAGCAGTTTTCCTCTGGTACAGCAGGTAAACTGCAGAAGATGGGGATGAGGAAAGAATTCAGAGGTGGATTATAAACTGGATATGTGCAGAGAACAACGGGTGAGAGGGAGGCAACCCGTGAAGATCTGCAATGGTCAGCTGGGTGTGGATTTTCATATACAGTGTATGAGAGTGACAGTGATATTTGCTGATAGGATTAAGGTGGCAGGCAATGTCTGTGAAGGGAAGTCTGAGATTTTAGAAAGGAAGAGGTCGGCTGAAGAGTTGAGATAAAAACTAGGATGAAATTCAGTAGTACAGAGTGCAAGATTATGGTTAGTCTGACAGACTAGGAACAATAATTTCTTATGTAAGTTGAAGGCTCATCAAATGGAGATGCATTGAGTATTTTGATTAGTTATGTGAATTTAATGATAACTCAACTGAATCATAGTAACCATCCATTGACTGCTCTTAAGTCATTGTAAGTATTAATTAAATTTACCCAAGTGAGCCTCAGTGGAGGAATACTACCTCGTGTTTGCTGAGCATAATGTTAGTGCCTGTGATTATGTCAATGTAGATGTTTTTATCTACAATGTTTTGTATTGGTAAGCAAGGGAATTGTTTCTCTAGGATGTATGGAAACATATTTTCTGCAGAATTAGTATTAATGGTATTGCAGCACTCAAAATCTGGGAAGTGTGTTTGCAGTTTTGGTCACCCAGAAGGTTAAATTGAAAGAGGTGTGTACATATGGTGACTACTAGAATGATCAGGGGAGTGAAGAGCATGTTTTCTTGGAAGAAGCTGGAAAAGCATAGATTACTGAGCATAATGAAGGCTGAGATAAAGGAGCTATCTGGAAGCTAAAGGGTGAGATTAGTACAAGAACAGGGATGTAGGAACTGGTCATAAATAAAATGAAGATGTTGAACTTTGAAATGGTTTATGTGTTGAGGTTCAAAGCAGTGGAATTAGTGTTGTCAGAGAAATATAACTCATTGAGAGCTCACTTCAAGAGTACATCAAGGGGTACTGCATAATGGTGGTTACTTGTGAGATCAGCTGGCAGAATCTGATGCTCTAGGTTCATCTGGTTCATCCCATCTGTTTCAGTAAGACTTGTACCAATTTTGTTGTCATCATTAGTATGAGGATTTACACCTAGGTAAATCAACTTTAGTAAAGACTTCTTATTTTTTCTTTATTTCTTCCTATATTTAAATAGGAGGTTCAGCTGAGGTAAAACCAAAAATTATTCATATTGAATTTATTTTATCATTGTTTCTCTCATGTGTGAGCTTCTGATCTATGAAGGTAACATAACAAAGAGCTTTTTGTCTTTTATTCAAATGTGTCTTGTGGAGGTTTATAGAGTTGTTTTTGTCTGAAGCATGCAGGAACATGTAATCGAAGTGATGTCATTTTCCCTTTACTATTTCAATTTGCAGCAAAATACTGGTTAAATAATTACTGGCAAGGCTTTTTCTACTTCTCCATTCCTCTTCTCTCTTTTGACCTTAACCAGCTGACAAGCTAATGGATTACATGTTGTTTTTCTCTAGTTTTTCCTGGATAATGCTGTGAAAGCTTTTCCCCCAGTTCTTAATTCATCAAATACAAGTTTTCCTAATTTGAGTAATCAGACACGGTGGTGTATACAAAACAACTGTTTTTTCCTACCGGTAAGTTCATTTTACATTTCTTTGTTTGTTTACAACTGTTATTCTAAATTGAATGTTACTGGATCTGTTGGAAGTTAAACACCAACCACTTCTTAAGACTGCTTCAAAAGCTTGTTTTATTTTCAGTCACCTGCAACTGCCTTGAAAGGAAGTGGGAATGTAAAGGCGGTTAGTACTTCTGAAAACAGGTGTTTTAGTGAATGTCAGGTTAAAATTCAGGAAACAGCCTGATAAGAACTGTAGCTCACTCATCCTAACCAAAAGGTGTTGTGAGATGTCAGGAGAACACACAGTGACTGTAAAACAGACTGCACTGAGTAAGGTCCAAATGCCTGTAACAGAGAGAACAAGGTTGGCCTGGAGACAGGTTGCACAAGCAACAGTGGTAGGCCTGAAAATATTCACCGTTTTCATTGTTCACCATATGGTAAAACTGAAATCTCTGATCAGCAGACTTCTGTCATTAGTGCGTATTTGATTAAGAGGCAGGGTGGGAGGGAGGAAATACAGCACTTGTATACCACCATGTAAACTGTGTAAAAAAGATCTGAATTGATTTGAATAAGATGTCAGTGTGAACAAAAGCACACTGGCACATGCAAGAGGAGGGAGGACATTCCTACAAAAATGGGATCTGTTTCCTACAAAGCAATGATTCTTAGAGGGATTACAAAAAACCTGCAACTGAACATAACAAGCTACATACTGTGCCAAAGTAGGTCAGCAGGCTTTGGATGAAAAAGCAGGAGGCAGCAAGAGAAGAAGGAAAATTATTTTGTCTCTAAGTAGAATTGGTGGCACCAGTACCACGGTGGTGTGTGCTAGTTTCCATATAGTTACAGAATCACAGAATAGTTTGGTTTGGAAGGGACCCTAAAGATCACCCAGTTCCAAGCCCCTGCCATGGGAAGGGACACCTCCCACCAGACCAGGTTACATGAAATAACTATTGACTGTGTCAAGATAAACATTCCTAGACACACCCCAAAACAAGATGTTAATCAGGTATAGAACTCTTCTGTAAAACAAACAAACAAACAAAAATAATTGAGCTAATTGTAGCACTTCCAAACTTCCAGCATCTCTTTGATAATGTGACAGTAGAGCATGAGTTTCAATTTCTCATTTTCAAGTTAAGTAAACTAAACTTGGTACTGATCTGCCTATGTTCCCTCTTGGCCCTGACATGAAGTTTTCCTTGTTGTCAAAAAGATGACGCAGTCCTTCCAGCCTCTATACATGGACATACTCACAAGCACTTAGAGATAAATTGTTCCTATGCATATTTATATATATATATATATATATATGTATATATATATATATATTTAATTAGCCAGTTCTTGGGTCCCCTTTTTATCTTACTTGAAAGATGGTGTTTTCTTTGTTATTATTAAGTTCTCCAACAAGCATCTGGATGATACATTTTTCATGAATTATATTTATTTTTAGATTCAACCTTTAAAAAAATAGTGTGAGTTTTTCCTGTGTTTTCATCTTTAACTAAGATGCTTGTCAGCTCTTCCTATGACTAGCATATTTAGAACAATTAATGATTTATAAGTTTGAAACTATTAAAATGCATTCTTTCATCAAAGAAACTTAGTCTTTGATAAATTGGCACAACAATTATTTTAAAATGTCATTTCTGATAATAATTAAAAGTTTAGATTAGCAAAAGTATTTTAAATTCTTTTTCCCTTGTTTTGTTGATTAAACAGCTCTCAAATGCACATTATTTTCATACTAAGGCATTGCAGAGCTACTAAGTTCTAGCTTGAAAAAGCCGCAAACTCCTTCCGAGTTACAACTTTTTATCCTTAGAAAGTTTTCTAAAAACCTGAAAATAAAATTCTTCTCACTTTACTGATTGAGATATTGAACATTTAGGCTGATGAATGCTTGTTTTCTTAAATTGGCTATCAGCCCCTTTTATCTATCTTACCTTTAAGCATTACTCATGTAGATAAACATCCTGTGATTTATAATAGTGGAGCTGACAGATCAATTGATGACATAATCTAAAATTAGTGAATAACAGATTTTTGAATTATTTCAGCCCCACTAGCATATAGTTCATTTGGAAGCATATTGATCTGTTCTCTTCCTTCTCTGCACCCTAAATAACTTTTCTCAGAAAACCTGAACCTTCCCTTGGTCAACTTGAGGCCATTCCCTCTAGTCCTATCACTAGCTACCTGTGAGAAGAGGCCAACCCCAAGCTCCCCACACCTTCCTTTCAGGTAGTTGTAGGGAGCAATAAGGTCTCCCCTGAGCCTCCTCTTCTCCAGACTAAACAACCCCAGCTCCCTCAGCCGCTCCTCACAGGACTTGTGTTCCAGGCCCTTCACCAGCTTCGTAGCCCTTCTCTGGACATCCTCCAGGGCCTCTATGTCCTTCTTGTAGTGAGGGGCCCAAAACTGAACACAGTACTCAAGGTGCAACCTCACCAGAGCAGAGTACAGGGGGACAATCACCTCCATGGTCCTGATGGCTACACTATTCCTGATACAAGCCAGGATGCCGTTGGCCTTCTTGGCCACCTGAGCACACTGTTGGCTCATGTTCAAGCAAGTGTCAGCCAGCACCCCCAGATCCTTTTACTCTGCACAGCTTTCCAGCCACTCTGCCCGAAGCCTGTGGCGTTGCATGGGGTTTGGTGCTTGCTGGAGTCTTACATTGCAATACACATTTTCAGAGTCGGCATTCTTAAATGTTTGTCTGTGCCCGTTCTATCACCCAGTGTACCCACATCTGAAATTTTGACTGGAATTTTCAGTTTGATCTATGTATTCCTATGGAACACTAATAGGGACTTTATTCCACTTGGAATATTAAATTTCTTGGTCCTTGTTAAACTGAAATTCTGAAAATATAGTGTGACCTCCTGTGGAACACAACCGGAGGAGAAATTTTATTTTTCCTGTTTCTGAAGAACAGTTCTTTCTATTTCTTACTTCAAGCATATCTGCAAGGAAATTATAATAATAGCAAAGATTTATATGGCAGATCAATTCTGTCTGATGGGTACTGAGAAAATTACTCTTAGTGATCCTCCAAAATTAGTATACAGTGATTCAGGTTATGTCAAAAGTACTGCCATCAACAAATCAACAGTAGTCTGCAAATAACGTATCTACAAATAGAATGCTTTGTTGTTTAAGAAAAGATAATTTCCTTACAAGATGCAGGACTGTAATTTTCAGGAACAATCTTTGGCAAAGGTGTGCTCTATGTTAAGGACCAAGATAATGATCCTAGTGGGACTGTATTATTTCTGTTTTAGCATTGATTTTGATGCTGTAATCCATTTCCAGAGAGTATCAAGAGAAAATCTTTTTCCAGGAACCATACATATGGTTCAACCATACATATTTTTTTTATAAATATGACAAAGGAAAGGTTTTTTTAAAACAATTGAATGTATCCTTAAGTAGTCATAAGTCAAGAGGATTTGACATAAAGAATTTTTAATAGATATATTATTCATAGGCCATGTTAATCACCCTATACTCTTCATTTCTTAATCATATTTCAAGAGTCTGTAAAATTGCATATCTGTGAAGTTCATAACATCTGTGTGTATTGCAACAGTTTACAAATACTGCAAAAATAGGCAATTAAATTGTTTACAGATTTTCAAGCATTTTGACTTTGATCTTCCCGTATGCTCAGCAATACATAGAGGGTAGTTATTGTATTCAAGCATGAGTGAAAATGATACAGAGGCACAGGAGTAAATCTGTCATTATGCTGGCAGTAGCCTCTTGCAGGAGACTTCCACATGAGCAGTGGTGTCCCACACACAGGCACTTAGTGATACGCAGATGAATAAATCAAAAGTGACAAAGAGCGAAAATTAGTAAGCATAAATGAGGAGCATAATCTGGATTCTCTTGAGTTTAGGGTGAATTTGAGACTAATGAGAAAAGGGGTCTATTTTATGAAATACGAGTATCCAATTGTTATTGACCGTCTGTAAACCATAATGTCCCATGTACTATGATTATTTACACATTGTGATATATACCATGCTTAAGTGGTCAGTTAATATATTTTTTAAACTAGTCTAGGCACTTGTGACTGCCTACTCTACAGCCACTTCTAAATATTTACCACTTGATTTTCCTTTGCCAGTATTTTATATACAGCTGCATATTAGGGCTCATTTCCTGTTCCGTTTTCCTGAGGATAAATTATGAGTTGAAAATGGTGATAATGTTGATTGCATTGGTGGGCTACAATGTTATTCTTCTGCACACTCATGGGCCCATGCTGGATGACTACAGCAAATTTATGTACGCAATGGCACCTCTAAAAAGGTAGGTTGATGATTCCAGTCCTTCGGAAATGAATGTAAATGAAATATCAGCAATGGAAGTTCTTATGTTATAGAACAATTTTTCTTCGATGTATTGGGCTATATATTCTTCAAGTCACGATCTAAAATCATTATTGTGTTGCTGTTAATACATGATTTAATGTTTTGCTGAAGCGCCATTAGAATAAAATAAACAAGTCTGGGCAAGGTGCATGTATCACATACTATAGGAAGTGCAGTATGGATTAATTTGCATCTTTGTAGGAAGGGGTATTAGGGACATGTAGGTTTGAATGTCGTTAAGGTTCAAAGCATATTTGCTGCAAGCCAAAGAAAATCTACTTTTCAGAACTAATATATTGTCTTATTACTTTAGAAATGCAGTCTTTGCTATTGAAATAAAAAATCAATAAACCTATAGTTTGTATGCTTTTTTTCTGCTCATGTAAATTCATATGGTAAGTTTTCAGTGAGGCTTCTGAAGTCTTTGTTATAGGTGCTACTATGGAAGACCAAAATTATGACTCTAATTTGATTTATTGCTGTGTAAAAGGTTTTTTTGACACATGCAATTTCTTCCTCATCTTTAAAACAAAGAGGTGATTCTCTTATATAAGTAAACAACACATATGCCACAACAGAAAGTTTGCATACTCAGTGTAGAATTTCATTACCATTTTTCCTCTGTTCTAACTGTGCCAGATCTTTAGGACATCCGTGGAAAGAGATCTGAAAAACAAAAATCATATGTTTTCCTTGACTTTTAGTGTAAAGATTAAATGAACAGAAAGAGTTCTTTATATTTATTTCTATTGCCCTAGTGGAAAAGATACCTATGTGACAGAATGGAGAACCACATGACAGGTTCCATTTATGTGCTTCTGGCAGACTTGATTTTGCCAGTTAAGCTTGTGTATCTGTTGGTTTTTCCTTCCTAAATCTCTCACCAAGGTTCCTTCAGTGTCATCAGTATAAGAGTGCTAGTGCAAACTGTTTCCCATTACTTCTAGTGTCTTTTCCCAAAGTGGAATTTTTAATAAACTCTATATAAGATCTAGCTTGTGCCTTCTGTAATTCTGAGTTGAAAAGTTATCTTGGAAGTTAGTTGACTCAGCTTCCATTTGTTTACGTTCTTTGGATCCAAGGTGAAACTTTCCATTATGGAAGTATTGCATTACACAAAAAATCTCTTTTTAATCTGCCTCTGTAGAATAAGCAGCAAATGCTCTCCACTTGTTAGCAAAGAAGGATATTATTTTTAATAAATCCTCATTGTAGTACTGGACTTCAAAATGTAGACACATTTGCACAGAATGTAGTAGAAGAATTAAATTTTCATTATAAAAATAATATTTTATCAAATAATAAAGAATATCATGTTTAAATGAACATAATTTCCATACCAAAAAGTGGTATGAATTGCAGTCTTTTCCATATTCTTGTGCTAAAGTAATTTTATTTTAATTTCTGAGCAGCTTGCTTTACTTATGTTTTTATTTTATAGGCCTGGAGTACTAAAAGACCTGAAGACAATGGGCTCAGTTTCTTTGTTTATATTCTTCGTCACATTACTGGTTTTGGGTAGACAGGTAAGATGCTCTGTTCTTTTCATCTGCATCAGTAGACACAACATCATCTCCACATGCAACTTCCTACCTTCTCGGGGATTTTTTAGGTTTTCTAACAACCACCTTTATTCCTTTCTGCCCCGCACCCTTGCAATGGAGTGTCAGAAGCATTTAAAATGCTATCATTTCCTTTAATGCTTTCCAATATATCCCTACAACTCACCAGTAACGCCACAATAGCTGTCGTGAAGACTGTAGACATTATACTGATAGTGCACTGTGACTATTGCTTGTCATGCTGACCAATATTGTCTCATATCTTCCTAGTGTGCTCCCATCTGTCTGCATCCATCTGCTGTCTCCCTAGTTGCTTAATTACAAGCTATTTTCTTCACAGTTATTACCGTTTGAGGCAGACACAGAGACAGTGTAGCATGCACACACAAGTGTACCGCATACTGAGGCCACAGTTATACTGAAACTATTAACCGACAGGAAACTCCTCTTTTCATTACCCAGTTGTGTTTTTTCCAGTACCAACATGGTGTGGGTGGTCTTATACTCTTATACTGGAGAGTAGGGGTCAGGGCAGTTCTCTTTCCAGGTCCTTTGGCCTGTCTGTGATCCATAGCTAGAAGCTCATCATGCCAGGAGTGAGATAGCGCACAAGATATGGCTCTGAGATAAAAGAGGCAATCTGTGTGAGGTCTCAAGAGCAGCCTATACAGCCATAGCCTTCGGTAGGATCCTTGGGAAGGATCTTGTGTCATACTGTCCTTAAATCACTCATTTACATTACAATTCCACGGAACACAATGAATGTCATTTAAATTGCCAAGCTGGCCCTCCAGGTTACTAGATAAAAAATTCCTCTCTGGCAGCTTCTCCAGTTTTTGCTGTAGGGGAACATTCTTGAGTTTCAATAAAAATCATCAGCAACCTTACTACCCGCACCATACTGGAATTGGCTCAGTTGATGATAACAGCAGAGAGCAGGACTGCAACGCAGCTACTTCCAGTTGGAAACAGGGATAGATGCCTCAGCGTACCAGGGAGTCCCTGTCAGCCAAGGTATCAAATAAAGGGGTTGAGCACAACATCAAGAAAAAATAGAAAAGGAGCATCATCTTCAGTAAGCAAAGAGAGTATTTCTTTGTGGGCTCAGTCACATCAATAAGAAGGTTTCTGTTTTGCGTACTGCAGCAGTGTGGGCATGTTGTGCGCTGATTGTCATGCCTGTTGAGAAATGAGCCTCTAATGTCAAAAATCTTTGTTTTCAGAGGTGTAGGTTCAGAATCCTCATCATGATGCTTGGTTGCTCATGGCTCTTCAGTCTGTTGCCTTTGATTTTTCAATTAATTCATTCTCCCTTATAAAGAAAGGAGCAAAAAAACCTGTATTTTCAAACATTCTCAAGCACAGTCTAAATGATAACTAGAAAATATTATGAACTCGTTTTAATACATACCTGACCTAAGATCTGCTATTTTAGGTTACTGCTAGTGACACTGACTGGTAGTAAGAAGAAGAAAAGAACAGAGAAAGAGGAAGCCTCTCCTTACAGCAAATAGCCTGATTTTCCTTCCTGTTCCTCCTGCTTTGCCAGGATCTTTGCCAAGTCCGTGTCGTAATCCTACTGTGAAAAGAAGTGGGATTAGAGGAGGGAATTCCTGACGAGCAGTTTCTCTGCTGCTTCTGGCATGAGCCATAACCTCTGGCGTTCAGCTGCCCACTGTTCAGTTCTTCTCAACCCTACTTTTCAATCTACTGTGTTTTGTTTGTTTTTGTTTTTGTTTTGTTTTGTTTTTCATTTGCTTGCTTTTTTGTTATTACTATTATTAAAAAAGGGGCAAGAAGTACATTCACTGGACACACTGTTGATTTAGAGAGTTGATTTAGTTGGAAAGGAATAAGTAAAATACCCTTACCCAAAAAAGCGCACAGCAGTTGGCAAAATCTTACGCTATATTTCCACATTAATAGTTACCCACTCTTGCACCTCCCCTTCAGGAGAAATGATGAATAGCATTTATTCTGCATGCTTTTCCCCTGGATATTGGACATCTCATCTCAAATGTATTTATGGAAATTGGAGGAACCCAGTACAACGTTACTCACCAGCATCTACTTAGGCAAACAGAAACATTGAGTCAAAGAACATTTTTCATAAAATGACAGCAGTCTCTGACGTTGCAGCTTGTGTTCTCAAGGACAAAGAAACCTGGGAAATAATGTTCCCAGCTCTCATGAACAGCAAAAATCATGGATTTAGTAGAGATGTTTTTATGTCCAAGTGCAGTCTTCCTCTCACTATAGTTCTTCTGACTGAGCCTTTTCCTACCCCAGCACCCTCTTCCACAGAGGGTAACATACAAGTCATTTCTCTGTTTGCTATCACATGTTTTTGACCATGCAGTTAATAACTTTGCCTTTCTCATTTCATAATATCTGCGTATTTTAACAATGCTGAAGACAATAGCCACTTATGAAAACATTGTTCTTTCCACTTCCCTTATCCTTACACTGATACTCCTGTGCCTCCAGAGTGAATTACCAGAAATTTCATCTAAACAAAAAATGAGTGCTTGCAAGCCCAGCCGTGTGAGCCTGCGGACTGCTGGCCAGACAGATGCCTGTGTTCATCCAAAAGCAGAAGAGGGATCATGCCTCTGGATGAGTGGGGATGGAGGGAGGCAAAGCTAGTGTATCATTACACATTATATGAGTAAATTTAACTCTCAGGTTCAACTAATACCCATAGCTGCATAACCAACATTCCAACTGAAAGATGTAGTCCTTCCTCAGCTACTCATTCTTATCTTTGTATCTTCTCATTTATACTGGCACAGCTGTCTGCAGAACTGTACAGTGGCCCAAAATAGGGAATTGATCTGGTTTAAAAATTAACCTTGGAAAAATAGTTGGTTTTCAGCCAGATCCATTTCCTGATCTGGTTTTATGGTGTGGCTGCATCCATGCTTTTTCCAAAAGAATCAGCATAGGATGGGCATGAGCAGCATGAAGTGAAGTTGAAGAAAGCAGAACTGCTTTTTTCCCCATGGTCATGGCAGTGTAGGTTAGAACCATTCCCTGGCACAGAGATCGAATGACACATTCCAGTCTGCAGGCTTGCCATCAGAGTTCCTGAAACAGTCTGGCGGCACACAGGCTATATATTGAGAATGCAAACTCTCTACCCCTGCTCAGGCATTGCCTGGAAAATGCTGGCATAGGCTGGGATCTATAAGGAGTGTGCTCACATTTAAGCCCTGATGACCATTAAGCCTTTCTTATGATCCATTTTGAATTACCAATATTGATGTAGCATGTGATTTTTTTTTCTCATCTGTACCTAATATTATGTATACCTTTATATACACTGAGTTGAGAGAATATTTTGTTTTTCCAATGATCTATTATACTGGGTTTATAAACACTGAAATTCACTGGCTGTTCTATTGCCAGATGTTTATGGTAACTTCCCTATTCTGTCAAAACTGTTTATTTGTAGTCTCTGCTCTGTTTTTTTAGCCAGCTTTTATTCCATGAAAGGATTAGTTTTTTTTCCTATGTAATGTAGTCTTTTAAAAAAGTCTTTTCTGAAAGAACTTAATGAACAGTTATTTAAAAGTTCACTCCTATTCACTGGAGCTGGGGATGATCACCCTGAAGAACAGAAGGCTCTGGGGAGGCCTCATTGCATCCTTTCAGTACTTTTTCAAGCTTATAAAGAAGATGAAGAGCAACTTTTTACTCAGGCAGATAATGATAGGACAAGAGGGAATTGTTTTAAACTAAAAGAGGGGAGATTTAGATTGGAGCTTAGGAAGAAATTCTTCACTCAGATGGTGGTGAGGCACTAGAGCAGGCTGCCCAGAGAAGCTGTGGTTGCCCCATTCATGGAAGTGTTCAAGACCAGGTTGGATGTGGCTATGGGCCACCTGGTCTAGTGGGTGGCATCCCACTAGACCAGGTGGCCCATGGCTACATCCATGGCAATGGGGATGGAACAATGGTAGTGGCATTGGAATTGGGTGATCCGTAAAGTCCCTTCCAACCCAAACCGTTCAGTGATTCTGCGATTCATGTGCCATTGGCTTCTTTGTAGCTGAAGAGTTGGAGGCATGTTTACAGAGGCAGTATCAACTCTTCCCCATTATATCAGTTATAGCTAATATCTCTAAATAGCTCTTTTCTTTAACATAGCTTTTTTCCAAAGTATCTTGCTGTTTTGTTCCCACTGGCACCTCAGTCTTTTCCAATGATCTGCATTACATCCTTGCCATTTGTCAGTTCTCCAACACTGTGGCTGTTTTGAGTAAGGCTACCCACCTCAAGTTTCAGCCCAGCAGCTTTTCATTGCAGTTTCTTTAGAGCTGATGACATCTTTTTGATCAATTTATTCATGTGCTCTGAGAACATCAGAACATTTATTCATATGATCTGAGGAGCATCTTCTGCTGCTGCTCCATGCTGAGGCAGTTTCTCAGACTCACTGTCTGTAAGTAATGGCTGTGAGATGGAGCGAGTCTCCTTAACTTCCTCACTTGAATGGAAACCCCCCACTTAATTTCTCTGCGGTGATCTTATGCGCTTTAGTGCTGCCATCACTCTGCCCCTGTGCTGACTGCAATAGCGTGCAAGACTCATGAGCTGCCTGTCTTGACTTTCTGTGTGACTTTGCTGCTATGATGAGAGAAAGTTCATTCAGTTTGTTTCCTCGTTCTGAGGCAAATATTGAAAATAGACCCAGGTGAGTGTTGCACTAGAATTTAAAAATACAGATAATATATTGTGCAGTCAAGCAATGAGACATGGATTGGTTCTTGTTACCCCCAGCTGATTCAAGTCAATGGTGTTGCCTTGCACAGACGCATGGCAGTGTCTTGTCCTGGAGGAAGCCAATTGCTCTCTAGTGCCTGCAGGAGTGCAGTGTCCTACACCCCTCCCTGGGTGTTGCACTATGCATGCCAGCTGGGAACTGCTGTCAAGTAAAATAGAGTAAGGTGAAGAAGGCAAGTTTTTGTATCTCCACGATGTTGTGCCTCCTGCGGTACAAGAGCCATTCTGAGCCATTTTCATGGCGATGTGTTGAGAAGGTTTTGTAGATAACATGTAAAGTAGGAAGCAGTCTTGGTTTTCAGATGACTTTAAGGCTATACAGTTGAACAGGTTCTTCAATGACATTTGTCTACTCAATTGAGTACATCATACAAACAAAACACCAGAATTTTAAAGAACTAAGGTAGTTTACATGTTTTTAAAAGTCTGAATACGCATTTTGAAATATACCTTGACATTTTAAATTTCAAAAGAAATTGTAGAGTATGTTCTGCTTTTTTGCTGATTTCTGAGTTCTCTACCATTTTTTTCCCAGCCTAGGTTTCAATAAATAATAAAACAGTAAATAAATTATTTGTTTAATATTAGATCTTAAAAAAGAAACATTATTTTGAAGACTTCAGCTTATCTAGTTCCTTTTGTTTTCAATACAGTTGGTACAATGTATGGATACCTAATCCTGATTTTATACCAGACTTGCAGTTTACTTTTGACAATTTATGCAAATAATTTTGGCATCTCAGTATTTTATTTGATTTTTGCTGCATCAAGACAGTTTATTGGATTCTTACTGCATGAATATAGTTGGTGGCATTTAAGTTTATCATATGTGTGTGGAACTTGCACATATAAATTCTAATATAAGAATAAAAAAGACATTCTGAAAAAATGACTGCATGTATTTTGCATCATATGGTACGTTTTAAATTAAATATCTAAACAGTACCCAGGACTTATTAACCAATTCAAAGAAACCCGACTGCATTTCTCTCTATGTACTTAGTGGAGGCATGGTTTCTCTCTTAATATTTTTTCATCTTACATTTTCTCAGCAGATGGATTTTTTGCTTCACCAATTTTTACCTTCATAGCTTTTTGAAAGCTTGCAAAATCATTTTAATACCATCTCATTTCAACTTTCTACTCGTCTTTGGCTGTGATCTCAACAAAATATCTATGAATCGTTTTGAGTAGTGGCAGCAAACATCCAATCAGAAGGACTACTCTCATGTTTTTATGTAAACAGTTACTGACTACTAATAATAATGGCTAGAATTTTTATTTTTTTATGTAAGATTGTGATCATAATCATGTTCTCACTAAGAACCTAGCCTTCATTGAGGCTGCAGGGTAGTGTTAAACCATTGGACTACATTGAAATAGCTCTTGATTTATATCAGCTCAAATGAGATAGTCCAGTGGAGTCTTTAATGTAGAAATAATGCCACAGAATTTACCACAAAGCATTGGCATTATTGAAAAGAAATACAGAGGGCCCTGGAAAAGTGCAACTTAATTCATTTTTCAATACCTTTTCAATGAAATTGTGTATTAAAAAATACTAATATTCCAGGAATTTTGTACATCTCTATATAATGAAAACTCAGGTACAAAAAGGAGAAGGATAACAGTATTATAATCATTTTTGAAACACAAAAAGAAAGCAAACAACCACCTGACTGGACCATTTCTTAAAATCTTCAAAAAATTCCAATTTAAAACTCTTGTTATTCTAAAACCAGTAAATCTTTTACTGTGTGCATACTAGAAGGATAATATGTGTTTCATGAAGAACTGAAAGTATATCAGTATCTTTCCTCTACTACCTCATTTTTACCAGACTGGTTGCATAACATAACTTAAAGTTGGTAAAAGTTAGAGTCTTCCTGAAATGTCCACTGTAAGTGGACTAGTGTAAGTGGAATTCCACGCTTCAGATAATTTAGGCATCATATTAAGTTGCAAAACTGTAAATTGTTTCCATAACAATATTTCATTCGTGGGATGAATTTCTACCAAAGCCTGAAAGTATATTTATAAATCTTCCATTGGTTAAGGCACCTTGCAACTTTTTGTTTATTCCTGGGCTTTTTTGTGGGCCTTTTGTTCCGAGGGCAGGGGGAAGCAGTTATAAATGCAATGAAATGTATGTCACATACTGTGTGCCTGGTTGTTGATTTCTGTGGGATCTGGAATTGTACTTGAGTGAACAAGTAATATCCTTGTAAGAGTGATGTACTGTGCTTATTTTGTCTCTTAAACCTGTACTCCAGCAGGACAAGATGCCTATTGTTTCTTTACCTCTGTGTCCTCTTGTAACAGAATGAATATTACTGTAGGTTAGACTTCCTGTGGAAGAACAAGTTCAAAAAAGAGCGGGAGGAGATTGAAACCATGGAGAACCTAAATCGTGTGCTTTTGGAGAATGTGCTTCCAGCCCATGTAGCTGAACACTTCTTGGCAAGAAATCTGAAGAATGAGGTGAGACATCTCTGTATATCCTTTGCTCTGTATGAAGGCAGCATGTTGTGGAAATACCACTCAATGCTGAGTCGAACAGTAGGTCCATACAGTCAAGTTATAATTTACAGTTATTTTCATTCCCCCTTACCTTCCTGAAAAGCTTACGTTATAGCACTGAATACACCATAGTGCCTTGAAGTCAAAAATGTGAAATTATTTTAATATGCATTAATATGCATTCAGATACCTTTTCCTTTGTGATTAGAGTGGAGCTGCACCTTCATTTTGAATTTGCTTCTGGTGACTGGAGACCTTGCTTACTGAAGTGAAAATAAACATGTTCTCTGAAAAAGTGGCTATTTTAATTGTGGAAGAAGGTTCTGAACACTGAAATACGTGTTTACTCACTGCTTATCGACCTAATTCAAGCACCACAAAAGTCATCCAAAAGACCCTTGTTGACTTCAGCGCAATTCAGATCTGCTTCTAATACTGCTTTATAGTTTTAATAAAGAAAAGAAGGATGAAAAAATTAAAAATATTTAGAGCGAGCAGTTTCTAGAGATCTTAAATGCAGTCTTTGAACTGCATACAAAACAATAGTTCCAAAACTGACAAAAGAGGGGAGAGGCCAGCTTTAGGGATTCGTTTTGATCTCCTGAGTCAAAATGGACGATGTTTTCCCTTTGGTTTCACTGTGGTTTGCATAACATACTTTATTATCAGTACTTTAGTATTACCTGCAAATATTTATTCGGTAGCTAATGTCAAATGAAAACTACTGTGGGGTTCCTTTGAATCCAGTGAAGACCTTGGCTGAAAACCAAGCTGGCTCGGCTCCAGTTTAGCTCAGGCATTAAACACAGCAAACCATCAGGAGATTGCTTTCTCATTTATGTGCTATTCCATCTCAGCTCCCCAGCAGAGCAGCACCATCTGCTCACCCTTGTATTGGCAGCTGGATTTATATTGTCACCCCTCAAGATTCTTGGGTTGGAATGAGCTTTAGTAAATTTAGTGAAGATGAAAAATTGTAGTGTGCTGATCTCTCCAGTCTATCATGTCAGCTGAAGAAAGAATGGTTTGATACGATTTTAGTGGCATCCCTTTAATAAATAAATAAATAAATAAATAATAAAAATCCAACAATCTTGAGTTGGTTGTTGTTTTTTTTTTGTTGTTGTTGTTGTTTTTGTTTTGTTTTGTTTTTTCATTGTTTATCTTTAAACAGTTTTCAGAGAGTTTAAACAGTTTTCAGAACATTTCAAATTCTTGGAAATGTTCAGGAATACAGGCATCTGGCATGTATTCAGATTTGTTTCAGCATCCGCAAAGATGTGTCAAGCCTTGAAGGACATTGTGTATATGTGTATGTTTATACACCCAAACATATGTTGGAACAGATCAAACCTTTACTTTCTTTCTTTGGATATTTACATAATCAGATAGTGAATTGAAATTTGTCTGTCTTCCCTAATGGCAAGCAGTCATGTTAGTATGTTCATCTATATTCTTTTCTACTGAAGATTTTGAGATGAATATTAACCTAATGAATGAATAGTCTGTTTCTGAATACTGCTTGCCCTCCTAGAGTTTTGTGCATGCAGTTGTATGAAAGAACAGGAAGACTAAGTATGCTGCTGAATGAATGCAGCAGGAATGAAAGGGAAAAAATATGTGGATGAATGCTAAATGGGAGCAGTGGGACTGTACTTTTAAAAGACCAACAAAGGTCTTTTCATAACAGGACACATGTTGACTAATGCTGATATGGTAGAAGCAAAATTATTTCAAAGCAGGCAAATGTAATAAAAGTCTGTTTGGTCTATCAGAGCCTCCAGAACTGTGTTTCTGCTTATAGTCGGTATGCTGGGAACCAGATAGGGTACTTTCTAGTTGAAAGACAGAAGAACAAATATAAAATGAAAAGCAGGAAATGGGGCCAGGATTAGACGCATCTTCTGTGACTGACCTCTGCACCCTACTCCTTTGTGCTATTAGCATCCAGCTTCCCTATGACTAAGAAGTACCCAGGAGCATTTGTGCTGCAAGCTAACTTGCCGGCACATTACTAAGCTGAATACCTAGCAAGAGGAATCCTGCTTCATTAGCTGCCGGACAGAGCCAGCAGAAATTGTGCTCCAGAGAAGCTGACCTCTGTAGCCTTTCACGAATCATGTGGAATGGGGACCAGTTTGCCTCCTTCATGCTGAGAAAGTCTCTAGGCACTGGAGAAGAAGAGGGGACAGTAAGGAAAGCCCAGCAGCAGAAACTCAGGTGTTATAAAAGGAAGGATAAAAAAGGATTGACGGTGGAAGAGAATGATGTTATATTTGTTGAAATAAAGCCATTCCTTCCTGGAATGGTGCTGCATTTAATTTTCTGATTAAACATTTTGGAGAGTACTCTTTCAAGAGAAGTACTCAGAGGAAAATTAAAACACCTGATTGCCACAGCCTTTATTATTATGAATGATTGCAATAAACTATCTGGGAATGCCTGCTTAAAATTGCTTGACATTTATTGTGACAGCCACAATTACTACTAGTGGCTATAAACAGTGCCATTTGTTGTTTCTGTGCTGGTACTGTGTTATACAGCATTAGGAGGGATGGATATTGCCCCTTGTTAACAGAGGAAGGAGAACAAATGGGACACTGCTGCTGAGCTTCAGCATGACAGGTGTTCACGTACAACTTTGTGTATTTGTTTTTGAGGTGGAGGAGAGGAAGGAGCAATAACTCTGGTTATAGATTTGAGTTTGTAAATGTAACACTCAGGCATGCGACCCTTTTTTAGAGGCTGTTTTTCCCCACTATATGGACAGCCAACAGCACAGAGCACACTGACCCTTTCTGTGTTACAACAGCATTTTTATTTGAATTTCTGCGCCTGTTTGTTTTTGTTTGTTTGTTTGTTTTGCTTGGTCATATCCTCTTCCTTATGACTGTGCATTGTATAAGTTGCCATTTTTTCTGGGTGACACTTCTACTTTCAGCAACAACTATTTTTTCAGTGGCAATCTTAAGAAGACACAAGTTGCTGTCCATCAGTGATTCAGTCACCTGCATGGCCCTGGTAGTATCCAGTGCTGGCTCCTTCAGCAGAAGTTCTAGGAGCAGTTGCATATTAACGTGGTATTCAGCTGTTCTGCTTTTGCCTGTAAATTTGAGGGAAATTTTTTTTTTTCAAAATGTTTTCATATACTTCCTTGTTATGCATTTTTCTAGTATTCCCATAAGTGTTAAGGTTTTTAACTCCCTAAGCTCCTGTCTTTCATGTAGTTGAATAGCACTGAGCTATACATTTATATCTCACATAAGTAAAATATTTTTTCCATGTTCTACTTCCAAATGTCCTGTTTGTCTTCTGGTTCCTGTATTATGAGGTGGTAAAAAGAATCCCATCTTCTACCATCTGGACTTCGTATTATTCAGTAATATATATGCCTCTGTCATGTCCCTGTGCAGCTAGTTTTCTTTTTCTCTAAGGGTTCAGTTGTAGCACTTAGCAGACATGAATTCTTATGACTTGAATTTATATTCTCAAATAAACCTGTACATGGCATTACTTTCCATGTACTATTTCAGATATGGCAGTGCCCCACTGTCACCTCTGTGACAAGATTTTGTCTTTTTCACAAGCTGTACAACTCACATCTCACAACCAATTCTGTTGGTTTTTACTTTCACAGGATGCAGAATCAGCAGGATTCAATAAAGTAAAAAAAAACAGAAGGCTGCTATCTATGTTAATCTGTGAAATTAAAACAGCCTTTTGTTATTAATTAACTACTAATGTCACAGAATCCCTAGGACAATAGAATTGTGTGTTAATATTAGTTACAACAGTACTATTAATTTGGCTGGATTTAACTTCCTGGGTTTGTTTAACTGGTAGGAATATGAACATTTTTTTTTTTCTGTGAAAAAAATATTTCATGACAGATGTATACAGTTTGTTTATTTTGTTAGATCAAATTTCAAAAGTACATGTAATAATCCACATTTTGAATGTTAGATATCTACGTTCTGAAATCAATACTCTTCTATCTCCCTCCGGTGTTCTATATAACACTGTGAATTTCTCCTTCCATTACAAAGCCCTATGTTTTTTTTGCAGCCCCTTCCCTGTTTTAAAAGCCAGCAGTGTATGTGTGGCCTGAATTCCTTCAACCACCAATGAAATCAAGTTACCAAGAAGGTGACTTGAGGAAATAGAAGCAGAACCAATATAAACCATAGAATGTAATTCTCTGTGCCTTTTCTGATAACTGGTCTATGGAGAGCACTCAGCATGTCTGATCTTAAGTTTTGAGTACATTTATAAGCAAATGTTACGGTAGCTTTAGCCCAGACATACCTGAGATAAATTTGAAATAGGTAGATGTGAAGGAAAATGCAGGCCACAAAGACTGAATATTTGGGGAGTATAGGCATGGTTTACTTTGAGATTCTTTGAAAAGAGAAAAACATACTGCAAGTGGAATTGAAAAAAAAAAAACCTTGGATAACTAAAAAGGGAAATAATATCTGATCTTTATTGAAATCACCAAATATTCACCTTATTCACTAGAAATAAATACCTTGAGCAGGATTTGGCTTTATACTAGCTTACAACATCTCTTATTGCTGTGGTTAACTTTGCGTATGAATATCTATACTTTTTTAAAAAACGTGAATTTAATAAATATTATTTATTTTTTCAGGACATAAATATGTCCTGAAAGGAGAGAGATTCCAGTGATTAAGGGCACTGGAGAGGAAACTGAAGGGAAGTGGAGGGGGGGTCATTTTTAGCACCAGGGGCTTCCTGTGGAGCAGATATACTCTCATTTCAGTGGTCACAGAAGGCAGTGGAGAATCTGACAAAAGTAATTTTAAGTTCAGGTGACTTATTTCTCTTTGCCTCAGCTCCTTGTTATGGAAAAGAAATGACATTTATTTTGTCCTATTAAGTGTCATGTCATTTTAGATTAGGAACTATCAGGATTGTGCCACATTATGCATTTGTAGCATTGGGGTTGTGATTTTGCTTCAATTTTCTAGTCGTTTCTAGTCATTATAATAATACAGCTAATAATAAATTAAAGATTGTTTTGCAAAATATAGTCTCAGCCATACAAGCAAAAAGAAATTCTCTGCATGTGAAGCCTCAGAAGTGGGCCCTATCTACTAAATCAGTGAACATTTTATGTTTACTAAGCTAATGTTCAGGAGAAAAAAGGGGTAACCTTAAATCACTAGAATGTTTTCAGCTGACTATGTTGAGTCTGTTTAATAAACAGGTTTATACACTGTTTAAAAAACAATAAATACAACTAAATGCAAAAATATCTGAACACTGCCTTAAGGCTCCACCACCGCCCTTTTCAGAACCAGGACACCGTGTAAGTTTATTTTGGAAACTTTTGTTTAGTGCTGGATATGACAGAGCGTTGTTGTTTTTTTTCTCTATTCTGTTTTCTTTTGGACAGGATCTGTATCATCAGTCATATGACTGTGTCTGTGTCATGTTTGCCTCTATTCCGGATTTCAAGGAATTTTACACAGAATCTGATGTAAATAAGGAAGGCTTGGAATGTCTCAGGCTGCTAAATGAGATCATTGCTGACTTCGATGATGTATGTACTTCTAACAACAATCAACATATGGTTTCAATTTAATAACCCAGGGTATGCAACTGTAAGCAAACGTATTTGAAAAGGAGAGCAGAAGAGCTGTCAGAAAAGAACTTTTGTGTGCCTAGTCATGTGGAAATTACTTACAGGGAGTATTAAAGGAAGAAGTGATTTATTTGGGATAAGTCATACTGACACCACACTAGTTTCTTTTCATTCTCTTTAAGGAGAATCCTATGCATATATCTGATGGAGAAATTCTGGCCGTTAGTTGCGGTTCGTGAGTCAGCCACATTATATGCCACTCTACTTTCCAAATACTAATGCCTAAAGTAAAGTACCTAAGTCTGTGCCTTAAAATTTTAAAGCTCTGTGTTATACTTGATACTATTAACATAAAACTATTAAAGAGTCTTTAATTTAAAGGAGGGCTACAAAGATGGTGAAGAGGGGGAGACGTATGAGGAGCAGCTGAGGTCCCTTGGTTTGTTCAGCCCAGAGCAGAGCAGGCCGAGGGGAGGCCTCATGGCGGCCTGCAGCTCCCTCACGAGGGGAGCGGAGGGGCAGGCGCTGAGCTCTGCTCTCTGGGGACAGCGACAGGACCCGAGGGAACGGCATGGAGCTGGGACAGGGGAGGGTCAGGCTGGGGGTTAGGGAAAGGTTCTGCACCCAGAGGGTGGTCGGGCACTGGGACAGGCTCCCCAGGGCAGTGGTCACAGCTCCGAGCCTGACAGAGTTCAAGAAGCATTTGGACAGCCCTCTCAGACACATGGTCAGATTTTTGGGTGGTCCTGTGTGGAGCCAGGAGTGGTACTCGATGGTACTTGAAGTCCCTTCCAACATGAGATATTCTATGATCTGCATTGTTCTGGTTATACAGCACGTTGACCAGATGATATATGAGCAATCGGAATGTTTTAACATTCCGTTCTCTTAAGTTACAAGCAAGTGCAGAGTGTATGACTACAGATAGATTGTGAAAAGGCATCTGTAAAGGTCTCACTGAGAACTGTATTTGTCTTAAAAAAAGTTGGTGATGAAGATACCCAAAGAAGGTGTTAAGATTGTGTCATGACTCAGACAGCACAGTCTGGATTTGCATTTGTGCAAATGTAGAGGGAATTTTAGCAGCATACCCATTTGGATAACTTCGGAGTGTTCAAAACAACCTGTGTTACAAACTAGAATTCCTACCATCCTATCCTGAAGAGATGCTCACTTTCAGAAAGCTGCATAAAGCTTAACCACTGGCTCATGTAGTGACTCAGTTCCAATATAAAATGGGTGCAAAGTCCACTAACTGAAAGTGGACTAAGTTAATAAAGTTAAAAAGACCCTAATGCACAATAAGGTGGAAATTGATCTCATTGCTATAAGTTTAGTTCCTTTATAATAATATATTTTAGCAGACATAAATTCCCTTTCCTTGTGAACAATTATTGTATCTATTGTTTTATCCACCCTTAAGTTCTTCATCCTGTATATTTTTATGAAACCATTTGGGGTCTATTAAAAGACAGTTCGAAGAACTGACGCTCTGAATGCTGTAAGAGGAACAAGCTGTTAGAGTATCAAGGCTGCTGATCTCAATAACAAATAACTATTCTTGTTTTACAGCTATTGTCTAAGCCAAAGTTCAGTGGAGTTGAAAAGATAAAGACCATTGGGAGCACTTACATGGCAGCAACAGGACTGAGTGCCACACCCAACCAAGAACAGTGTCAGGTATAGAAAAAAAAAAAAAAAAAAAAAAAGTTCAATGAAAATCATTCTTTTCATTAAACTGCATGCTACGTATAACTCTTTTCTGTTGTAAGTTGTGAGTGCAGGGTGGCCATATTAACCATACACTTAAAGAACCTTCAGGCTCATCACTGAAAACAGGTTCCTTTGTTTCTGATTGGTTTAATAGGGTAGCATTGGGAACTGCAGTCCGTACAAATGAAGTTCAGAGAAGCAATTCGTAACTTTGATCTTTAGAGTACTCCAGGTTAGCAACAGAGACACAGCAATTATGAATCAATGCATTCTCTGCTAAGGATTAATTGTGCTCCTGACAAATTCATGTTGCTTCTAGAGAGAAGCAATTAACACCTGAACTATAGACCCTAAGAATCCTAAGGACAAAATAGAATAATTTTAAATTAGCTCTGACATTCAATACAGGGAGGTGACGGGGATGAAGGAAATGCAGGACTGCAGACTAGAGAAGAGAAGACTTAGAGGAGCTCTCAACCACTGCTTAAATTAGTATGTACACTGGAATAAATGTATTGTTTTAGTTATTTCCACAAAGTTAATCAGGAGATCCAAGTCTTACTGTTCCTTCAGTGATTTAATACACATTTTGAAATAAATTCCACCAAAATTTAGAGGTCTTCAGTCTAGATGCTCCAAGATCCACAGGTACTGCAGTACCTAGCACAGCAATGACTGACTGTTAAGCATGCTCCTGGGCGCAGCCCCCATTTCAAAAAAAAGCACCCAGGGAAGGCTAAATGACTAAAGATGGGGTCTGAATACAGAAGCTGAATTGAAAAACAATCTGTCTTAGGTAGGATTGATCTCCAAAGGAAACAGAAAGGCTTCACTGATCTAAACAACTTTTCTGGCAAGTGCTACTACTACTATCCCACCTAGGCTGATATATCTACTTTATGAATCATCTCACAAAGTTGTCATCTGTCCATTTATTCTGTCACTTGATCTCAAAAAATGAGGAAGGTTCAGTCATTTCTCATAGAGACCCATAAGCCTACCTCTTAAGAAATCATTCTCTGTCAGGGTCCTACCCTGGGCTGTGGAAGCCTGAAAATCAATCCTCTCCTTAGCCTGGGGGAGCTCATACCAGTACTTAGAAATCAGGCTACGCTGTCATTGTACAAGAAGACATTAAGTCTACAGCCTTAGTAACTCATGTAAATGGTGAGATAGTAAATCAGTGGACAGGGGATAGGTTGTCTTTTCACTTCATTTGTCCTGCATTTTGTTCATTTTCAGGTCTATTAGATGTTCTCAGAGATGCTTATCTGCCAGATGAAATCAGTGGAGGAAGTCTTAAAACTAAATCTCACTGGAGCATTAAGTTAGTTGCTTAAGCACCTAGCACTAGGGTGCTGAGATGTGCAACACTGAGAGGGAGACATCTCTGTGGAGCTGACCACAAGCATTATTTATTACTAAGGGGCATAAAACAGAAGCAGAGACTCAGAGAAGATTAATAAGCAAATCCTAGGCACACACAGGCAGTGAGTGCCGGTGGGACTAGACAACAGCTAATCA
The DNA here is from genome assembly GCA_011076525.1 of Nettapus auritus. NCBI lineage: Eukaryota > Metazoa > Chordata > Aves > Anseriformes > Anatidae > Nettapus > Nettapus auritus. Next base: position 84,262,951 of record CM021766.1, on the reverse strand, counting down.
GTTGTTTGACAGTCAGAACATTAGATTACACATTTTTTGGATCTCTCATCTCTAGACTGATTGATCATGTAAGTGAATTGCATCATGGTCCATTGGCCATTGTTTGATCTGAGTGAGGCTGGACAGGACATAATCTTCTTACATTACTTTTCTGCTGCAGCCTGCTGGCATTAGGATATCCCTGAGGGTTTAAGTGCTTTTAGATTCAGCATATTTTGGCTATGTTCTCACAGTAACTAAGGCTAAGGAAAATGATTTTATTCTGTTTGTTTGGCAATTCAGGAACCCGAGCGACAGTATATGCACATAGGAACCATGGTGGAGTTTGCATTTGCCCTAGTGGCAAAACTGGATGTCATAAACAAGCATTCATTCAACGACTTCAAGTTACGAGTAGGTATGTATTACAGGATTTTTATGAGAATATCCTAGAGGAAGGGGAGAACTCAGCATAATGTTCAAGCCGATTAAAGTATTAGTAGAACTGTCCAACAGCACAGTATTACTTAATAAAGAAAATACCGTCTCAGGGGTCTGAATGGTTTTATAGTAGCTCTATGGTATTTGTGAGAGAGGTTGTTAACCGTATAATTTTTTAAGCTTCTCAGTACCAAAGGAGACTCTAGACAGGGCTTTTCAAAATCATATGAATACCTTTGGAAGACAGTACCTACAAGGGGCCAGTGAGGCTGGAGTTTGAAATATTTCAGATGTATTAAAATCAAACAAGCATACAAAAATGCTTCCTTCCAAATGAGGGTATTTCTCTTCTTTATTATTCTGTGGTTATTGACAAATAAGAGCAAAAATTGCTAGTTATTTATATTTTTTAGGGGTATCACTTATATTTCACCTTCTAATTGCTTCTCTTTGTTCATCATGGTATTTTTGAAAAAAATACACAGTTGTGGTATGCCATGATGAAGAGATAAATGAATTCAGAGCAGGTCAAGAACTTTGTGTTCCAAATGTTTAATTCCTGATAGCAGTACACAGCAGTTTAACAATGCAATCTGTAACTTGGAAAATGTGAAATGAAAGCATTAAATAAATATTTGAAACCTATAAATCTTGGAAACATGTCTGCAGTATTTGATTTCCATCAGTTGTTCTCCCTTCTTGTCTTTTTCTTGCTGGGAAGCTTGCTTTTCCTTTCAGCTGCTCCTCTCATGTTTATTTCACAGTGCCACCCACTGGCAAAGCTTGCTATTTTCTGACCTTAAATATTCATGTGTTCCTTAAGGCGCTTCTTTGCTTCTTTGTTTTGTGTTCCTTGCCATAGTTAAAAAAAATGACAAAGCAAATCTGAAGTATGCCTCCTTCTCGATGTGTTACAGAACTTGAAGAGTTTATAAAAAAACGTGTAGAGATACCAGATTTCTGTGCAGAATAAAAGTTCTCTTCTTGCTGTAGATGACACATGTCACATACTTGCAAACACACATTTATCAGCAATGTCAGTAGAGATAAAGAGCTGCTGAGTATCAGTGCTAAATCCGCAAACTGATTATAGCAATGCTGACTTTTTAACTAGGAATTACAAGGCAAGATGTTTTGGGGGAAAAACCAAAGGAATGATACATGTTTAGAATGGAGGGGAAAGGAAAATATATATATATATATATAAAATAAATCTACAAAGGAACATGGGCCCCAAACTGGCACTTTGACACCTTGATCCAGTATAGGCACCACTGAGATCTTCAGATTCACTTTCCACCACCAGCTGACTATGAAAGCATGTGATATACATAGGAATTAGAGCCACAGAAACATTTGAGCATCTTCTCCTCACTATGTAGTGACATAATTGGCACTTCAGGGATTTAAACCCAACTTGCCATTTGTAAAAGTCTTCCTCAGCTAGCATCTAACCCTAGAATTGTTGCAACTCACCAGAAGTCTCAGCTTTCAACCTTCATTTTGCTGTAAGTGCCTGAAATTCTAGCTGTACCTTAGGAGGCACACAGCTTACCCCTATGTTGTCAGGCAAGAGAGCACCTAGACTATATTTCAGGCATTTCTCCTGTTCTGTTAGCTAAGGTGCTTGATTTATTAGACAAGCTCAGATATGTTTTTGCAGAAAGTTTTGCAGAGGTGCTACTTTTATTTTTCAGACCAGAATAGAGTCTGACATGTTTTTTTTTTCCATATAGCTTCATGGTTAGAACATTTGTCTATGTTGTGGGTGAATTTGATTTTGTTCCTGCTTTTGGCTGAGGCTGTTCAAGCATAGGGATCTCTGTTCCCTGGAGGATGCCATGAGCCCAAGGTGTAGGATGCTTTCAAGTTGGATACTTTTTGTCAGTGTTTGCTGAACAATATTTCCATTTTTGTGGAATAATTAAATGTCCCATTGGACATGAGAGAATGAGACAGCATCATTCCCTGTTAAAGAATTCACCTGGATGAGATGGATGCTGTTCCAGCCTTGCCCCAATACACATTTATGTGTCATGCAAAAGAGAACTGCCCTAGCAGGAGTCACGTGGAGCAGCACATCTCAGACTGCCTTGATGGCCAAAACACATTCCCAAGAGATATGGGTAGAAGTCTTCTTGAAGAAGGAGGGATCTGAACCTGGTTTTCCAGTCCCTGAGGGCATTACTTAAACCATCATCAGTGGTGGTTCAGGAAATTAAAAACAAACAAAACCCCTCACCTCCTTCCAACTGTATTCTATGGGGAATTCCCACTGCATGGTCCCCATTTCTGGACCACGACAGAGTGTATACTACACACCTCTTCTGTATTCCCTGCAAACTGTCTTGAGCTACTCAGCAGATAGCTTTTGTGGATTCCACTCTTAGGTCCCTAATGCTTTCTGCGTTTTGGTTATCAAGAAGCAGAAAGACTCACCTATGACTTGGGAGTAGGTGCAGAGTGTTGCAAGGCCTAAGTCTCTTCATGAGTTATTCCCAATTCCTTAGACAAATATTTATCAGGTTTTTATTTGATATCTTGTAGGGTTTGCGTATTTTCCCAATTTTCTAGGTTTAAGTGTTATAGAGATTTTCCAGGGTTTCCTGGTGGGTGTATAGCCTGGTTGCTTGCCCATGCTGCCCTGTTATATGTGATCCATAATAGATGAGCTAGTTCTGAGATGCCTCCCCATGCTACAATCACAATTCTGTTTTACTGCCTAGACATATCCCTAGTGATGGTTTCTGTCAGAGTATAAAGAAAGTCAGTTATGATCCTTTGATTTGGGAATAGCTGTAGAAATCCAAAATGTTCACCATTGCAGGGTACATTTCTCACTGGGTATAAGTTGTCTTTCCTGCTCGCCAGTAAGTGTAGTTTCAATTGTAGCAGAGTTGATGCTGGTTAATGACAGTGCTTTTGATTTTCCCTCCTTGTTTCCTTCCCTACTAGCAGAGTACAACTCACTCCCTTTACAAACGTAACATAGAATGGAAACTGACTGCATGATAAAACATGCCAAGAGTCTTATGGGGGACTGTACTGTGATGTTCTTCACTCTTACCGTCTGCATTTCAGAACTAGCAATTTGTTACTCTTATTCCATATTTAAGCAAAAGATAGGAATAGTTATAGTACAACTCTTTAGGACCGTATTATAGACAATCCAGCCTTCAGAACAAGGATTCAAATCCTTGCAATTCATTCACATTAATTTATTCTACATTTAAGAAGCAACGAATACTGTAAAATTCATTTAATTTGGCCATCAATTATTACAGAGAGAAGTCTTTCACTGAAAGTAGAAATACGAAGAATAATAAGTGTGGTATATGTTTTCCCAAAGGAAGCTGTTCTTCCTACTCCGTGGTTCTCACGCTATGTATCAAAGGCAGTAGCAGGTTATTAGGATGATAATAGTTAAAAATATAAAAATTATTCAGGATGAGAGGGAGTTGTAAAACTAAAATTAGATTAACTATCTTTTGGCATTTTTATAAATAACATCCTCTTATTGTAAGAGAATGTGAACAGGCTGTACCCACTAGTCAACGTGGACCAAATGCCATGCTTATTGTTACCAGGTGCAATACTTGTCCTCGTAGGGTGGATCTTCTTAATATTATATTCTGATGTTTTTCAGGTATTAACCATGGACCTGTAATAGCTGGAGTAATTGGAGCTCAAAAACCACAATATGATATCTGGGGCAATACAGTAAATGTGGCCAGCAGGATGGACAGCACTGGTGTCTTAGATAAAATACAGGTATTCTTGTTTTGTGCTGGTATTTATCTTAATCCTTCAGGTTTGGTGCTTAAAAAATATTTTACATTTGTACACCAAAAACTCTGTGTTTTTGAAGCTGAGATTGCCTACAGAAAAAATGGCCTAGCAGTTGTCTGTATGTTTAAAAAGAATTATACCACGGGTGGGAACATAAAGAATTAAAAGAAAAAGTACAGGGAAATACGTGAGAAGAATCAGAACTTTGTATTCACCCTACAGAAGAATACAATGGAGGCAATCATGTTTTGCCTGGAAATGCAGCACCAGATTAAGAGAGGATTTGAGAGAAATCACATTTGTATTCTATACACTTCTAAACTCATAAAATACTAGCTACATTATCCCTGAAGGGTTTTCCTGATGTTAATTATTTCTAAATAAAGGAAATGTCCATAACTGCAGTATATCAAATTAAATCCATAAAACAATGATGAAACATTTATTTTGTTGAAACATATAGAATGATAATCTTTATAGATTACTATTGCAAGGTTAATGGTTGACTTGATGACCTTGGAGGACCTTCCAACCTAAATGATTCTGTGATTATTTGTATAGGTTGCAGACAGAGTTGTATAGTAAAGACCTTCAATTCACTGATTTTCCAGTGATTTCATATTTAGAGATCACATTTTAATTTTCTGCCTGGTATGCTGCATAGCACTTAGGGTTCCCACTGTGTAGGTGATTGAGACCACTCAGAATCTATGGTTGAGGTGATTCAGATCTAAATAATGCAAAGGCAGAGCTGCTGGCCGAAACTGAAAACACGAGGGATCTCCAAGCAATGACATCTACACTTGTTTGCTTCGCAAAGAGAGGTGGCTAGTCTGAGAAAGCTGATGCAGTTGAACAACCTCTGCCCTAGCAGGCTTACACCTAAAATAGCAGAACTGCTTCCAGTTTGGTTCACGGCCAGTTATGTGGGAAACTGCCAACAGCAGCTCTGACAGATGATGCTAACGTCTTATGATCAGTTCATTCATGCTGCTTTAGTATGAGCAAAAAGATGGGGAAGGTGGGTATACTGAAATAAAAAACAGCTCTCAAAGCTGAGAAAAATGCTGTGTGAGGATGAGTGTTGTTCTTTGTGTATCTACACACCCTCAGTTTATGGTCTTAGGTACAAAAATGATTATACTGAACATAATACTTAATATTTGTGATTAGAATGGGCAGCCAGCAACAGACTGTTTAAAAGCTCAGGTGCTCAAACCTAGTCTGAGTCCTTTAAAGGGCTTACAGGTATTATAGCAAAACCCTTGCAATTGCTCAGCACAGATGTTCTCTGGAAGAAGATTCTGCTTTGCTCTTTTGTCAGTGTTGGTTTTGTTATTGTCTTGTTGCAGGTTACAGAGGAGACGAACAATGTCCTGCAAACATTGGGGTACATGAGCACTTGCAGAGGAATAATAAATGTAAAAGGAAAAGGAGAATTGAAGACATACTTTGTACATACTGAAATGACAAGGTCCCTTTCACAAGGGAACGTGGCATCTTGAAGAATGCTTGTACATGTCATCAATACCATATTTTCAGGAAAGTATCACGCACTTTTTAACTACATTTTGGCCCTTAACATGCGTGCTATTTTCTGATATGTGGCACTTATTTTAATATGGCTGCAGAATAGTCCCATGAGCCATCATTTTGCACCTTGATATTCCTTTGTTCAAGGACAGTTGTGATGTACGCTGTAGGACTGGAAGATTGTACTGCAACTTGCACTGTTATTCCAAGACAAGAAAAGAAGGAATGGGAATTAAAAAGAGGTAACTCATCCTGAAAGGACTAAAAAGAGATGTTGGTGACAAATGTGGGGAAAAAAGGCAATAAAGCTAGGGGTGCATACTATTTCCCGATGCATGGTGTTTTCTGGAAAATACAGTCGCTCCCCAATAGCATCCACTAATCTGGTATTAGAGTATACAGTATTTGTAAATAAGTTTACTCAGTTCACACATGATTTGGATGTGATCACCAGTTGCATCTCATAGCCAGGGACACGTTGGGTGGCTTGCTGGCATTCTTTCTGAAGAGAACTAACAATGCTGGATTAGTTTTGTACAAACGTGTCAAATGTTTTGAAGCTATTGTCTTTTGTAAGGTTAATTCATTAAAAGTTTATATGTACTTTGTCTTACTGTTGCTGTCTCTTAGTTTTGCTTCCTTCTATGGCTTCTGTCCCTCTAAACCTGCGCGTCTGCTGCTGTGGCTGCTGCTTTTTATTCAGCAGTTAGATGCTGAGGCAGGCTGTGGCCAGCTATTGCAATAGCCGAGGTCATTAATATCTGCTAGATTTGCTGTTGCCTTTCAGAAATTCAATCAACTCTATTGTCTTCAGTCTTGGTTGGTATCCTGGGATGACTCTGCAGTCATTTTTGGTCCTTACGTGATACAGACTTACCTCAGACAGGTAAACACAGCAAAGTGGGCAAATACTGGAGACAGTAGCAGTGTTGCTGCTCTACAACTGGCCTGCAGTGCTTAAGCAGTAACTGTACAAGAGAGGAAACATTTTGTTTTGCACTTCCACCACCTCTTTTGCCCTCGCACGCCTTTCACTTACCTTTCCAATGCCAGATTTCATGGGATAATTACAAATAATCTAATTTATCAGGACATGACTATGAGTGGAAGATACGAAAAATGTCATTTTGTGGATATTCAAGATTAATTTAAAACCTTTGAATTAAAAAATAGCATACCTGAAAAAATTCACAGATGAGCAAGGTGAGAGACTGAAAAAGCCAGTAACTATCTCCCTTTGAAAGCACTATAAAGATTATTTTTGCTTTACTATTATCAATACTTGATATTAATGATTTTAGTCATTGTAACATCCTAGCTAGACCAAAATTAATAAAATTTTCCTATTTAAAAATATCATATAATTACAAGATATTTTTTTCTGACTGATATGAATATAGATGTCAACTTATGCACTATTAGCTCTGTCATTCTATTGAACTGTAAAAAGGATTCATGGAACAATCTTTCAGATTTCTAATTCATGAAACATGTATTTACATTTGTATTGAGTTAATGTCCTTTCAGAAGGAGTTCCCAAAATTGTGGGTCACAAGTAAATGGCATCAGGCCATGCAAAGTCTCACTGAGTGTGGCATGGTTACTGAGAGCAGCCATCTGCCCTCTAGCAAATTGGAATAGCAGTCAATTTCAAAACGTCTACATTTGAAGTAAAATAGACAACCTGAATTTTTATCCCTTAAATTAAACAAACAAACAACAACAACAACAACAAAAAACACACCTTAGATTTTGAATGTACTCTGAGCCTTTAAAATCTTTCTGGTATTATCACAAGTCAAAGCAATCGTTTCTCACTATGGATGAAAACCCTGTATGTAAACTCACGTGTAATTATATTGTACTGTCGTATATATGTGCAGCTTTCAGGTATAACCTGTATATTCAGGGTTTTGTTTTTCATTTGTATTCTTGCACATTCTGTGCATCAGTACTAAACCTTGTACCTAATTTGATAGGCTTGTTTCTATGATTTTTATAGAAGTTAAACAATAGTATATTTCTGTAAACCGTAAAATGTTAAAATATTTGAATAGCAGTGAGCTGACTGGTCCAATGAAATACAAAGATATATATGTGCCCTCCAAGAACATGTTGAAAATGCCCTTGTTCAGGGCACTCATGTTACTCTGGTATTCTCTCATTTTGTACTTGCATTCTGACTCTTGCTACTATGTAGCCAAATCCTGCTAAAGAACAAGAAAGTGGGCAAAAGATGAATATACATATGTACAGTTATGATGCCCAAAGAACGGTGCATACCATCCTCTCTCCAGCCTTCAGTTGCTGACTAGTATTATCTTTCTAGTGCCAAGAAGCTATTTGTATCCAATAAATATTTTTGTCTTCCAATGCATCTTACATCTACTGTTTATACCATTTTATTCTTCCCCGTCTAGATTGATCCAGAGATCCTGTATCCTCTTTCTTCCTCTCCTGCAGCAGTTTCATCTGCCTCAATAGCTGGATATAACACTATTTAAGTATCACTGTATGACTTGAAAAGCTTGCTGGTAATCATACCCATCAGTATTCAACATGCTGTATTTTCTATATCACTGTAAGGCTTAAGTTCTGTGACTCCCATGTTGGTGCTATAGTTCGTAGGCCGATAGCAAATCTTAAAGAACATGAGTTTCAAAAGTAAAATGTAAGCGTGCTTGACAACGTGAGGCAGCAGCCAAGAGATCAGTGTAAGAGTGATTCTCTGTGGGCTGGGAGAATGAAACCCAAACAAGAACACTTTCGGAGTCTGATGGATTTCTTTATCAAAGCCAGTGCTTTGCTCCTTGGAGGGCTACCAGGGACAGGCAGAAAGATTAGGCTTGCAGATATTTTTCTTAACTACAAAAGTAGTTGGGATTACCTGTACATTAATGCTATTTAACTGCTGTATCTAAAGACAGACATTAACATCCTATTTAACGTGTGAAAAACATTATTAATTCTGTTCATATTCCTTTATGGTTTATCTATTTTGTAAACTATCTACAGACCTTATTTACCTTTTTCCACTGAAACACAGGTAGGAGTTCAGCCTGCTCATTTCTAAAGAGACAGCTGTGCACATCCAAAGGCAGACCTGTTGAAAGTCTGTCCCATTTTGTTTTCAGAAACTCAAATCAGAACAATAGCTATGTCATTGGATGCTTTATGTACCAACAGATTTACTGTCAAAAAGCAATGATTACCTTGTCCTTTGATAATTATTTTTCCCTTTGGTTGTATTTCTGTATGAAGATGCATTTTTTTTTTCTCTGATAGCACATTCTCCTTCACCTGACCTAGATACTGCCCATCAGCACTTTTTACAAGTGGACCTCAAGCTAGTGCTTTTTAATTCTAATTTTCCTTCCTTGTCTAAAATAGTGATGTGACTCTGGGGAGGAAACAAATGTAGAATGAGATATATGTGCCTTAAATAAAACATGTAATTAACATTTTTTTTTGTTCTGTGAAGTAATTAAATTTTTTGTGGATTTTCAAAAGTGATGCATTAATCAATTATAGATGGTTCACCCTAATGCTTAGAATGTATTTGTTTTAAAAACTTTCAAAATTATTGGCTGGAATCATCCAGGTAAATGCAGTTTTTAATACTCCAGAATGGAATAAAAGGACATTTTAATCTGGTTTGCAAGTATGAAGCTATGAAACCCTTTCTATTATAGGATGCCACTGGTAAAACAAGGATTCTGCCAACTGTTGTTTGAAAATTCCTGATGGAGTATTTTTCAAATGTATTTGCAGCAATTGAGATGTTTTGTATGAAAAATCTCAGTTTTGGCAGGAAGAAATGCGCGTGAAGTATTTTGAAAGACTGATGTTCCTGGGCTAGAAATCTTTATGTTTGCATTTCAAAGCAGTGTTACAAATTGTTATAAATAATAATGTCAATTTCATGTATAAAATTGTGCATTATTTTATTTACCAGGAGGGTTATTAAACAGCATATTCGTCTGATATGGTGAGTTGGAATATCCATTCAGCAGATATCAGTCAGCATACAAATAATAATTGCAAATTAAATCAGTCAACCACTTACCATTTTATAATTGTTTTAAAATTATTAAAATAAAAATTTGAAAATCCTAATTCTAAGTCAAGTGGTTGAAATTATAGTCGCTATCCAACCAAGGAAATGTTTGCAATCTACAAAATGGTCACTTAGTCACAGTAATTGTGTAGAGAATTTTTTGAGACAACAGGTATAGTCAAGGAACATTTAAAAATAATTTTTTTAAAAAAAATCTTGAGTAGCACATGAACAACCTGCCACTTTCCCCTAAAGATTGCAAAAGGTGCACTGAGTTCTGCAGGTGATGTACAGTTGCCTCCCTCTCCTCTGGCAAACTTCTGAAGAGCCTTCCTTTTAGAAGCTGATGGTCTGTCACTAATCCAGGGCCTGGAAGAAACAAGCACTTGTGTGAAATCAATGGCTTGACTTGAAATGAGGACCGAAGCTACAACAGTGGAAATGGGACAGTTTTAGAGTCCTCTTTGCTTCAGCTTCTTCTTTAAGCAATGATGGGTTGCAGCATTTGTTGGAAAGGCTGTCACCCCTTCATGGCCCAGGAACACGCAGCAGTCTGATGCATGTTGAGGCCAAGTGGCAGGGACAGGAGCTGAATTGCTAAGCCTTGATTTGACAGCAGTGAGGCCATCTCAGCTCTAAGTGCCACTAGCTTGAAACAGGAATGTCACCTTGTGGCAAGGAGGCGGCTCCTGCAGCTTTTCTGCATGTCAGTGGCCTATTTGGATGTCATCTGTCTTGTGGTGTCCATCCCATCACCATCCCTGTCCCCACCATCATCCTCCCCATGACCATTTGCCTCACCAATTCCTCTGAGGAATTTACTTGCCAAGTTATTCCCTAAGTCAGTTTTTGGCATTTCAGAACAGTCACCCTGCCTTTGAGACAGTTATCACTGTAAAAGTACATATCGATGTATTGAAAATTCAGGAATCATAACAGTGGAATCTAAGGAGGATAATGCTACTTCCTAAAAAGGTGGGCAACTGAATTTCTTATCCCTAAGACAATGAATGCAAAGCAACTTTTAACACTTTAGTCTCTGACATCAGCTGTATTTGAATGTATACTGATGACAGTATAGATCAAAATCACTCCATTACAGGCAATTCAGATGTGTTCCTGAACCCACAACGCTCCCCAGAGCAGCACAGATGCTCCCAATAGCCTTGTCACCCTCAAATGGTGCCACACCATCCCTTGGCTTAACCTCAGTGTTTTTAACAGTATCTCCTGCCCCTACTGATCCTAGTTTAAAGCCCTCTCAATCAGTCTCACCAGGTTATGGGCCAAGAAACGTTTCCCCCATCAAGACAGGTGTATCCCACAAAGCCCCAGCAGACCTCATGTCTAAAGGGATCTTCCACAACTATAAACCCCACAATTCTGGTGGAGGCTCCAGTCCTGGAGCTAGGTATTGATATTCTGGGCTTGCCTGTTTCTTTCCATGTGGGAGGACTGAGGAAAACACTGCCTGGGCTTCTGAATCCTTTAGCCATCTTCCCAGCACCCTAAAATCTCTTTTGATTGACTTCAGACTTGCTGTGACACTGATGGTACCCATTTGAAAGAGCAGGATTCGACAGTAATCTGAAAGCTGTACTAAGCTCATAAACTTGCTGGTGATGTTTGATCTGAACCCCAGGAAAGCAGCAGACTTCTCTGAAAAGAGGGTTTGGTCTGCAGGTGGGAGCCTCAGTTTCTTTCACAAGGGAGTCACCTACGACTGTAACTCACCGCTGCTTCTTCACAGCACTGGTCTTGATGCTGCACTTGCTATGAGGGGTTATCAGGTCCTGGTGAGAGAACTTGTACAAATACCTCCTCTTTCATCTTTTCACTCACCTCATCTGCCATACCCAGAGCAGCACTGAAGAGAAACATTTCAAATCTGACTTCAGAGATCCTGCCTGGCTTAGTTTAAATTTCTGGTGAGCAGTTCCTTATGGCTCTATTTATAGCCACAGCTTCAGCTGAGCTGCTTTTTATAAAATGTTTTGCAATCTCTTGGTGCTTGGACTAAACTGCAAAACAACACTTGCACAGTGGCATATGTGTTTCTGTGTAGGAAGCTGATGTCAGACAGCTATTGAATTTTCAATTCTGCTACTCACATACTCTGTGGTAATTTGACCAATGCTTCAGGAAGAAGAGAACCCTAATTGGCATAGGGATATTATTAGGTAAGCAGATGGAAATTGTCATGAATGATTAAAAAAACCTCCGGGTCTGTAGAGTACAAATACTTCCCCATAGCAGTTGAAAAGGAGCAAGATGCTACGTTAGTCAGCCAATTAGTTAATGAAGAATGGCAGCTGTATAGTAGAAATCAGACTTTTACATCATTGTTACATGGACCCAATATGCCTAAAGGAATTGGTTGTAAAGATTTCTGTCTGGTACCCTGACCGAATACTTTATTTTTTGGATGTTCAGAAAAAAAAATAAAAAAAAATGCCTCCAAGACTGCTGTTGTGAAAGTGCTTGCCAAAAAATACTGAAAACTACAACAATGTTGTACCAAGGGCACTAATACTGCAGATGCAAAAAAGAGCAGTAACAAAAATTAAGGTAGTCACAGATTCCCAAGAAGCACAATAGAAGCACATCATGGTCATAGTTACGCAGGATAACTGAGAAATGAATGTAGAAAATAGGAGCCAGGTGCTACTGGAGTAGAGCAATTTTAGAGCTTATCTGTTAACAGAGCTTGCACCTGGAAGTCGCTCACTTTCATTGCCCCAAACCCGAGTATGTGTGTATCTCAGACCAAACCGACTGAAATGGCTAAACACCTCATCCGAAAAATGTGCCCAGCTGGGTGACAGGGCAGAAGATACCCCTATATCTCCAAGATGCTGTTGGAAATGCCATGTTTTGGTGTGCTTTTTATTCAGCCTCTCAAAGTGCAGAAAGATCCATGGGAGGGAATTTTTGGCATAGTAAAAACCCCAAATGAAAAAAAAAAAAAAAATAAAAAAATCAGTATGGTCCAGTTTTGTTCTCCCCCTGTTGCCTGGAGTTCAGGAAGCATTTGGACAACGCTCTCAGACACAAGGTCTGAATTTTGGGTGGTCCTGTGCAGACTCAGGAGCTGGACTCAATGATCCCTGTGGGTCCCTTCTAATTTGGGATATTTTGTGGTTCTATGATTCCTTGGCCTCCAGAGACAGAAATGACTCAAGGACTGAAGGGAAGAAGGAACCGGAGGCTGGGCAGAGTGCAGGGCAGTTGCCTGGTGAGGCAGCCCTGAGGCTGCTGCTTAAATCTGTGGCCTCACATTTTAACATTTCCAGGTTTGACACACACAATGAGCTTCCCTGGGCTGGGAGACAGCCCTGTGGGACGCCAAGTCCTGCCACATCACCTCACCCCCAGGGGAGCTCAGCCCGGCCCTTCCCTCCTCCATGACCCGTTTGGCCGGGCGCCCGCACACCCCGTCATGGCAGAGCGTTACCAGGTAACGCTACTGGACAACATGGAGGTCCCTGCCCCAGCGGGGGCAGGAGAGCACGGAGGGGACGAGGAGGAAGGCGGCAGCAGGGTGGGAAGGAGGCGCCAGCCTCCCATCTCTTCCCTGTCTGCCTTCAGCTACATCCCGCCTAGGCGAGACGGCCCCGCGAAGCTCAGCTACTTCCACCGAGAGGCCCAGGTGAGGGCTGGTGCGGGGGGAGAAGCAAAGCCCCCAGGTTTTGGCAGCAGTGCTCGTTGTCCTGCATAGCTGGCAGGGTGCCTGGTGCCTGGAAAGCATCTCAAGGGCGTGAGTTACAGGCTGGGGAGGGGGGCGGCGTATGAAAATGCCACTCTACTCTTGAGCTAGTCAGTCTGACATGGTAACTTGGCACTCAGATAGCAATTTTCATCTTCAAAGGCCTTCGTGAAGCATGACAGGTATGTGCTACGTGTGGATAGAAGATGAGGGAAGTATCTTTCACTGGGCGGTGATAGAAGACAGATAAACTTGCCAGCAGCTGCACAAGGATTAAGGACCCACCAGCCCCATAGTGCTGTCAAAGTGCAAGAAAGCAGTTGTATTTAGGGCAGTGCTAGAGGTGGGGTGATGAAGAGCACAAACTGCCTCTAGGCATGGGTGCACTGCCTGCTTTTTTTTGACAAAGGAGGATTGAGACCCTTTTGTAAGAAACTGCCCCGTTTGCAGTCAAGCGAAAGAGATTCCAGTGTGCATCACACAGACTTCTGTGTACGCTTAACTTTAATGTGAAAAATCAACAGAGCAGCTCAAACAATAAAACAGACACCTGCATTGATAACTGAACACTTCCAAAAGGTATTACACTGACAACCTGTCTGTCGGCTGGCCAGACCCTGCGAACCCGCTGTCCCTTAAGCGAACAGCAGCACAGATTTCTCCAGCGCTGGCCCGGTGGCCCTGCTGGAGGCCCTGCCATTTTCAATGCTATAGTGTGGATCTCAGCGCCGCCTTGGGAAGGTGCTCAGAGCCAAATGTGAACCAGCGCAGTCAGTGTTGTGCTTACCAGGACACGGCAGAGAGGACACAACAGGAGTGTGGCTGGGGAAGGTCAGAGGGTTTGACTGGTGTGCTCCGGGTGGTGGAGCTGGCAGGAAGGATGTCTATCCGGTCTGCACAGAATTAGCAACCATATGGTAGAGCTTTTGTTTACAATACAAAGTCCACTTTCACACTCCCGATGACCTGGTTTGTAGAAAAAGCTGCTCCAGTGGCATGGAAACGGAAAGTGGTAACAGCTGTTAAATAGGTTTCTTCACAGCACAGGGCCTGGCCACAGGGGAGGAACCAGACTTGACCCATTCTCCTGCAAAATTAAGGAATTAGACCACTGGAAAATTTCAATTTATATGGAAAAGGGAAATTCCTTCATTTTTTTTGATCTTAAAGACCCATAAAAACTGTGTGGCAGAGACTGAAGCAGAGATAAATAGGGGAAGATGCCTAGCACGTGGCCCGAAGCCAGAAATACCCACCTCTTAATCCCTTGACTGATAATTACTCCCAGTATTACTTTGCATAAGTTACTGTAGCCAGTTCACATCCTGTTTCATCTTCTGTGACATGGAGAAAGCTATTACCTATTTTATCTGTGCCTGGAATATTAATGAATGTTTGCAAAGTGCCTCACCACCGCAGCCTAGTAAAACAGCATTTAACAACAAAGAGAAACAACAGCAAAGAGTTACCAGGATTTTGAGCACAGAAGTGCTATCTCTGTACCTCTGGCAGGAGATCTTAAGCAGATCATCTAGGACAGGGCTAGTAAACCATGCATAAAAACAGTGATCGATTGGCATGTTCACTGGAATATGGACCTTGTAATGAAGGTCATAAACAATTGACAACTTATTAAAACAGGGGATTTGGGTCTTTTTGTTTTTGGAATTCCTCCATTGATAACTTTTGGATTCCACTAATGCATTTCTTAGCAGATCAGGTCTTTCATGTTGTTTTTAGGATGTAACTATGTCAACGGATACCATAAATGTAATAATATTTTGGCTTGGGGTTTGCTTTATTATCATATGTTTCAGTTGACAGAATTATCACTGTGGCAGGTGTCTGAATTCTTCTCAGTTCTGCTTTAATCAGAAATTAAATGGTGATTCCATTGCAGAGAACTTATATTTTCTTCATTCCAAATGAATTTTGAAACTGCCTGCTTTCCTTTTACATAACAGTGCCAGATTATTTGACAAATTTATGAATTTAAGAAGGAGGGTATGAAGTTCAGAAAAATAGAAGCAAAGCAAACAAATAAAGCAGCTATATTTCCAAAATTTTCAACAGATCACAGGGAAAAAATGAGGTAATTTGCCACAAGGGAAATCTGAAAGATGAACAGATCAAAAATAAATAAATAAATAAATACCCACACCTCGCTTGGTATTTTTATTGCAAATTATTTCAAAGGAATGACCCAAACGTGCTAATGGTACCTCAGATGTATTACATTTGCCATCATCTAATGCTATATGTGCACTGTTTTATTATTGAATCGACTGTATGTATTACGTAACCTGTAAAGCTAAACAATACTGCTAATTAGCCATTTTTCTCATTTTCTCAAGGCAGGAGGTGTTTCCACTTATGATTCCATTTTTAAAAGACCAGAGGGTTACAACAAAAAACTTCACCGATGTGACAGAGAACACTCAAAGAGTAATGGTCTTCACATTAACGATGAGGTAACCCTTTAATAATTTCTCTTTCTTAAAGGTATTTTTTACATTTTGAGGTGGTTGGAGTTTATTAGCAAGTCAAGGCACCTGAGCTAGCTCCTGCTTTTTGCGTCCTGTAGATTTCCAGGTGACAAACCTTATTTGAAGTAAGGAGTGGGGGAAAGAGGTACACACAGGGAGACAAACCACCTGTTACAGAGTTTCAGGGTTGCTGAGGGTAACTTCTCATCAGTCTGTGCCCCTTGGGAGTTTGCAGTTCTGGTGGTCCTACAGCTACTTCTGTGATGCTTGAAAACTCTTCTTGCTAAGAGGATTGGAACCAGGGGCTCCGACTCAACCACCACCCTGTGACATCCTCCCTCCCTGCACTCTGCTGTGTCAATCAACATTTGCTGTGACAGCCCAGGTCTCTGAAGCTGGTGTGTTTGTTACTCAAACTTACACCCAGCTTGCCCTGCAGGAAGGCAATCCATAGGAGCTCTTGCAAAGGAGAGGTCAATCAGAAGACCATGGACATGCCTGGAAAAGGCTCACTGAAAGCAAACATCAAAGGCCAGCAGAATCTGGATTTAGTGTGTAGCCTGATGGCTAAGGAAGTATGCAGACACATTTTTAAACAGATGCCTTGAAAATAGAAATACAGTAATAGATACACACATGTATATAAATATATTTTTCCATGCAGCATCTGAATAACACACATTACATACATACATATATATACACACAGAGACAATCAAAGAGACAGAGGATGTTCAAAACCAGACAAAATATAACCTCCATGTGTTAATGGCCTCAGAATTGCAGAGGGAGGAAGGAGGTGGGTAAGCTAAGAGTGGTTGCCTGTGTTAGATATGATAGAAATGGAAGAAGGAAGAGAGAGAAAAAGTTAAAATTACTGTAATTGCTAGGTAATAAAACTGTTGAAAATTTGGGACAAAGGCCACTGCTTGTAATTCCTCTTACTAGCAGCTATATATGCCAGACATTTCAGTGCACAATCATAGCCCCTTCAACTCCATCAGACAGTGCAGGGAGCATTAGGTGCACCCAAAGGAATCATAAAAGTGCCCATTACCATCCTTGCTCATGCCCAGTAACAAAACTGTAAATCTGCATGAGACCAAAAGCCATGTAAATGACTAATGAAAAATGAGCTTTTTTGTTTAAACTAAACCAAGCCAGTCCCACCCCCACTCCCCACACCAAACCCAACATCCACCTGTGAAATTTGTGTAGAAACAGTTTTTCTGTTATTGCGAAGTTAAGGTTTTTAACAGATCTCGTGTCCTTTCAGTATCAGCAAAACCCACTTTCCTACAAGTTTGCTTACTATAGCAAGTGCTTTTGGGTCAGAATGCACGCTAGCCCTGCTGGGCAACGCATGCAAGTGACTCTGCCTGGGAACTGTTCTGAACAGGTGTCCCTTAATCCAGCCCCTTAATTAGTGTGGAGGCACATCAAAACCACAGCTGTTAAACGTTGCAACATGATCCTCACACACGTGATGATGCTCAACACTGGACTTACCCGTAACTAAATGCAGGTCACGTACTCAACTCCTGCTCTTCAATTACCTCAATGGCCCCCACTGACTTTATATAATACTAACAATTTCATAAAACGTAATAAATAAAAATGCCCAAATCAACACCTCTCTACTACAGCACTGAGACAGGCGGAATCCACCACAGCGCACTTCATTTTTTGAAGAGGAAAAAACCCAAACCACTACAAGTTAGCCCTTCGTTCTCTGCAGAAGCGTGGGTGCACCCAGGGAATCCAGCAGCACAATCGCAGACGCTCAGTTTAGCTGCACATAATGCAGTGACTGCAGAGAGAGTGTTTGCACATGGTTGCTATTGCCGATTTCAAGTGTTAACAGTGGTAGAATTACACACTGTGAGGGCATGTAATGGGATGCTTCCCAGCCAGCTGTTGGAAAAAATTATATCTGCTGAATGCAGAACCCACAAAAATCATGAAATACAGCTCCGAGGAGAAGGGCCTGGGGATGTTGGTGGATGAGAAGCTTGACATGAGCTGGCAAGGTGCGCTTGCAGCCCAGAAAGCCAACCATATGCTGGGCTGCATCAAAAGAAGTGTGGCTAGTGAGGTGAGGAAGGTGATTGTCCCCCTCTGCTCTGCTCTTGTGAGACCCCACCTGGGGCCCTGCGTTCAGCTCTGGGGCCTCCAGCACAAGAAGGACATGGACCTGTTGGAACAAGTCCAGAGGAGGGCCATGAGGATGATCAGAGAGTTGGAGCACCCCTCCTGTGAAGACAGGCTGAGGGAGTTGAGGTTGTCCAGCCTGGAGAAGAGAAGGCCCCAGGGAGACCTTACAGCAGCCTTCCAGTACCTCAAGGGGGCCTGCAGGAAAGCTGGGGAGGGACTCTGTGTCAGGGGGTGTAGTGATAGGACAAGGAGGAATGGCTTTAAACTAAAATAGGGGAGATTTAGATTAGATATAAGGAAGAAATTCTTCACTCAGAGGGTGGTGAGGCCCTGGCACAGGCTGCCCAGGGAAGCTGTGGATGCCCCATCCCTGGAGGGGCTTTGGGCAACCTGGTCTGGTGGGAGGTGTCCCTGCCCATGGCAGGGGGTTGGAACTGGGTGATCTTTAAGGTCAATTCCAACCCAAACCATTCTGTGATTCTATGAAAAAGTCTGTCAGTTCTCCTTTCTCAAAATTTATCCACAGGTAGGGATGGGGAGAAAATGGTCTGATTGTTTTGCCTTCTGTTCTTGACTGTTGCTTTTGTTTTGGTTGGGTTGAAATTTGGTGTACTGAATAGCTTTCAGTGGGGTGGAGCAAGATAGGCAGGAAGGCTGTGGGAGAGTTGGAGAAGAATAGCTGCTTTTATTTATTTATTTATTTATTTATTATTATTATTATTGTTATTGTTATTTATTTTTTATTTTTTTTTAAAAAAAAGGGCTTGCACCATCTTCCCAAGAGTCTCAGGTCTAGATTTGTCTATCTGGATATGTTACCCACCTGACTGCCCTTCTACGAGTCCTCTTGGGTCTGTGCTTCATCCTGCATTCTCACAGGAAATGTGGTAGTTCATGTGCTTCACGGGCCCAATTGTAAATTTTGGTATGGCTCAGACCCGTGTATGTTGTAGAAAAGAGCTCATTTGTTTGTACCTGAACTGTGGTGTGGTCTGCATTTTGATTCTTCTTGTAGATATTATTTATATCGCAGTACTAGGTAAACACATCGAGGACCAAGGCTTATTGTGTTACCCAGTGCACAAACACACAAGCAGCCTGATAAAACTGAGACCTTTGGCTAGGGAAAGAAAAACAAACAAACCCTGCCTTTCCCTTCTGACTCCAGAGCTCCCTGTTGCTGCAGCACAGGAAGGAGCTGCAGATTGCAGCTAGTGATTGCACAGTCACTTAAAATGCAGTTTATTAAGGACAGGCTTAAAATAATCTTGTCTTGGTTGGGTTGTTTTTCGGCAACTTTGCTTCCCATCATTGCAGAGCAGATATTTCTGTAATTTTACAGCTACAAGCAGTTTTAGTAAAACCTTTCATCGTGCAGAAATCCAGTAGCATGCTTTATGTCCTCCAGGGAAAGGTTGCACAGACCAAGGGTTGTGCAGGGTTTTTCTTTAGGCTTAGATTTTTTTTATTTTATTTTTATTTTTTCCATATAATGGTTTTACTGAATTGTGCAAGCAGGGTTATAAGTAAGATTCCTGTAATAAGGGTCATGAACTAAATCTCTGGTTCTTCGGTTGTGCAAGTCTGTGCACAAGGAAAGTAAGAATGAAAATAAAACCTGTGCTACTTTCCACTAACACGGCATTTACTTTGCCAGTAATCACATGGTGATCGCCTGTGTGTGTGTGTGTGTGCATGCGGCACAGTTTGATACCTTATCATCTCATCATCTGGTGATACATTGGTGGTTTATTAATATACATAAAAAACTGGGTCAGGGATGGAACAGTAAGAGGGCAGATCACTGCTAAATAAATACACCTTTGTATACAGCAGATGCTGTACAGTTCCATCTGTTATTGTGCCCCCAGCCACAGCACATTTAGCAGTAGATAACTGCCAAGTATTCGCTCTGTGATTTTATCATAAGGAGAATGTTACATTTTTCACAGGAAATGGCAAGACCTGTCGCTGTTTTGTCATCTTCAGAGTATGGGAGGCGCATAAATAAGCTCACAGAGCAGCCGATGAAAGGTCATGCAAGGATTAATCACGTGCAGGCAGAATTCTACAGGAAAAACGGCATCACCTGCCTATTGGAAAAACCTTCTCCAAGCCTGGATCCGTGCTAAATGTCTTGTATCTGGCAGTGCCAGAAACATCTATGTGGAAAAACAAACAAACAAAACTCATGTCAAAAAGCAAAATAGTGCTTTTGTTTTTTCCTCTGTTTTAATTAATGAAAATGTTTTGGCTGCAGTAGCAGCTGTACTTTTCCTCTTGCTATTTCAAATGTATGTTTTCTCCTTATAGCCTCATAGAAATCTCTTGAAGAGCATCAACAAGAGATGAACATTTTAGGAAGTAACACTGGAAAATACTGGCAAGTTTGCTCCTCAAGGTATCAGCAGTCACTGATTTCTTAAACCTTACAATGTTGCTACAAAATGATGCTAGGCATCACTTTATCTTCACAACAGTTGAAACTGATTCAACCCAGATTTTCCAAAAGGGATGGGTTTAACATAAATGGGCAAGTAAAGAAATGGTCTGATTTCCAGAAGTGCTTCACAATTTCAGTAGACTTCAAGTGGAAGTCAAGTTAAAGAGAACTTCTGAGTACTTAGCTTTTAAAGAGACACTAAAATCTGGGTTTAACTAATTTAATGCATCCATTTTGCTGACTTTAATTACACAAATGCTGTCTTAGGAACTATCTGTTGAATGCTGTCACAAGAAAAATCATCTTTGTTTCTGTACCCCCCACTGGAAAATAATAATAATTAAAAAAAAAAGGCAGAAAAGGTTCCTAGCAAGAGAAAAAGAACTAATTCATTTGGTAGGAAGGATCAAAAAGCCACAAGGAGTCATTTAAAAAGCATACCTAGAGGTAAATGTCTAAGCCTTCTTAAACATCTACCTCTTTGTATTCTCACTGAACCCAGCAGTTGAGTTTTAAGGTACTTTCAGGAGAAGAAACATCTTCTGCAGGGTGTGCACTGGTTTGGCTCTCAGGTGCCATTGACCCTGTTGTTCAAAGCTGCAGCAATATTGATGCTGTTCAACAAGGAACATGCAGCCAGGCTGATCGTACTTGAACAAGAAGGACTGGAAGTCCACAGTGTTGACTGACACTGCAGTTCTGTCAGATACTAAAGAACAGGAAATGTAAATCACTTGCATTCAGTCAGTCTGCTAGTAAAAAAAAAATAATACAAACAAGTAACTTCTTCATCTGGGGCCTGGATAAACAGTAAACTAGGCAAACAATAGAGTATTTGTTATGATGCAGGAAGCCCAGTATATAAAGCAGACCGTTCTGAGCAGTGTTTTACCACTTTCATTTATATGACCCGCGTGGCCCCCTGTTTCAGTGAGTAATGGCTGTGGACAAGAGGGCAGTAACTACAATTCCTTTTCAACAATATATGTTTCATTAAACAAATCCAGCAGCATTAAATGAAAAGGAATCACATAGAGTAAAAATAAAGTGAGAAGGAAATGTTTTCTAACAATACCAGAATGCTTTTTTAAGAGTATGAAAAGTATGCCAGTGAAGACTGAGATGGAATGTCACCATATTCTGTAAAGGTTATTTTTAGTTCAGTACAGTCAGTACAAAATACTTCTTTTAAGTAGTTTTTCTATATTTACAAACCATCTGTGTTCGAAAAAACTACGGGAAAATGTTTGAGAACACCACCACCTTCTGGACAACGTGAGGAACACGCATCAGCGGCGCACTTCCACCCTAGAGAGAGTCATCAGGAAACGGATCGGTTTCCTGATTTCTTTGCTTATGTCACCCACCCCCTTCTCTTTCAATCCCTTCTCATTCATCCTCACTTTTGAAAGCTTTTCATGTGTTGTTCCTCCTCCTGCTTGTTCCTCATTCAGTTCTGAGTGACTGACTTCTCACTTTAATGCTCAGGTAGTGACAAAGGAATACCTTTCATAGAAATTCTTTCTTATTTTCTGTAAGGCATTACTATTTAGCGAACAGCACTCTACAACTCTTAAGTATGTTGCTATAAGCCAATAGTGCTTGTGCAGCTACTTTTAATTTTAGCTTTATGAAACACTTGGGAAATCATACAACCTGCTATGAGTAATTTGCATAATTTTTTATACTGTCAGGAAAAAAAAAATTATTGGTAGGAATCATGGCACATTTTGTACACACAGCAACAGTCAGTATCCTTAAATAGCCACATCAGTCTATATTAACTTGTGAGTTTGAACCAGCAAAAATAAAAGGGAAATGCAGCACTGACTGTTTGAGACTTTCATCTGTCCTATAACAAATATTTACGCAAAAGTTAAGAAAATATGTTGCTCTTTATTACTCTTTACATGTCAATTCTTCCAAATATTGGAAGGTCACACATTCAGAAGCTGAAATCATCTTACATGGAGTTACTTAGAAAACAGAATTGCTCTTCCACGCACAATATGTGCACTTCGTGGTACAGAAGGTCAGGTTGTGAAGCAGTATTATTCTCCAGTGTCAGCAGCCAAGTCCATATGTGCAAGGAAAGATTTTTTTGTGTAGGTATTCTGCCATTTTTCTGCTAGTGTTTAGACTTTCTATCTCAAAAAATGGAACCTGGAAATAAAACCAAAATAATTGCTGGAGATATCCTCTAATAAACAACTGATTAACTTTCACTAAACAGATGGATAATTATACATCAAAAGAAGTTGTCCTTTAAAATTAAACATTTAATCCTAAACATTATCGACCTGTGAAACTTGTAAGAATTACCTGAAGAGAAGTTACTGCAAAGCAAAGAATGATGTTCATTACAGTTTAAACTAAGTTAAATAGAAAGTAGTCAGGCTTATGTGATAAGTCACTGTAAAGGGAAATGGGTATCTGAAAATCTAAAAGTGTTTTGGTCCACAATATGTCTAAAGATAAAAATATCCCTATTTATTCAACAGGCAAAATAAAGTATGTACTCTGCTTTCTTAAAATTGTATTTATTATACAGAGCAATTAATTCTTTTTTTTTTTTTTAACTCTTGTTTTTAAACTCCAAATTCGTATATGTAAAAAAAGTATTTGACTGAAAATCCTGATCCAGAATCCTCTGAATCCTCAGGTGAGTCCAGAGGAGGGCCACAAAGATGATCAGATGATCTCCTATGAAGACAGGCTGAGGGAGTTTGGGTTGTTCAGCTTGGAGATGAGAAGGCCCCAGGGAGACCTTATAGCAGCCTTCCAATACCTAAAGGGGGCCTACAGGAAAGCTGGGGAAGGACTCTTTGTCAAGGAGTGTAATGACAGGACTAGGGGGAATGGCTTTAAACTAAAAGAGGGAAGATTTAGATGAGATATAAGGAAGAAATTATTTACCCAGAGGGTGGTGAGGCACTGGCACAGGTTGCCCAGGGAAGCTGTGGATGCCCCATCCCTGGAGGTGCTCAAGGCCAGGCTGGATGGGACTTTGGGCAACCTGGTCTGGTGGGGGGTGTCCCTGCCCATGGCAGGGGGTTGGAACTGGGTGGCCTTTAAGGTCCCTTCCAACCCAAACCACTCAGTGATTATATGATCCTTCCGAACTCTTAACAAAACATTTTCATGTAAGTCAAGATTTGAACTGCAATCACTGTAGAGAACTCTTTCAAGTGGCTACTATTTGTACAGGCAGGAAACACTAATTAATCCAAGAAAAAAGAACGAACTTATGTAACAGACCCCCCAAAAGGCAAAAATTAGGCAAAGAGAACACAACATAGAAAGAACAAGATTATATCTGCCATGGGACATGATTGCAACTACCATTTTAAGCATTATACAGTAATCATTTTTCACTTGTTTTGTTAGCCATAGTCCACTGACTCTGGATGCAAACCACTGTCACTGGACTTTACCTGCACAACTTTATAACCAAGTAACTGAAGATGCCTCTGTTTGATGGCTTCCTCTCCCAGCAGATTGTGGCTGTTAATGCAGAACCTATTTTGACCATCAACACACAGGGCAATTCTAAAATCAAGCACAAGTATTATATATCAGAAAAAAGTCAGTCATTTCAGTCTACACAACTACTGCAGTCCCTAAGAAGGATGAGACAATACCACCTCTTATTCCTTAACACCTCCTACAATTAAACATTGTAGGATGGGAGTTATCTACTTTAGGCCAATATAAATCACTCATTTTAAAGTTGGGGGGCGGGGACTGAAGCTTAGTGAAACAGATCTGAAAAGCTTATTTATATGCTCTAAATAAAAGTTACTGTACAAGTTAACGATAAGAATATGGTATTTTTAACACTACTATCAGTAAGCAGTTTTGAATTCTTCTACTAGGAAAAACAAGCAAAATTCTTGTCTTATCTTAAATACATTGTGACTTTATTTATACATGAAAACTGTATTTATTTTTTTTAAATCAAAGCTCATTTTTAAACACTTAGGGGTGGAATTTCTGAAAGAATTCATGTTACTCTGTGAGCCTTGTGAAAGTCAAGCTGGAGAAAACATAACCTCTACAAAGAATTTTGCTTTATCCAGAAGCATAGTTGCAAACACAGCACAGGCAGGTTGCCTAACGTTTAAGGTTTCTCAAAACAATCCTTGTTTAACTTGTTTTTAAATATGCATGCATCTTTCGACGCAAACAGTGTCTGTAGCAAATATCCTCGTTACACGGGATCTCTTAGAGAAGAACATTTGTGAACTCAACCTGGTTTAAACTGTGCTAAATCTTTTGCTTCTCAGTCAGAATAAATTTGTTTATAATTTGCAAGAGAATTAAGATCAAAATACATGAGTGTAAGTCAAACCAGGATTACTTTAATCATGACTGTCACTGGATAGAGACTAATTGGCTGACAACTTACTGTCATGAGGCAAGACGACAAGGAAAAAGTACAATCTATCGTTTTACAAATTTTGCCCTTTTTCCAGTGGTTTCAATGTGAAACTTCAACTTTGTTCAGTGCAAAATGCAAATGCAAAACTCCAATTAACTTTAATTTTGCTGGGGGGTTCACTCTGGGTGTTCTTTATCAATGTTTACCACCATTTTACCCATGGTTTCTTTTATTCTCTTACCGTCTGTGTACCTCCTCACATTGTGCAGCAGGCAACACAAATCCTTCTTCATCTAATTTAATCTCAATATCTAGTATAGATGAAAAGATAAGCAAAATTAAAACCCATTTCATGCAACAAACTGCTTACTGTAACTCTCATGCTCTTGGCTGCCAATTTTCCAGCCCCTCATTTCTCTACTCATCACCAAAGCAGAGATCAGGCAATTGCCTCAGTAGCACTGTCTCATTGTGCTTTACACTATAAATATTGTTTACAGGTTAAGTAAAAGGGGAGCTGACAGTAAAAATAAAGATCATGAGTTAGAAGCTATTTTCAGTGTAGACTGGGTTTGTAAATTCCAAGTAATATTGTAGTTCTTCTCTCTCCTGAGTTTCCTCATTTCAAACTTCCTACAGTTTCCTTTGTATTCCATTTTATTTTTCCATATTTGCACAGCTAAGAATGCATACAAAGGGAATAAAATCAACCCTTTTTATTTTTGGAAAGCAAACTGAAAACTTATTGACAGCGTGAGTGCACATTTCATTATTAAGCTAAACAACTAATGTTACTTACCAACTATATAGAAATATGGTGTTGATACCTCTGATGCAAAATATGTTCTTTTTTTCAGTAAATAAAGTAGTCCAGCCTTCACCCTTTTGAGGAGGTGAAAATCCAGAGAACAGTGAGGAGCGAGAAAGGCCTTTACTTGATACTTCGGAAGGAGTTTGGGACCCTATGCAATGACAGAAAACTCAATCAAACTAAAGAAAAAGGGAGATAGCCTTTTTGCAATTATATTAATGTGCCAAAATGTATTCTGAGCATTACAAAGCCATGTCTAGGGAGAGACTTACAGCGTTCAGGTATGCTGGAAAGTTAAAAAATAAACAAACAAGCAAAAAAACCTTCCCCTGTCCACCCTAGAAAAAACACCAAAACATCCTCGTCAAGCTTGCATGCTATCAAGCTGAACGTATCGCTCATGTGAAATGCACAACTGTTTCCATTCCTCTGCAGGAAGGCCAACACCCAAGTGGCCTTACTTTTTTTAGTGCTCCATTTTTTATGTGCTGCAAGTCCAAAATAAGGGAATAATTGTTGGAAAAGTACTCGGAAATACACAAAAAACGCTTAGTGCTAGTTGGTTCTGTCAAACATACACATGCATCAGTCAGTCAAATAGAAATTCTTCATATTTTCATCAAGAAAAAAAACAACACTGTTTTGTCCAATTCCAATGTTTCTATGGGAGTCTTCAGCTCCTCTCAACAGGGCCCTAATGAACATGCTGCATCTTGTTAGCATAGGTTCTGGTTTGGTATCTAGCATACCTCATAAAACGGGCACTCCAGGGTAATGGTTAGAAAAAGCTGGGTTAACTGGGAGGCAACAAATCCATCCAAACCAGGTGGCTGAGCTGAAAAAACAATATTCAAGTTTTCAGGTAAATCTTCAGCAAAGTATCTGTACACATATCATCATGCAGAAGTTAGGAAAAGCAATTCACTTAAACGTGCAGAAAAGCTACTTGATCATTATCATCTTTGATGCTTACCTGAATAAACAGTAAGATCAGTTGTGAGATGATATATTTAGAAAAATGAGGAAATGATTTACAGAAATACCTTCAACATAAAAAAAAAAATAAATACAAGCAGCAAGATCTTGGTTAAGACTGTTAGGACTGTGTCTTTCACACACACAAAAAAGAGGATCTGAGAGATGCAAGATGTTCTCCAAGAAGGAATAAGCTTGAGTTGAAGTCTTGGAGAAATAGTCCATTTCCTTCTTCCTGCAACCCCCTTCCCCAAGTAACATTCCCAGGATCTCATTGTTTCACTCAGGGTTTTTATCTGAAAAGTGGAGAATACTGAATAATTTCTGCAGATTTTTTTACAACTTTATTCTTGATGCATCTCTCACAGTAAGTGCAAGGTATTACCATAGCATGGTAAAAAGAAAATAATAATAATAATAATATAGGATAAGATGCTAATCATGCCAGTCATCTTTTCAAGTTCCTATTCTACTCTAGGGGAACAGCTTTATACTGATTTGAATGAACCAGTTACTCAAAGTAACTGGTACTATGAGGTTTCTCATTTCCTAAGTATCAGCTTTAGAACTTTAAAACACATTCTGGTTTGTAAGATGGGAGGAATGTCTTCTTCCTAAAAATCAGCCACTTAAGCTATGTCACATTGAACAGCTAAGAAATGAGTGATCTTAGTTCCTAATCACTTTCAAATCTTGACCTTTTATAGAGTGTTATTAACACAATCTCAGCTGAGATCCAGAGAAGGACCACATCAGATTCTAGACTAAAGGTATTTAAAGAGCAGGACAAGGGACCACTCTTTATGCCTTGATAAAACGTAAGCGTTAGAATACAATTTACTTTTTACTTGGATACTTAGAAAACAAAAACCAGCAGTTAAGGATAGGCTGTTGCATTACATCCCTATTATGCTTTACCATTTTTACCATTTAAAATTTTATTTTAATTAAGCCTTAAATTATGCACTGCAAATTATTTTTTCTCAGCTTTATCCATTTACCTTTTTCAGTTTTCACAAGCTGCTCATAACACAGCATGAAGGATAAATACAACCAAGTTGAAAGCAAAAATATAACACAATAATCTGTACCCTGGACATGGGACAGAACACTGAAGACAACAGCTAAAGTACACACCTGCTTCTATTTTGATCCCACCTGAAAAGCTGGACACAATACAGCCTAGCAGAAGGTAAAGGAATAAAGCTGTAGACTCACATGCATGCAATAGACCTTATTTGGATCACAAGGCAAAACAGTGTTTCGAGAACGCATTGTGTATTTCCAGAGATTTACAAATTCTTTGTGAATAGCTGTAACATGCTCTTATCAATAACAGTAATTCAAATTCTTTTTGTACCAATGCTACACTTCTCTCTAACATTTGTATTATTGTCCAGCAAAGTTTAAGGATTTATATATATATTTTTATATACAACAATACAGTTGGTCTACAGCTCCCTCACGAGGGGAGTGGAGGGGCAGGCGCTGAGCTCTGCTCTCTGGGGACAGCGACAGGACCCGAGGGAACGGCATGGAGCTGGGACAGGGGAGGGTCAGGCTGGGGGTTAGGGAAAGGTTCTGCACCCAGAGGGTGGTCGGGCACTGGGACAGGCTCCCCAGGGCAGTGGGCACAGCTCCGAGCCTGCTGGCGTTCAGGAAGCATTTGGACAACACTTTCAGACACATGGTCTGATTTTGGGGTGGTCCTGTGTGGAGCCAGGAGTTGGACTTGATGATCTTTGTGAGTCCCTTCCAACTCAGGATATGCTATGATTCTATGAACCATTAATTATTTCTGTAGCAATAGGTGAGCTTGCTAGTAACACAATTGCAAGTAAGCTCTGGAGTAGTTGCTGTAACTTTTCTAGCATATTATAATTCTGTCCCAAATTTAAAGGCTCTCAACAGTTCTTCCTGATAATTGTGATCACATACCTTGAGTCAGAACTCTGGGATAAGTGCTTTGGGTGCATAGGAAGATATCCAGAAATAAGGGTTATACAAACTCAAAGGACTTAATCTTAAAGAGACGGACTAAAATCTTAAATTTAACCAGTAGTGCAAGAGAGGTAACTCTCTTAGGTTCATAACAGTATTACTAGTATTTGTATTGTTTCTTGAAATAGGTCCTTCCTTGGGCTAGCCCCTGGTAAAACACCTGAGAGCCAGTTCCAGCCCTATGAGATCCAATTAGTAAATGCAAACAACTGTAAGAAGAAGAAAAATGTACAGAAAAGTGACTTGTCCAAAGCTGCAAAGCAGAGGGGTGTCTGCACAACACAAACAGTCAAGTCTCACGAGGCGCTATCCAGTGTCCTACCTTTATGCCACATTCCTCATGTGGCAGTCACCCTAACAATTTAGAGAAAAATGAATCCAGAATCACTAAAATATTTTACATCATCCACGTATCACTCCAACTATCATCACATCATCCGCTTATCATTAAAAAATCCACAACTTTTGGTCTCAGTTTTGCTGGTTCCCTAACCAGTCTCGCTAGTCTTTCCAGCCCCATAGCAGCATCGCCACAGTTCAGTGAGAATATTCACAGGGGTCACTGCATAGGCACAGAAGTTTAAACAAACAAAAGCAACATATTTCTCAAATATTTCCACGGATTTCTCAAATATTTACATATTTCTCAAATATTTAGCATCTATAACTTGTGTAAGATAAAGGACAACCATAGGGAACAGCAGAGGGGCAGTATATTTTGAAAAGGCAGGATTAACCAAAATAAAAATTTTCATGGCATTTCAAGTCTCTGTTTAAATTCTGCTAAATGATACAACTGCAACTGTGACAAGGAAGCAACAACCTTCAGCCTCCTGATCACAATTCACAAGTCACCTTGATCAGGTTATTGTTGATTTGATGAGATTAGACAGATGCAAGCGATAACAAATGGGTGTTTGACAAGAGACAAACCATATAATAGAGAAAAACAGAACACTGCAGGAGAAACACTGCTCCTTACCTTGAAGATTTTGCAGAAAATAGGGACTAAATATTTTTGGCAGAAAATTTACTGGATAACGCTGAATAAGGACACACGAGTGCAGCAGGTTCAGCAAGGTGTGAGGCTGAAACTGACTAAAACGAGTATGTAGTACAGTTTCAAGCTTCCTGAACAAGGAAGAAGCACTTGGAGGAAGATAGTTAAGAGTTCCAAATGGGACAATACACTCAGCAATCTGGCTGGTGGTAAATCTGTCAGCATCAGAAATGAAACATTCTGCCACTGCATCAAAAATAGGCTTAGAAAGGATCGTCTTTCGGCAGCAATACTGCATCACTTTGCTGACTGTTTCAGGATGCATGGAAGAAATGGACTTGGGAACGTGTGTTTCCAGTGCATCTGTAAAACTTTGTTCACGATGTCCAAAGCATAGGAAGGCATCCAGTACATTTACCAACTCACCATCTGTGAAATATGGAACATGCTTCACAGAATGCTTACACAGTGCTATGACTAAGGGAACTGCTTGAGTCTGTTGGAGAACCACCAGGGAATTCAGTATTATGCTCATGAAATTTGGGCTTAGCTGGTCAGCTATGGCTAAAGTAGCACTGTTCATTCTGTTTAGCAAGTCGTGGCATTGTTCCCCTCCCCTGACAGTCGCCTGCAGCATCTTATAAACCATCGTCATTTCCCTAGGAGTCCAGTTCTCAATGTCTTCTTCCTGTATGTGGTTCACGATTTGTTCCAGCGTCGCACAGCTGGGGCCTTCCAACTCGAGCAAACTCTCGGCGAGAGAGCACTGATGTTCAACAGCCAGCTGTCTGGTGGCAAGCCGTTCTTCGCTCTCCGAGAGCAAGCTTGCCATCAGCGTGCTCTCCGGATCGATGCGCAGCTTTATCAACGCCTGCAACGCGTTCAGCAGCCCGGCGTTTGACAGCTTTGAGGCTTCAAATTCAAACTGAAAGCATAATGCCTTGAAGACTTGGTTCTCTAGCACTTCTTCAGGCTTTTTCAGGCCGTCATCATCCACCTCAACTTCAGAAATCCTCTGCAGGGCCCCCGATGCCATAATATCGGACATGACTTCCAGAGAGCTGAGAAACTTAAAAATCTCCTTGGAGGTACTGAGGCTGTTCAACCTCCTGAAAAATACCTGCTCATCCATCCATCTGCTGTCAGCTTTAGGGCCGCTCCCGGTGTCCCCACAAGGCTCGTTAACAGCAAGCGCCTGTATCCGCAGCTGTACGTGGTTCTGGCGACAGAACACGGCCCTGGACGCATCCCAGGAGCGCAGCTCCCTCATGGCGACGGCGCCGGGGTTCGGGGGCTTGCGCTGCCCGCTGGCAGAGCTCAGCCTTTTGCCGAGGGCCATCAGGACGCGCCTGCTGGCCGGCGTGCCGGCCGAACAAGCCCGGAAACCCTTCAGGCTGACCAAAGCCATGCTGGCCCCAGCGTGCCCTCAGCAGCCACCTAGGAGGAAAGCACAGGCAAGCGTCGTTCGGCACGGCGGCGAAACGCACCCGAAACCCTTCCCGCGGCCGGGCCCGGCAGCCGGGCTGCGGCCCCCTCCCGCCCCGCCTGCTTCTACTGCTGCTATTGCTGCTTCTGCTGCTTCTACTGCTTCTACTGCTGCTGTTGCCGAGGGCCGGGGCCTCACCTCCGCCGCCATCACGGGCACCGCGGGCTGCCGGGAGCTTCCGCCGCCCTCCGGGCGCAGCTCGGCGCGGCCGCGCTCGGTACAGCGGCAGCCGCGCTCGGACCCTCCGCGGGTAGGGCCGTCGCCGCCGGGAGTTGGGGAAAACGGTGTTTTGGGGCAGAAATAAGGGTGAGAGAAAAAGGCTGGGGGTCCCAAAGGGGTGGCGGGGCAGGACCGGGCGGTGGGAGCCCTGTGGGGGTCTGCGGTTGCTGCTGGGGCTGCCTTGGTGTGTCAGGCACCGGCCCTCTTCGGGGCAGCTCTCCCCCTGAAAATACAAAACATGCTTCTTTCTGGTGCACTAGGAGGTTTGTTATGCGTGTTTAATGAGTCTTCTGAAAGAAGTGCTGCTTTAGACTGTTTTTGGTGAAGTTCACGCGTCTTTTTGTTTTGGTTGCAGGATGAAAGTTACTACGAACAAGCTGAAAAAAATGATGTATAAATTGATACGGCTCTGAAACCACAGGTTCACAGCCCAATTTGAAGCCCCACAGAAGAGTGTGAGGGTCCTGCAGAGGCATCGTGTGGCCCAAGTGGAAAACTGAACATCTTTTTGCTTTTCTAAGGTATGAGAAAGAATATAGTAGTAAAGAAACACCATTTCACCTTTACTGTGTTTTCTCCACAGCCAGACATTGCCACCTGCTGACAAAAGAACAATCAGGTTGGAAACACAGCACACGACTGGGATAAACCTCTGTTACTAGAGGGGTCTAAGGGTAGTAAAAATATATTTCATACAAACCTTCATAATTTCTATGTAGTCAAATGGTAGTATTGCTTTTGTAAAAGGAGGGTGAAAAACAAGACTCGATTATTTTGCTTGCACATCTTTTTCTGTGCACGTGAAGTCAGTTATTTGAATGAATTTAAGTATTTTTAGGTAAAATAATGTCAATTTAAATTAAAAATTGTGCTGGAAAATGTAATAGAAAAAATACAATGAAAGCCTTACATTTTTTGAGTAATTTTGTCTTTCATGGAATTCAGGTATGGTACAGACACTGTACTCTTAAGAAGCTGTAATTTAATTTTACCATTTTCAATTTACAAGTGTGCTTAAAAAAAAACTCAATATCATAATAGCAGATACCTGCCGCAGTGCAGTGGGGAGAAATATTTTGCCACATGAATATAATATTCTTTTTCTGTTTTCCCTGGAAGAAACAAACAAACAAACAAAAAGCCTGAAATTATTGTGCTACTGGTCTACATAAACTGATGTGTGTAGCTAGTACACTGAATGCTTCATGTAGTTGAATCTGTGGGAGTGCCATAGATGAAGTACAGCAAACTGGGCCCAAGCACATGAAAAAAAAGTCACAAGTTTGGAACTGAAATGACTGAATTTTCATTCTAGGTATTTGAGTTCTACTGCAGCTCCCTAGCAGTAACAAAACACTGGCGGAAGATTAATTTGTAATATATGCACGAGAGATGTTTTAATTGTCTCTCTCATTCGCTGCTTCTTGAAGTTGACCTTTTATCTTCTGTCTGTGTCAAAATCATAAAAGCTTGAATGAGAGAGTTTTTATGGGACAGGCAGATGGATAAAGGTGTGCATCTCGTTCCTCCTGCTTCTTGCAAGACTTTGGGAAGGAGTGGAATTTTACACTACAGAAGATTTCTGTAAGATTTATTTCTCATTTCAAGAAAAAATATCAAAAACAAGCTCTGTAGTTGTGTAAGAGTCTCCTTTTTGGAACTGAGAATGAAAATAAAGCCTGTGCTTAAAAATGTAGACATAGAGAATGACATAAGAGCATTCAGGTAAAAAATGCTGATTTCAAACAAGAAGAAATTAAGAATTAAAAACATTGATCAAATGTTGTAGTTTGACGTCACCAAATCTATGTATTTTGTTATTTTCAAATGCATCTCAGAAAGCTGACTAAAGCAGTCAGTGACTTAAAATGGAAAATAAAACTTACGTGATAAAAATAATATTTTTCATGATTTTTTTTCTCTATTGCTTAGAGACTAGGTTCTTAGCTTGGTATACTGCAATAATATCGCAATATCAAGGCAGTACAGCCCACTTAACTGAATCTTTCATACCCTGGCCTGCAAAGCCTAGTTGTGAGAAGAGGCTTCTCTTCAGAGTAGATGTCCTATTTCCAAGTTAAACATCACTGCTATCCTTTTAAAATATCTCTTTTAAATCTAATAAACAGGGCAAAATCTTGCTGTTCTGTATGTAGTAAATTAGCCTCTTTTCTTTTTTTTCCCTGCAGTGTCTTAACAAAATAAAATTTAAAAAGTACCCTGTTTTGAAAAATGTGCTGTGATTTAAAAAGGAGGTTTTTGCTCCTCTATGCAACACAAAAAGGGCAGGCAAAAGCCATAGCTGAGGAAATACGGCTGCAAGCAGGTGCCCGCGGATTTGAAGCTGATATGCACTGTATAAGTGAAATGGACAAGGTGAGATACTCCATCCTGTTTTGAAAAATAGTTATTTAAGACCTGCATTTTTCTTCATGTGCTTGAGTGGTGGCTGTTAATAACATTGAAGTCTGAGCACATTTCTCTACCTAAAACACATCATCTATTTTTAAATTTGCAGGTTTTATGAATCAATAACTGGGATCGATAGTCATGATAGCCTTCTGCCAAATCTGATGATTTTTCTTACTAGAACAGTAAATGAGTATATGTGGTCTCTGTTTCTCACATCAGCACAGCGACTTCTTGAAAGCTAATTATGTGTGCAGTACTGAATGAATTCAGTGTTCACTGGTCAACTTTCCTGTCAGTAGAAATGATTATTCAGGTTTTCTTCTTTACTGTTCTTGTTATATTGGGGTCCTGTGTTCTATCTGTCATCTTGACCTTTTCTGGGGTCTTGTTATTCAGCATACGGGCTCACTCCATTTTACGCTGGGTATGCTCAACATAAAAAGCTTGGCTGGAAAAAGGAAGTGGCTTTTTATTATTCAGACTTACACTCCTGTTATTCAGGCTATAGGTCTGAAAGTGTTAGTGTTTGTAACTAAAAGCACTGTGGATTCAATTCCTTTCATAAAGTAGGTCCTTAAAAAAACTTAGGCAAACAAACAGAACTTGACAGCCAGGTATTTCAAACAAGGTAAGCAGAAATACCACCTAAAAGAGATTTTTTTTTCATGCATTGGAAAATTTGAAACTTAAAAAATATTTTATTTCCATTTTAGCAAGTTGCTGTCTTGGGGACACACTTTGTTTTGTAGCTGAACATCTGCTTTTGAATGAATGTTCTCTGAGTATACAGCAAAGTCGTACAAGGAGACTTAACGCTGTGCTAAGGGAACACTGCAGCAGGGAATGTGGAGATTCTCCTTATATTCTTCCATTTAATTTCTTCTGTATTTGACAGCTTTGGAGATTAGTTTCAGGAAGGCAGCAAACAGAGTTAGTGGCCTGCACTTGAATAAATCTAGTTTGTCAAATTTGGCAAGACAGCTCAGAGCGGGGAGTTATTGATGGGGTATAAAGATGCACTGAATTGAGACTGTGAGAATTAAGCACCGAGGAAAAAATTCTACAGCTTTACAGATTTCATTGCATAAGCTTTTCCTTACCCTTCACTGTAAATAATGAGAACTTAGAGAAGTGTAGGTGTAATTAGAGAAGGGAAGGCAGGGCGACAATTTACATGAGCAAGTGCTTGCTTGAGTTGTGTGACCTCTTGTGAATTCCTCCGAGTAAGTTAGATCTAATAGCTTACTCCACAGCCTGCATAGTTCAAAGAGGTGTGTGTGTGCATGACGTCAGGAAGTGAGAAGCTTCTGTTTTGTCCATACTAGGCATTTAGAAGGCCCAGCTCTTCTTTATGCATTTCTTGGGTATTTCTCTTAAACTCGTCACGTTTGCTAAGGAGAATGTAGTGGAGCAAGCAAGAATTTAACAAACTAATCATAACTCTGTTCTAATACACCAGCTTTTTCTTTTGAAGCTTTTATCTTCTTTTTTTTTTTTTCCCCCATGGGACACAATTTTATGTAACATTTTCGTGATACCGGTAGGCTCTTGCATTTTGTACTTGAAGAATTTATTTGTTAATGCAATAGTCACCTGTGGCAGTGCACTGAAGTTCTTGTACTTATTAAATTAGCTGTGAAAGCTCTGCAAATCCAAGTTACTGGAAGCTCAGGAATTAGTGGGTACTTGGAGTTTGCTTGAACTTCTAAAAGACAAAACTGTTTCGGAATGTCCCTGGACTGCAACTCACTGAAGTCTGGCAGAGTACTTGAGAAATGTCCTTGCGTGCTTACTCATGCTTCCTCTTCTGCTTCTCTAGACCCCTGCTGTTGGACACTGCCAAAGGCAAGATGCTGTTTGAGGTGGCAATTTAAGTTGCTCCTTGCAACTGTTCTTAGGTTCTTCAGGAAAGTTGTGGAAAACAATGACAACAGCAAAACCACTTGATAACGTGTTTCTTTGTGTTCGTAACCTTTCTGGATTTCAGATGTAAAGGGTAACCTCCACATGCCTTGAGAAGGAGATACAGTTCGAGTGATTTTTGAAGTGTTTAGAATAAAACTCAAACCCTGAAGTTTTCAAATTCATCCCTGACACTGCCTGAAACAATTAAATAGTATTTCTTGCAGTCTTTGTATATATTTTCTCATATTTCTATTGCTTTATTGGAGTGCTGGGAGTGAGTTTAAACTAAAACCAGCATGGAGCAGTTGGAGGAGACAGGGTCGCTTCTTATGGCAGAGAGGAGGCTAAGGAGTAACCTAGTGGTTCACATGCTTTCTAACTAGTCAGGCTACCATTTCTCTTCTGTTCATGTGGTTCCGTACCTTAGATTAATAAACAAAGTTACAAAGAAGATTATAGTTTGCATCCACAAAGTAACTTGCAATTACATGAAATCGTGTCTGTGGTTTAATACGGGTAAAATGAGATTAAATGCTTTTCTGTGTACCTTTGGGAAAAGGAAAAGAAAAAAATAATATGTAAGGCCACAAATAGGTATCAAATGGCACCTTATAACTTGCTTGTTCTATTCATTGTAGTATAACTTGGAAGGAGAAAAGGATCCTGTAGTTATTGTTATTTCCACTACTGGTACTGGAGACCCACCAGACACTGCCCGCAAGTTCGTTAAGAAAATTCAGGATAAGAACTTGCCTCCTGATCATTTCGCACACCTCCAGTATGGATTGTTAGGTGATGTAGTGTTTTGTATATTACTGCATATAACATACGTACATAACACATGCACATAATTTGTTTTGATAATTCACATACAACTTATCAGCTTCACTCTATTTCTAATTATTTCAGCTCCTTGCATTTTCCTGTAAGAATGGTCAGTGTTTTTTTAAAGCCCCTATCTAAAGCAGCATTATTCTGAAGTGTTAAATATCTAAAGCAAAGTATTTTCGAGTACATTCTACATCTTAGATCTGTGAAGGAAGAACAACTTTTTCGACAATGCTTTGGGACAAACACAGATTTTCTTTCTTTTCTTTTTCAGTCATAAAAGTGTCGTCATTACACACACTTAGATATGTCAGGTTATCCTGCTTGCCTGCAAGAAAATCCTGTATTTTTATTTTAGATCTTTATTAGATCTTTGTCTGTGTAGCCTGTGTGGCTGGCTGACTGAAATTTCTCTTTCCTTGTATTTGTTAGGTCTGGGAGATTCAGAGTACACGTTCTTTTGCAATGGTGGAAAGACAGTAGACCGACGTCTTCAAGAACTTGGTGCCCAGCACTTCTATGATACAGGATTAGCAGATGATTGTGTAGGGTAAGAACTGAATGAGTTTTGCATATTAGATAAACAAAATCTTTAGAAACTAAGGAATTTGGAATAAATAGAGGCTTTTTAAAATTTTGTCCAAGATTACTGAAGTAAATAAAAGCAGTTCCATAGCAGGTGTGCAGTGGGGCTACTTGAGGCAAACTGTAAAATGTTTTTAATTTTTTTCTTCAATTTGCATAAGGCAGCCTTTTATTGTAAAGTAATTATGTAAGAAGTTTTTTAAACTACTGTAGAATAATAATGTAAGAACAACTCCCTTTCTGTTCTGTTGTTCTTTCTGGCCAGTAGGCTGCAGTCTTGGCTTGCTTATTTTGAAGTACAGATTATAATAGTTCTGTTCATGGTGACACAAGACATGAACACAAACATCGCCATAATCATAAAACTTTTATCTTGTGTTCTAAAGTAGTAAAAAATGGAACATTATATTGTAAGATACTGATGTTGCTGTTACACAGTGAAAAGTTTCAGGTTTTGCTGTCATGAAGTTCAACATTAGAAAATAAAAATGAGAAACTGGAAAGTGAGCCTCTTGTATACTGCAGACTCCATAAATGTACATAGCGTTAGTAACTAAATGCAAATACTTGTTCTAACAAACAAGTTGTTCTGATAACAGCTGCAAATATATGTATATAAAAGAAAATGAATGGTGTATTTTTACTTCTTAAAAAAACTTTTTTGCTGTCTTCATCGTTTATAAATTAACAGTCCAAAAAGTCACAATGAGATCATTCGTCTCTCCTCTCTTTATCTTTCCCCTTCTCTCTTTCTGTCTGTTTTCTTTTTCTTTTTTTCTTTATTATTCTCTTTCCTCCCCAGGTTAGAACTAGTGGTTGATCCTTGGATTGATGGACTTTGGCTTGCCCTCGAGAAAGTGTTTCTATTGCAGAAAGAAAAAGAAGGCATGAGCAACGATGTTAGTGCTATTTCTAGCGCTCTCTCTGCAGCTGCACTTGCTGGGCATGAACTAAACTTAAGCTCAGAAATACAGGACTTGAAACTAGAAGATGAGAGAACTAGAGGTGCAAGTTCTGATGTTTCATCACAGAAACAGGTTGACGTCAATCTTCTGGCTTCAGCTAGAGACACTGAACCTTCACTTGTTCACTCTGTCCCTCCCATCTCTCAGGCTGCTCTTAATATCCCTGTCTTGCCACCAGAGTATATAGAGGTGCAGTTTCAGGACACCCATGGTGAGGTAAGGAATTTTGAAGTTTGAATGATGAAAGTCTCTTGTCCTGGCAGGATCATGAACTCAAGAGAAAAAATGGACGCATATCTAAAGGAAATATATCCCTGAACACTTGTAAGTGAAAAGTCCATTTATATGGTAAAAGTGTAGTCCTTAACCATATTAGTTAAGAATGCTGATGTTAAAGTATAAAATGATATAATGTCCTGAGTTGGAAGGGACCTGTAGGGATCATCAAGTCCAACTGCTGGCTCTGCACAGAACCACCCAAAAATCCAACCATAAATCTGAGAGCACTGTCCAAACGTTTCTTGAACTCTGTCAGGCTCGGAGCTGTGACCACTGCCCTGGGGAGCCTGTCCCAGTGCCCGACCACCCTCTGGGTGCAGAACCTTTCCCTAACCCCCAGCCTGACCCTCCCCTGTCCCAGCTCCATGCCGTTCCCTCGGGTCCTGTCGCTGTCCCCAGAGAGCAGAGCTCAGCGCCTGCCCCTCCGCTCCCCTCGTGAGGGGGCTGCAGGCCGCCATGAGGCCTCCCCTCAGCCTGCTCTGCTCTGGGCTGAAGTATAATTTAACTAAATAATAATTTGATAAAGGAATGGCACTGCAGTGCCGGAAGAATTAAAATAATCAGTATTCAATTTGTGTTTTAAATAAATAATCCATCGTGTTCAGACAGTGAAAATTCTTCCTACAGAAAGGAGTGTAGTACAACTTCAGATTTTTAGTACTTGCAGAATGCCATGAGAGGGTGTAAAATTCTTCAAAATATTGCTGCATATTTAGTAACTTAAACTTTTAAATATGTGATCATAATTTTGCTCTTGCAGACGGAATGTGCACTGCAGATCAAAAGTCAATGTGCTTTCATTATGAAACCATGTAGAACCAAGTCCTGCTGTACAAAGAGAAGAATTAGCATCAGCTAGTGATCATTTCCAGTTGGTAAATTTAGTGTTCAGAATGAACTGGAAAGTGTGATTCAAACTTTTCTGATTACTTGCCAGAGGACAGATGTTTTGGTTATCTCCTCAAGGGAGCGGTGAAGGCTCTCTGCCATGTAAGGGGCAGGGAGACAGTAGCTGAGCGTGGTAACAGCCAAGAGGGCAGGGGCCCTGTTCCCCAGCACTCAAGCAATGCCAACCAAGGGATGGCAGCTGGGATCAGCCAGAAATGCAGATCAGGCAAGTCTGTGGGAATGAGGCAGATCTGAGGCCGAGCTGTTGAGTTAAACGATCCAAATTACTGAAATGAAGACTTGTGATTTAGAGATACTCTTTGAGTACAGACTAGCACTCAGATTGAAAGCGGTGCTAACAGTGCTTAAAAAGAGGGCCTGGTCACTAACCCATAAAATCAAACTGGCTGTTTTTAAGATGGCTTAATAAAAGAAACAACTCACTGCATTTTGTAATAGTTTAGGCCAATTGGGCTGTTAAAGCTTATGGACCTTTTATAGTTGAATGTATGCCTTGTACTACTTAGATACAACTTTTAAAAATGTAGAACAAAACACTGTGTGTGTGTGTGTGTGGATAAGAGAAGATGCATATTTTTCCTCCTCGTCGTCTTGAATTGTTTTCTAAGATTGTTTCAAAAAAAAAAAAAGTGCCAACAGTAATTCCTGTGTATTATACTAAGCTGTCATTCAGCTACTTTGCATTTTTTAATATAAGTTTTCATTCCCCCTTTTTCAGAATCCACACCCGTCCTCGCTGATTTCAGAGGGAACAACCTTCCAAGTGCCAGTTACAAAAGCAGTCCAGCTCACTAGAGAAGATGCGATAAAAACTGCATTGCTTTTAGAACTTGATATTGCAGTAAGTTAGTGGTGGCTTTTTTCTTTTTTTTAAGTGGGTAAAAATGTCAGGTAAAAAGCACTTGTGTTATGCGTAATAACTGGGGGAAAAAGATTTGACGGCTTAAAAAGAAAAAAGAATTCCCTCTAGAACAGGATGATGTCAGCTTAGGCTGATTCACTTTTCAAGTGCAAAGCCTGATTTGTTCACTGAAAGATCTGGCTCCAAAGAAGCCAAAACTTTACAGAAGTTGCACATTCAGTACCAAATCCATGGTTGTTCCATGTTTCATTTTGAATTAAATATGCAACTTAGGAAGTATCCAGAAACTCTGTATAGTAGATTGTGGTTATTCATTCTGGTAGGTAATCTGCACAAGTAGTAATTTGACTAGTATAAGCAAGATGTAAGAATCCTTAGTTCATTATCTTGGAGCTTTTAAGATCTGCTTCATCCTCTAAAATACATTTGTTCTGACTTCTTAACATAGTACGTAAACTGTTAAATTCTGTTACCCTAGATGTATTCGGTATAAGGACTTTATTTCTCTGTTCTTCTCAAACCAGAAAACAAAGTATATCGGTAGTTAATGATGTGGGCTGATTATATAACACCTCCTGTTAATGTGTAATTATTTTTCTTCTGTTTATTTTTTCTTCTGCTCACTGGTTTTTATTAAAGCGTGTCCAAATATTTAAACCACATGAGGGAAAGTTTTTCTAATCAGTAAAGTTAAACCAGCAAGGAAAACATGAGTATTAGTTTCTGATATCATCCACACAGAGTCCTAGCACAGAGCAAAAAAACGTACCTCATGTGACTGTGATAGTAGTCACAGGAATAGGAATGCTGTTGTCTTTTTGGTTTATCTTACAATTTTATGGAAATGATTTCGTATTTTAAAACAGAATACAGCCTTTGACTACCAACCTGGAGATGCCTTCTGTGTAGTATGTCCCAACAATGTCAGTGAGGTGGAAGAACTTCTTCACGTCTTGGGACTTTCTGAAAGAGGAGAGTGCTTTGTTTGTGTAAAGGTTAAGGAAGGCACTAAAAAGAAAGGTATGGTGTCATGCACTGGTCATGAACGAGTGTTCCTTTCTGTGTTAGTAGTAGTTGGTATGCATATTTTTGAACATTTTTAAGTTCAGTACTGGGACACAGCTGTCATTTTGTAGAGGCATTTCAGAAGTCAG
Organism: Nettapus auritus; assembly: GCA_011076525.1. Taxonomy (NCBI): domain Eukaryota; kingdom Metazoa; phylum Chordata; class Aves; order Anseriformes; family Anatidae; genus Nettapus; species Nettapus auritus. The sequence continues at coordinate 84,221,591 of CM021766.1, read as the reverse complement.
AGATACGTTGGCAAGAGAGGACACAAAATGCGGCTGCTTGTTTTTACTGCAGATGAGTTAACTTATGAATGGGAACTTCAGTCTGATATTGGGGTTCCTCTGTGCTCCTTCGTGTTTGCGGAGATAAACCTTTAAGCATATAACCTAACATTTCAAAGTAAAATTTCTCCATGTACAGCACTTCACATTCGTCTGCCTTACGTCCCGGGAGGGCTGCACTCAGAGCAGAAGACTTAGTGCTGCTGCAAGGTGCCTTTTAAGGGGTTTGTTGGCCTATGTGTATCTGTTTTACGGAGTCTTTATGGTCTCATTCCTCAGAAAGGGTATCTACAGGTTCAAGGTATGCCCATGTACTGCCAACTGGACGTGGCAGAATTACTATCCTCTTGCTGTGCAGTTGGTCTCATGATGGTGCTGCTGAGTTGTGCCTTCAGTTCTGCAGGATGGGGTAGGGTTCGATGTTACTCTAGTCCATGGGTAAATCGGTTCCCATTGAAAGATGCCCTGGATCGTTGAGAGCTGCACAAATTGTCCTTAAAGTATGAGATGTAAATGTCCCCTGTTTCTAGCCTTGGTGAGTAACACAGTTGTTAATGAGGTGGGTTTATATGGCAGTCCAAGTCATACCATTTCCATCCACTGTCCCCATGTAAGGCTTGTTACAGTGAGGAGGTGCATGAAAGCTCTGGTGGTTGCAGGGTTAGGTTTCTTGCTCCAGTAACTGACCTCTGGGGGTCACCACTTGAATTTGGTGCAGTGTAAGCTGCTGGTCCCTGTGCTGGGGGTGAGCCCTGTGTCTGCAGAGATGATCTGGCTGTTATCCAGCCTTTTGGTGCTGGTTCCCCTCCCCCTGCATCCTGCCTCCTGGGGAGCCCGTTTGCACTTGTTCCTTTGCAGCAGACACCCCTTCTAAAACAACGAGTTCCAGGAAAGTACCAGCTTTTTAACAGAGATCTTCTTCAGATCAGGGCTGCTCTTGTGCACCCCCAATCTCTAGACAGGGTCACCTAGTCCAGGGGCCCCCAGACACCTTGCCACAGGCAAGCAGCAAGAGGTCAGGTGTGGTAGAGGGATTCCTCAGGTATTCTGTTTGCATTATTTACACTGTTAAAGAGTCCAGTACAGCTTCAAAGGAAATAGTTGGGGGAGGGCTTAAAGCATCAGATCTCCATAGGAAGGTGGGCTTGAAATTTGGTCCCTCCTGAAAGCTAATTTTTCAGAACAAATTGGAGCCTTGCTACCTGGCTGCATAAAACTTGAATCTGTGTAAGTTGAGGACACGTTCAAAGTGAGTCAGTGAGTCTCCTTCACCAGGCACAAAGACCTGCTCTTTCCTGTCTGCCCACAGTAGCTCCCTTTCTTTGCAATCATCAGTGATTGCAGGAAGGGTGTGAAGCTGTCTGACCAGGACATTTTGAGTTCATGAGCGTCAGAGTACTTTGTGTGTGGAACAGAGGCTGGGTAGCCAAGTGAATATAGCTTCGCTTCCTGATTTCTCTTGTATAACAAGATCTAACTGTCCTTCCTTGGCAAGACTGAGAAACGCCAGTAAAATAATGGTTTTAAATATTGAATATGAGTGGTCTCATCCTAAATGTCAATAATCCAGGTGCTTGCATCTCTGAGTGCTTAATATAGCACAAGTCAGGAAAAAGATGAAACTAATACATAATTTATTACCCTTTTTTGCCATGTCTTGTATGTAAAATGTCATGCCTCTTTATGAATCTTAATAGTAATGGAAAGGAAGATCGTAGCACTGCATTGTAGAACAAAGAATCAAAGTTCTTTGTTCTGCTCTCGAGTCTTCTGAGTGACCCAAAGCAAGCCATGCTGACTTTTTACATGTCTTATATACCAGGCCGGAACCACATCTATCGTCTTTGTTGGCAAAAAGGCAGTTGCTCCACTAAGGACCTTAAATCCAATTGCTTCAATTCTACTTAAACTAGCAGTTCAGCCAAATTACTGTCCGATACAGAGTTTTTATTCAGGAAAAGTCATCCCTAGAAAGGGGAGAGAGAGAGGGGGAAGAGTTTGAACAGCTAACAAAGATACTTTGATCTAGCAAGTTGCTGCTGATCCACTGGCCTCCAGTCATAGATTACACACGGTTATGAACTAAGTTTAGTACTAAGCCCAAATTTATTTCGTTGGAGCTGTGCTTGTGGGCAGAGACTCGTTGAGTTAACTCTAATTTCATTACTTGCTCTTGTGTATCCCTACCAAAGCCTTAAGCTGTGTAACACAGCTTCACGAGTCCTGGCAATATTCCAGAGTTGCTTTCCTTGATGGTTGTCCCTTCAGCTGTCTTCACTGTACTCAGGAATTTGCAGACAGTGTTATGGTTATGGATTCTTTAAATGAAGAGAGCTGAAAAACCTGGAAGATGTGAGTATAGACAGAGGGACCCTGCATCAGATGCATCTGCAAGACTTACCAGGAACTCCACTGAATTCTGTTTTTACAACCTCTTTTTTCAGCCTGTGAATTCTCTGATGAAGTAGGTGAGATCAAGTGAGGGGACAAAACAGAGAAATTATCCAGCAGTCTGGCACATAGTTTATTGGGCAAATACTGCTTTCCCATAGTTGTCCTTTATTGTACATGTGAGCATCCTTGGAAGGGGATTAAGTACTTATTTTGAAATGCTGTCAGCGTGTTCAAGAAAATGTTCATATAAATATGAAAACGGATGCTTCTTTCATGCATTTTGTTTGTCAGTCCTCTTACTGTCTCAAAGTAATTTTTGTTCTTTTTATCAAGAGTTCAGTCAATAAATGCTGATACTAAAACATAATTTAGCAAGGGTATATGGTTATATTATATTCTTAGACCAAATTTTATTAAAGGCCTCTCGAAAACAGAAAAGTACAGTAAGAATGAGTAACTAGAACTTGAAGCCAAGGAACAGTATCGAGAGAAATCCCAACATGCACGTGGGGTCTGTAATTAAACAATTTGGGACTTGCAGAGCTTGTTAATAAGTTTTGTCAAGTAAGTGATCTTACATTGCTTTTGGGGTTAGCTTAGAATGGGGAGTAGCTGCTTTAGCATGACACGTCACAAGGCTGAGCCTGGCTGGACCCTGGCTGACTCCATGAAGAGGTAGCCTGGATGTGAACTTCCTTCTCAGGACTGGAACCTGTAAATAGTGCAGGACAGATTGTTTGATCATAGAGAAATTCGTAGGATCTCCTGGGCCTCAGAAACTCCAGCTTGGCACTGGCCAAATACTCCTTTGGTTAGATCATTAGAAACATCATCACGTTCAGATTTTTCAGGAGTGTTTATTCATGGAGGGGGAAAAATGTGGATGATCCTTTTCCTTGTAAGCATTCCTCAGCATTTTTCCAAGATGGAAAGTGGCAAAAAGGCCTTGAATGGCCTGGCCAAATATATATTTGAACACTCCTGTATTACACCTTTGTTCTTGTTTCCTGCTTTCTTGATAACTTTTTTTGGATATTTTCTTTGGAAAACCATCTTACTGTTTAGTTTATAATTGCCACAAATCAGTTGGGCTCAATCATACAGAGTGGAATGAAGCTTAGCTATGTGGTATTTCTTGAAGGAACAAGCACTCTGTGATGCTATTTTTGGATGTTAATAGATGTAGTTTTTTTTATTTTATTATTTTTTTTTTCCCCCTAAACTAGGAGCAGCTCGTCCACAACACATCCCTGAAAGGAGCACTCTGAAATTCATTCTAACCTGGTGTCTGGAAATAAGAGCCATTCCCAAAAAGGTGTGTGTTTGTTTTCCTTTTTGAAGGGAAACCCATAGTAATTCTACACTGTGTGGCTTCTTGAAGTTCTGTCCTTGCTTTGTGTGTAGTTACTATGTTTTTGGTGAATAAGGATTGTCAGCTTGCATGCTGCTGATTCCTTGTTCCGAGAAATTTTGCTCTTAGTGCTTTATTGGGCAGACTATGAGATACCAAAATCCCCATTACCATTCTGTATTCATAAGTAATCTGGAATTAAATAGAAGAGTGCTAGATATTTGGTTCAGATAACTGGAAGGCTGACAGAACCCGTCTGTAGGCATTGAAGAGATATCATTCCTTCTAATCAAAGAGGACCCATGTCTATCCTGTTTGGTCACCGGACGCATGTTGCTCAATACAAGCATCACGTAATGCCTTCAAAATATTTTAAAGCTTTTCTTGAGCATTTCGGTAACTGGCAGAATTCAAAGAAATATTTTTGGTTGTGTATTCTCAAAATGCATGTTTATTACTTCTCATATTTTGTTCCTGGAAAAAATCAGAAGCTTGCAACTAGAAATGCACGGCTATTTCTGGTATTGTCAAAACACGTTTTAAAGATAAATTTGTGTGAAGCATGAAGTTAGAGTTGTGTTGGTTGGGTCTGTGAAGGAAGTCAGGTTTTGGAAGGGCTTCTCACTCAAGCGAATTTCACAGTAGGATCCAGCATATTTCATTATTAGACAATATACTGTAGAAGAGAATCATTCAATTGAGACAACCTTTTCAGTACTACATGTAACTGTTTTTGAATCTTTTTCTCAATAATAAGAGTAGGCAGAGGGTGCTGTCTGGGGAGTATCACCCAAGCATATAACCTGTCTGCATTGTTTCCTGTTCAGAAGAGAGTGCCCTGTAGCTCCATAATCAAAACTATTTTCTGCAATCTGGTGTTTGGGCAAACTCAAATGACTTTTCCAGTATTCTTTTGCGTAGAATAAGTCCTCTGATTGCACTGGGTATTTTGGTTCACTTACCTTTTAAGCACTGTGTCTATTTTCCACCTTGTCTTTTGGAAAACAAACAAAAACAAAACAAACCCTGGAACTACTTGCATCTGATTTTTGCTTTATATTGCAAGCTGTACTTAATTTTCCCTTAAGAAAAGCTTGCACTACCATTAAGTAGGCATAAAGTACAGAATAAAACACCGCAGTGACATTTACATGACTCATAAATACCATACTTTATTTACAGTAATACCGCTTCTAAGACTTTGTATTACTCCCTTCCCAGCTTCTGTAACTTGGCAAATGGTGTTTTGTCTTGGATTAATTTGTGTTATGGGGCTGTTACTAAAGTGCAAATACATAAATGAAGTCTTCCGTAAGTTTGGGATTTATCTGGAAATGCCTTTTATCTGTCTATTCCCTCAGTCAGGCAAAGGAGGATTTTTTGACCTCCTAGCTTGCCCCAGACATTGAGGGATGGGGAGGAGGGGTGTAAAAGTCATGGTAGGTGAAAGTGTACATTGGAAAATAAATTGTATTATTCATTGGCCTGCAGGCTGACTGCTTCCTATCCCAAGGCAACACAAACTTTTCCCAGGTTTGTCCAACTGGACTATTTTTTTTTTTACCCTCCACTCTTATTTTCTTCACTCCAGGCATTTTTGCGAGCCCTTGTAGAGTGCACCAGTAATGCAGGAGAAAAAAGGAGACTTCAGGAGCTTTGCAGCAGACAAGGAAACTCTGATTATACCCGTTTTATTAGAGAGTCGAATATTTGCTTGCTGGATTTACTTCATGCTTTTCCAAGCTGCAAGCCTTCACTTAACCTGTTAATTGGTAAGTGGCTGATTTAGACTTAATTGGATTTAGTTCATTCTGAAAATGCATCAAACTAAGTGTTCGGTTTCTCAGGATGGGGGGTGACTGTTCAGTTACCACTGTAGAAATATTATAGTATCCGTAGTGATTAAACGAAAACTATTGCTGGGGGCAAAACTCTGTTCTCCAGTGGTAGTTTGTGCTCTTCATTCTGCACTTCAGTCACATACCTGTGCTTCAAATGACTCTAGGTTGCTCCTGCGCATAAAAATAAGCGTAAGGTGTTTGCAGGATTAGTGTCTTTAAGAAGTAATTAATCAATTGGCTGCAATTCAAAAAAACATGTTCTTACAACTCCTGGTATCCCTGCCTTTGTGTTCTTTTCTTGTATTTTTATCTGTTAAAACAGAAAGCTTTTTCCAGTACATTTGTGTTTATGTTATGCACAACACACTTGCGAAGTTCCTTGTATAAAACATGGAAGGAATGAACCTTGAACCTTGTAGCCATCTCAAATGCAGCTGAAAATACTGACAGTTACTTTCCAGGTTAAGAAACAGAATTTCTTATTGTGTTTCATTATATGAAACAAAACATTCATTTTTGTGGCCTTGTGATCGTGTTCTTCATTACTCTTCTAAGTAAACTGTAGGGATTTAAAAAATAACTAAATACAAGCTCTGCTCCACTTGATACGAATAAATGAATTTTCACACTGAAAGCAAAAACACTTACAAACTACAAGTTTTTTAATGTTTTTTTTTTTTTTTTTTTTTTTTTTTTTTTTTTTTTTTTTTTTTTT
>CM021766.1:84202105-84215151 GCA_011076525.1 Nettapus auritus | reverse complement strand
TTTTTTTTTTTTTTTTTCGCTGTGATTTCAAAAAATTACATAGGTGTTCATAGGAGTTTGAAGTTGAACTGCCACATCTGCTTCTAGGACATTTGTATAGCAGAAACTTTCAATAAACTAATTCCGATTCTCAGAACTTTTCAGCTTCATAAACCACACTCAGATGAAAGGCAGGGAAAATTAATCTTGAAACTTCACCTTGCCCACTAACTACTGGAATCTCTTCTGTGTACCTTTACAGTTGTTTTTAAATAACCAATAACCCCATAAAGTAACTGTTACAGGGTTATTTTATCGTATCTCTGACATGTTCCACAAAGCCTAAAAATATTCCTAATAGGGTTCAGGTCCTAATACCTTATTTATGAGAAAGAAACACTCAGTGTTAATATAGTAAACTTATAGTATGCTTGTTACCTGTTGTAGTGTAAACACTCAAACGATATTTTGATTTTCACTGGAGTGAAGCAACCAATAAATAATATTTTATTTTCTTTAATTTTTCAGAACATCTTCCTAAATTGCAAGCGAGATTCTATTCAGTTTCAAGGTAATGACGTGTTCAAGTTGAATCTTTTTTTTGTAATTTGCATGATTTTTTCTTAAGTGTGTACACTGTGATCTTCTAGAGAGCAAACTCTGAATTGTTTTTCTAAGGCCTTTTTGCTTAGAATATGTTTTACCACTTACTCTTGAATTCATCTGTATCATCTTGAAATCTGAAGCCTTGATGCTCCATTTTCTCACCCTTTTTTCCCTGTTGTGATTTTAACGCAGGGGCAGCTCAGCATCACACAGCCACTTTCTCACTCTCACCAGGTGGGGTGGGGGAGAGAATCGGAAAGGTAAAAGTAGAAGAAATCCTGGGTTGAGAGATAATGACAGTTCACCAGCTAAAGCAAAAACTACATGCACAAGCAAAGCAAACCAAGGAATTTGTTTGCTACTTTCCATTGGCAGGCAGGTGTACAGCCACTTCCAGGAGAGCAGGGCTCATTGTGCATATGCATAACAGTTTCTTGGAAGACAAACGCCATCATTCCAAATTCTTCCTCTTTTACCCTAACTTTGCTGAGCATGACCCCACGCAATACTGGACATCCCTTGGCCAGCTGTCCTGGCTGTGTCCCCTCCCAGCTCCTGGGGCACCCCCAGGCTCCTCGCTGGCAGGGTAGCACCAGGAGCTGGAAAGGCCTTGGCTCTGTGAGCACTGCTCTGCAACAGCTAAAACATCACTGTTACCACCACTATTTTCATCAGGAATCGAAAATACAGCATTGGGTGAGCCTCTATGGAGAAAATTCTATCTCAGCCAAAACCTTGACACTCCCGCTTTGTGAAGACAAGTGGGAAAACACACAAAACTCCCTGTGGCCAAAACTGATTCTGCATTTCTGTGTTCATTTGGCTGAGGAAGTCAGAATGCCTTCAGCTCTGCCTTCAATTTTTGAAAGAAGTGTGTAGCTACCCTTGAGTGAAGAAGTTCGTTACCGTTTTCACCATACGCTTCACTTCAGTCCTCTCCTAGAGGACTGAATCTTTTTGATGTACCTGGTCATCACTGAAGTGTGTTTAATGTAACTTTTGTGCAAAGCAGAGTAGTCACTGATGGGCTAGGTGAGTCTTGGCCCATGAAGTATTGGCTTTTCTACTTCTTCAGTGGGACTATAGAGCCTTATTCACTGCCAGGACTTGACGGTGTGTGGAGTGTAGTTTGTCTTTGGATATTAGAGTCCAGCTGTTTTTCGGTAACACAGTTGCTGCACATCTCTCCAGAGGCCCAGCCTTCCTTAACCTTGGATGTTTGCATTATTATTTTCTTGAAGCTTACGATCTCAGATGCTTCTTTGCCTAGCTCCCTGTTCCTCACAGGAGTCCCTCCGGCTTCCTAAGAAATTACACTAGGAGGCAGCTCCTGCCCAGTGATTTTTTCATTCCCAGTTAGCCTATTACAATACTGACTTTATTTCACAGTAAGGGAAAAAGAACACAGTAACATGAGCAATGCTTCAGATCTTCTTCAAGACCATCCAGTGAAAGCAGTAGATCTAAAGAAGAAAGAGAATAGAAAGATAAAATCTGAGGGAAAAAGTGATTATGTCCTGGTTAGCAAAATCAAATGAACAACAAACCCCACAACCGATCAAAACACCACCACCACCACCAAAACAAAACAAAACAACAACACAACCAGTCAAAAAACACCACCAACAAAACACAAGTCTTGACTCTTTCAAACAGTGCTGTTTTGAGTGTCTGGTAAGACGTTGGTACATTTCTCAAGAGCAAACTTACACGTGTAAATCTTATAGAGAGGAATTCTGACTGAGTCCTGTAGGCATTGGCCTTTGAGTCCAACCCTAAGAAAATTTCTAACTGCATATAAATATTACATAGGTAACTGAACGTATCTTGATTTTTTGGTAATGTGGTTTGAGTTGAAATAGCTCTGCTATCTTACAGCAGGTCCAGTTTCAGGTCATTAAGTTTAATTATTATTATTATTATTTTTTTTAATATTTGCTTCTTTACAGTTCAAACTTGTATCAGCCAGGAAGACTGTCCTTTGTGTTTAATATTGTGGAGTTTCCTGCCTGTCCCACTAGACCAGTCTCACGGAAAGGAGTATGTACAGGCTGGCTTGCTGAGTTAGTTGCACCTCTACTGCACCCCAAGAAAAACACTCTGTGTATGAAAGAGGTATGAATGTTAAGTTTGAATTCCCATAACTGTTATATTTGTGCATGTTTTGAAACAACTGCAGGTTTCATTGTTTACAGATTGTTGAAATGCAGATGTTTACAGATGGTTGTACTGCAGATGTTTTGGCAGGAGCAGTATGCATGTTCATTTTACAGTAAGTTAGGACATGAGGGAAGGGCTTAAAGCTTCATCGGGGGAGTTGAGGAAAAAAGTTCAAGAGCTAACATGAAAAAGCTCTTGGCTGGGAAGGTGGTCAAGTGTTGGAACAAACTCCCCAGGGAAGTGGTCACAGCTCCAAACCTGTTGGTGTTCAAGAAAGAGTTGGACAATGCTCTTAGACATTGGGTTGCCTGTTGCAGAGTCACAAGTTGAACTTGTTGATACTCATAGGGCCCTTCCAACTGAAGATATGTCATACTATATATCATAAAATATATTCTATATAATATTGCATATAATGTGACAAAAGAACTATTGACATTCTAATATATATTTGATTAAGAAAAATGGAAACAAGCTTATAACTTGGTTACAAGGAAACTGTGCTGATAATACAAGGTCTTGATCTGGCAAAATGTAATGAAAACCCATGTAAATTATTTTTAATTTTTAAAAAATAACTCATGAAAAACCAATTAATATGTGTATGATGCATCTTGTCCCAGTATTCACATCTTTGTTTATTTAAAATATAGTTGATTTGCAATATGTTAAAGCTCAAACATGAGGAAACAAACACAGAAAGGTTTGTTACAAATTGAGTCTGAATAAAATTCAGAACTATTTGAATCTGCCATGCAAGCTAGAATTCAAAACAGATAAATGGTCAGCAATACACACAGGTTACAAAAATATATGGAATAGCAATGCAGAATGGTAAGTGTGATGCAAAAATAGATTAATTTACTTTACAGAACAAGTGTGTATACCAGTTGAATTATTCTTTTTAAAGGAATGACAAATGTGGAATTCTTAGTAGGGAAGATAGTCTGTTAACTCAAGTGTGATTTGAAATAGAAAGCATTACAGAAATAGAAGCATCATTTCCCCCGCCCCCCCCCCACGATGTACAGTGGTGTTTTTTTTTAATCATCATCAAACTGAAAAATTAGTCTTTTTTAACACTGTAGTGGATTTAATGGTAAGAAGGGGAGTAATGCTAAATCACTCAGGTTTACAGAACAAAGTTTAAATAACTTTGTCTAGTGTTTAACTCCTTAAACTTGAAAGGTAATTCAAATCGCTTCCTAATTCATATGCAAAATAAATTGGATCCTTGCTTATGATTTTAATGGGTAAAGCTCTGCTTTTGCTGCTGCTGATTCTTAAATAGTCTTCTAAAGAGATAAGAACGGTCATCTTCCAGTCAGAGCACAGGGCATGGCTCTTGTGAGAATTATAACCTTATCTTCCTTTCTGACACAGATCTGGTGATCAGAATTAAGAGCTTACCACTGGAGTGATAAACCATTTTCCAAGGTCTTTGAGTAGTTGTTGGACTCTCTTCACCTGTTTGCCTTTTTGGAGTGCCTGTAAAATTTTTGTGAAAATTAAGAAAGCAAGCTTGGTATCGGTAGACTTCAATTCACTCTAAACAAATCCCCACATCTGCTTTAATGTCCACAGTGTTGTTTTTTTTTTGTTTGTTTGTTTGTTTAAAAAAAGAAAAAAAATGAGGTGCCTGTAACAGAAGTAAACTAGCCTAGCTTCCTTTTGTGTACCATCATCACACTTCCCATGAATTCTAGAAATTCACCAAACTTACGATGCAGTTTGCTTTCATATTCAGAAGCTCATGTTTGTTTGTCTTTGCCACATTTTTATCCAGATAGATTGATAGATCTGTAAATAGGGCATGCTTTTCAGAAGCTCAAGTGAAATTGTTTTCCACATGTCTGTGTGGGATTAAAAGTAACCTCTGAAGTTCAGGATTTGGAAGGGTGTCTGTACACACATACCACATAAACGTTCTGAAGGTTCTAAAAATGTCATGATATTTTCATTTCTTAAGAATACTCTTCAATTGTATTTTGTCTAATTTCATTTTAGGTATCTATTTTTGCTCGTCCAAACAATACTTTCCACTTACCTTCAGACCATTCTGTCCCTCTTGTGATGGTTGGTCCAGGAACAGGAATTGCACCATTTATTGGTTTCCTGCAACACAGGTAGGTACCAAATTTTTAAATGAAAAAAAAACAACACCTTTCTATGTTGAAAAAAAATACATCCTCAGGTTTCTGAGTAGAAAAATTAATATATTTTGAATCTTTTTTTTTTTTTTTCTTTTGGAAAAAAATGGTGTGGGGCTTTTTTTGTTTTCTCCCCTCTTCTTTGTTAAATCAGAAAGGGCAAATCACAAATGTTTTTATGAGCTGTTGTTTACAATTTTGTCCTTTTTTCTCTTTGTGATGCGTAAGGAACTCTGTACAAGGCAAAAAAGGTAACAAAACCAAACATAAACAAAAAATAAGCATTAGTGGATGTTATGACAAGGGACACTGCTCTGGTTTTTGCTCATCTTCTGACAGCATTCTTTGCTTTCATCCCCCCAACTACAGCAGTGTAATTTTGTAAAGCAAAAAGAAGCTTGTTCAAAGAGTTACAGGTACATTCAGGAGAAACAGGAAGAATTGAATATCTGGGTGGTAATGTAAGCTTTATAGGTAACCAACATATCACTCCTGCATGAATTATTCATGCTAGCAAAATAATGGAATTTCTGGCATCCTGTAATAATTATTTTTAAACTTCTCTGAGAGAAAGGTGATATTTTGACATAATACTGCTGATTCCATGTATCTGCTTTAACCAAATCATTATGTACAATCCTTTCTTCTACTAAGTATTAACTTAATTTTATCCCCCAGGTATTTTTATCTCTCAGATCTATTTTGTTTTGTATTTTAAAGAATCCATAGCATTTTGTAAGCATTTAATCAATGCTAAATAAAACATCTCTCAATATATAACTAGAAAGCTGCAGCTAAAACCCCTGTAAAGTAATATCTTCAGCATTATTTCAAGAAAATACAATAACTTTTCCGATGGTATAGTGGTAAATAGATTGTTATTCATGGACTCTTGGAGGTTTCTACAGCTAAATGAAAAGCATGCTAAAAATGATTTGTGCTGAGCTTTCCCTGGGTATTTTTACAGTGCTTCTAATGAGGGTTAAGGGGTAGCAGTTTCCTTATTCAGCAGTCAGAAGTGTTTTGTGAGATGTTCAGAAGTGCCAGTCTTTACTAATCCCATATGAAACTGTGACCAAAAAAAAACCAAACCAAACCAAAACAAAAAAACACCTTTGAATTTAATTGATTTTGAGTTGGGCCAAGAGTGAATACTCCAGAAAATCAGAGAAGAAAGGTTTCACTGTTACTTACCTTAAGCCATTTCACATTAATAAGCCTCTGGACAGGCAGAAAAGCACTACTGTAAATGAGAATAAGGTTATAGGAGTTTTAGTTTCTGCTCTTGATAAAACAACATTGGGTTTACATACAGTCGGCACACTTTTAAAAAAAATAATATTTTGTTTCTTTTGGCTGTTTAGGCAAAAGCTGAGGGAAGAACATGCAGACTGGCATTTTGGAGAGACATGGCTGTTCTTTGGTTGTCGGCATCATGACAGAGACTATTTGTTCAAGCAAGTTCACTATTTAACATTTCCTGTGTTAAATTTGTATTCATGGGCGGATGCTTATCTCAGAGTCATTACTAACGCTTTTTATTGCCTTTCAGAGATGAGCTCAGATGTTTTCTTGAAAGTGGGGCATTAACTCACCTTAAGGTTTGTTTTTCAAGAGACTCTTCAAGGGCAGAAGGAGCCCCGCCTAAGTATGTGCAAGATGTCCTTAGGCTTTATGCTAAGGAAGTTGCCAGAGTTCTGCTGAATGATAGTGGTTACTTCTATGTATGTGGGTGAGTAGAGTGGAGATGGTCTATCTCAGAAAGAGAACAGTTGAGACTTTAGAAAGACTTTGAGCTGTGTGAATGATAGGACCAACGTGATGCTGAAACAGCCTTCCTGGAATGCCAAAATATAGTCAGTTATGTCCATTTATATAATAGTTATGAAATAATAGTTTGTAACTACGCAGTTCTTCTGCTTGTTTCACTCACCTGTTACTTCTTTTCTTTTAGTATTCAAATAAGCTGTAGTAGGATTCAAACTATAGATTGTTCTAGAAAAAATGGACACTTGAATGCATGAGATTATATAAATTGGACAGCTGTGACATAGCAGAAACATCTGCTGCATTATAGGCTTGGATGAGCCAGGATGCTACCTGAATGTAGAAATTAGGATTTTTCATTACAGACTCCAAAATTCTGTTGCCTTTATGAAGTACCCCAATAGTAATATATTTTACAGTGGGAAGCCTTATTTGTAGACGCTAACTTACCTGGAGGTTTCAGTTTTTTTTAGGAAGTTTGTTGGTATATGGTCAACTGTTTGAACATGGAGCTTTACGTCAGTATTTTCTCCTGCTGAAATAAATGTCTATTATTTGTATTAAAAATAGTATTATTAATAAGTGAGGTTTCTGTGTGTGTTGAAACCATATGGGGATATAATATGATAATTCAGCAGGTCCAATTCTCCCTAAAAGAAAGTAATTATTCTGTGACAGCCTAACTGGGGTGCAAGTTTTTTGTTTTATATTACCATGCACTGAAAATCTAGTAATATTTTTTTGAGAGAATCCCTTGTTCTTGTCAATGCTCATCGATGCGAAAGCTTAGTAAATGTCTTGCCATACAATATACAAGGTTTTTTGGTTTGTTTTTAATATGTTTTCCAATATTATCCTGCCTCTGAAGCTGCTGATGAAAGGAAAAATACAGTATTATGCATTTTCCTCCTTCTTTTTTTTTTTTTTTTTTTTTTTTTTTTCCCCAGGGATAAGAAGCACATGGCTGATGGTGTAAGTGATGCTGTAGTGGACATTTTAAGCATGGAGATGGAAGTTGACAAATTGGAAGCAATGAAAATGCTGGCCATGCTTCGAGAAACAAAACGATATTTGCAGGATGTTTGGAGCTAAATATTTAGCTTTTCTTATGCCATTACAGCACAAAAGATTTTGTGTTTTACTTTCACATTTATGCTTTTTACTCAGAGTTACTGTCAAAAGTGCTGTTGTCACACGTTTTAACCTTCTCTGCTGAGCTTTCATACAGGAAACCTTTTAAAGGACAGCAAACCAATCTGTCTTCTGAAGTGTATTATTTTCAGTAACATTGCATAATGGATTGTATCAGTGCCTTGATTCTTTGACTATTGCTTTCATATAGAAAGTAAGAGCTCTTGCACTTGTACAAGTATAATTGTACGTTTACATTAGGTCATGTAATTTTTTTTACTATAATGTATAAATAAGCTACGGAGTAAATGTGCAGTAATCTGTGCATCATCAAATACATTACTGACTTGCTAGGATTTATTTGAATATTTTTTAAGACTGTTTTTCTTCTACATACGCACACATGTATACACGTGAGTATACATACATATATGTGTGTATACATATGTATTTCCTTTTTGCTTGTGCAAAAATGATAGGAATGAAGGTTCAGAATATTGCACACAAACCTGCTGCAGAATTTCAACTCTTTTTTTGTTTGTTTGTTTTTTTTTAATACTTAGCTTTTTCATTACATCATTCATATATCTCAGTTTTGCTACACTCAATGCTAATCCTTATTAGATTTTCATGCATTTTAAGTTATTTTCATTCCTGTCTCTGTTTGTCATGTGATTTTATTTTTTTATTTAAAAATCGGCAGTTGGGTTGAATGTGATTGCTGGAGAAAATACTGCTTAGTAAATACTTTTTAGATTTCTAAAGTAATATTTTTTTAAGTTGAACACACGCAATGAAATGCTATGTTTTTAAAGCAGTTACCCTTACTTAAGACAATCCACTTCAGAAATCAAATTGTTGGAAGCAAGTTGAGATATCTATTCTTCTTCCAAAGGCTGCTTGGAGTGCAAATAGTTGGAAGAGTGAAAGTATTAGTTATTCATACTTCTTTTCAGATCTCTCTTCTCTTTCCTTTGCTTTTTCTAACTTCTGAAAGTTCATGTCATCTTCTTGGTCCTTTGTCATACTTAGGTCTTTAAAGATAAGCACAATGTGTGAGAGAATGTTTTAGACATGCTGTGTATTTCCTTGGGAGAACTCTCGTTTTGTTTGGCCTTAATGCATAATCAGAACCACATGACTTATTCCAAGGCTTGTATTTGCCTACTGATTATTTAATTTGTAGTTAATTCAATAAATGTTTATGGAAAAATTATGATCAGAATAAAATCATGTTTTTAAACAATAAACATTTGAATGTTTATCATTAAAATGCCTTATTATACAAGTTGAGTCAAAACCTTTTCAAGCTTCAAAAGAGTTTGCAGATTGCACCAAGCTGTGTGGTGCAGTTCACACGCTGGAGGGAAGGGAAGAGAGTCCTGGACAGGCTACCTCTCCATCCAGAGAGACCTGGACCGGTTTGAGAGGTGAGCCTGTGTGAACCTCTTGAAGTGCAACAAGGCCACATGCAAGGCCCTGTACCTGGCTCGGAGCAATCCCAAGCACACATAAAGGTTGGGTGGAGAATGGATTTAGAGCTCTGAGGAGAAGGGCCTGGCTGTGTTGCTTGATGAGCAGCTCAGTGTGTGCTGTAAATGTGTGCTTACAGCCCAGAAAGCCAACCATTATCCTGGGCTGCAGCATGGCCAGCAGGTCCAGAGAGGTGATTGTGCACCTCTGCTCTGCTCTTGTGAGACTGCACCTGGAGCCCTTCGCTCAGCTCTGGGGCCCCCAGCACAAGAAGGACATGGACCTGTTGGAGTGAGTCCACAGGAGGGCCACGAGGATGATCAGAGGGTTGGAGCACCTCTCCTGTGAAGACAGATGGAAGAATCTGGGGTTCTTCAGCCTGAAGCCGAGAAGGCTCTAGGGAGACATTACAGCGGCCTTCCAATACCTAAAGGGGGCATACAGGAAAGGTGGGGAGGGACTCTGCATCAGGGATTGCAGTGACAGGACAAGGGGGAATGGGTTTAAACTGAAAGAGGGAGGATTTAGGGTAGTTATTCAGTAGAAATTCTTCACTCAGAGGGTGTTGAGGCGCTGGCACTGGTTGCCCAGAGAAGCTGTGGATGCCCCATCCCTGGAGGTGCTCAAGGCCAGGCAGGAGGGGGCTTTGGGAACCTGGTCTGGTGGGAGGTGTCCCTGCCTATGGCAGGGGGTGGGAATTAGATGACCTTTAAGGTCCCTTCCAACCCAAACAATTCTGTAGTTCTATGATTTTTTTTTCCCTCACTCTAAATTCAAGCTGTCTACTGCACCTGAAAGTAGAAGTAGTATTTCCATCTTTCTTCCACCTGCTTCCTTCACTTTCTCTACTTTGAGCTTTATTGGCTCACATGAGCACATGCTTGCAACTGTTGTTTTCTGTAACATAAACATGGATATTTTCGTTGCATATTCATGCATTTAGCAATGTGGTATGTTCATGGTCTAACACAAACAACTTTATAGCTTCTCAGTTTCACTGGATTTCTTCTGCCCTTGTAAGGAAAGGGATCTTTTGGAAGCCCTGTGCCTCCACCTCTTCATCCAGTTATCCATCTGAGTTGGTAAGACCAAAAATGAATCCAGTAGTCCAGTTTCAGGTGTGACATTGATTATATAAGATAACCTCATAATATTTTAATTATTATTTGTATTATTTTTCATTCTGTTTTGCTAATTGTTCCTGTATGGTTGGTTGGTTGGTTTTAGTGTTGTGGAGAAATAACAACGGGAAAATCACTGCATGCCTGCTGGTGATTATGGAAAGAGTATTACATCTCTGTATGTTATGGTCTGCAAGTCCTGATCAGTCAAGGTGAATGGAGAGTTGAATCTCCATTGTCAGAATGGTATGAGTAATTGGTTTGGGTCTGAAAATTGTGAGAAAAATCTCAAATAATTTTCTTCAGACAGGATCTTCTGTGAAGCTATTTTATTCGCAATGGCAATTGCGGGCATCCTGTCAATCAGGAGTGCATTTTAGTAAACAAACCATAACCTTTTACTCCCTATTACCCGACGCCTGATCACCTCCCCTTGTTTCCTCATTGGCTGAGCACTACAGGTTCATGAGCTACTCAACACTCCTCTATACCATATATGTAGAATTTATCTTTTTTTTTTTTTTTTTTTCAATCCCTTAGTTTCTCCTTTCTTATGTTTTGAGAACTTGTGATCTTTGTTTTACTGTTCCCACACTGCTCATCCTCTTTTTCTCAAGCTTCTACCTTCGTCCCATCCCGTCCCGCCCTGTGGTGCTCAGTGTGCCCAGCAGCGCCTCATTTGCGTAACTCCACCCCCAAATGTCCCAGGGGCTGCTCAGCTCTTGGGGCTCACCAGAGCCCCCTCCCCAAAGAGGCGGCGTTGGCCCAGCAGCTAAAAGTGCTCCCCCGCCCTAATTGGTGAGGAGTAGCCAGGGCTGTGGGTTTGAGATGTGGCCTGGGAGGCTTGTGTTGGTCTGTTTTGCACACAAATACTCTCTCCTACAATTCTCTCCTCTTTTCTTTCTCTATCTGGTTGTCTTTTTGCATTTTATTCAGTTTTTAGAAATTCAGTTTCATCTGGTAGATCCTGGGGATCCTGGGTTGGTAGAAGAATCTTTGCTGGTTGCCCATGAATAGTTACTATCTCCAGAGAGTTTAGGACTTCATTTTTCAAATTAACTTAATCGTAAAAGAGATTAAACAAGGCGTCGTCATTAATAAGATGAATCTGAGTAACAAATACCTGACTGGACTTGACATCATGATTTTCACTTAATTGTTCTAAGGAGTCTGGTTGTCTGCATTTTACAATGCACACAACTGCATTTTGACTGTTGTTTTCAGCTTGATTAGATCTGGGATTTGCTTGTCGAAAAATAAATCTACCAAATGAAACAAGAACAAATAAATGCAGATAAACTTCTGTAATGAAATGACAAGTCTAACAGAGGATAGGAGAGCAGTGAGTATCGGCTTCCTGGACTTCAGGAAGGTCTTTGACACTCTCTCCCATTAAGATCCTCACAAAGAAGCTGGTGAAGTCTGTGTTGTAGACAGATATTGCTACATATAAATTTGGCTGTAGTAAGTACTGTTGTCATGTTGTGGTGGTGGTTTTATCCTACAGGGCAGCTGAACTCCAACACAGCTGTTCTCTCACTCCCCCTCCTCAAAGGGAGAGGGGAAGAAAATGTAACGAAAAAAAGGGCTCAAGGGTTAAGATAAGGACAGGGAGATCACTCTCCAGTTATTGTCACAGACAATATATCGTCACCAGGAGGCTTTTAGAGAGGATCTAAAAAGAGTCACTTTAGCTAGGTGACTGTGTACGGTTTGCAGTACTGGTTTTATAGCATATACAGGTTTTAATACAAGCTTCCTTCTTTCAGATCATCAAAGATGGGGAGGAGCATGCCATCCTCAATGAATTAGCAAAGCTTTTCAACATCCATGAAGACTAAACTCCAGAATTCAATCACTGCAATAGGAGTAGGGCAGCAGGTTCTTGCTGACTGTGTGCACCCTTCATTTTGGAGAACTTGCTCTGAGCAGTTATTAATATTTCCCATCACCTAGAATTCTAATGTTTGCACCAATAAAATCAGATTCTTCTAAGTTAAATGTCTTCTTCCTGCACGTGTGCATTGCTGGTTTTGAAAGAGGAGTGTGCTGTGTGCCTCTCTTCAGTTTTTCCCTCTTACCAACAGTCAAGAAACCTGCAGGAGTGCCTCTATTCTTGCAGCACTTCCTGGCTGGAGAGCTTTCAGTACTGCTGGCTAACTTTGTGGAGGGCTGTGCTCTTGGGTGCTGCCAACATAGGAAAATTGTGTCCTGATGGAATGAAATAGTACATTGATGAGGTGTCTCTTATGTGGGCTTGCATTTAAAGCCAGGGGTCTGCACTAGTCTGGTGACCAGTATAAGACAGGATATAGAAAGGATGGGAAGGATGAGGAGTTAACTTAGAGTGCTAAGGCGGCAGATAAGGGACTGTTGTGAAAAAAATCTCAAATTATTTTCTTCAGACAGGATTTTCTGTGAAGCTACTTTATTTGTGATTGCAGTGGCGGGCGTCCTGTCAATGAGTGCATTATAGTAAACAAATCATAACCTTTTATTCCCTATTATCCGGTGCCTGATCACCTCCCCTTGTTTCCTCACTGGCTGAGTACTACAGGTTCACGAGCTACTCGACGCTTCTCTATACCATATATGTACAATTTTCCTTTCCTTTTCCTTTCCTTTCCTTTCCTTTCCTTTCCTTTCCTTTCCTTTCCTT
>CM021766.1:84166844-84202095 GCA_011076525.1 Nettapus auritus | reverse complement strand
TTCCTTTCCTTTCCTTTCCTTTCCTTTCCTTTCCTTTCCTTTCCTTTTCTCTTTTCTTTTTTTTCTTTTCTTTTTTCTTTTCTTTTTCAATCCTTTAATATCTCCTTTCTTATGTTTTGAGAACTTGTGATCTTTGTTTTACTGTTCTCACACTGCTCATCCTCTTTTCCTCAAGCTTCTACCTTATTTTGGAACAGTGAGGCCTTCTACTGTCCTCTTAGCTACTTAGCATTTCTCCTTATTATGACTACACAACTACCTTGGAATAAGGAAAAATAATTATCTACTGCAAAAACACAACTTTGTTTCTCACAAAATGGAGCTAGCAGATACAATTAGATCTACAGATTATTTTAATGGGTCTCAAGAGTCTGCTCTACTGTTGAAGAAAATGTGTAAATATAAAACTGCTCAATATCATTAGAGTTGCCTGTCATAAAGAAATCAAAGTACTTAAAAGTCAATGGCAAAAGCCATATGTCAATTTGTTTAGTCTCAAAGCCTTATTCTAATGTTTCATATTGAAAAAATTGGAATTTTATACAATGCAAATTACAGTCCTGAAAAGTTGATTCAGCACCAGTACAAATTACATTTACTTTCATTAGCATTTGAATAAATGCTCCACTTCTGGTGGAAAAGGTTTGTCACATTGACAAAGCACTCAAAGGCAATTGTGCTTATTAAAAAAGAATAGGTTCTACAATTGGTTTAAAAACAGCAGTTTCATATGGCTCTGTCATTAAGGGATATTCATTTCTAATCTACTTTTAACTTTATTGCTTAGATGATTGATTGGACTCCATTAACTTTTTTTTTTTTTTTTTTTTTTTTTTTTTTTTTTTTTTCTAGTGCATTTTATGCTAGCTTGCTAGAAGATCAGCAGCTGTTTCCAGTACTTTCCAATGAGATCAACCTCAGGACTGACTTTCCTCTGTAACAGGGCAGTGACATTCTTTGAATTGTCTTTGAGGTTTTGTGACAGGACATAATCAGTTGTGCTTAATTTATGGACGTCACCAAACAGAATTATGTCATGAGGACTGCTCAACAGCTTGAGTGCTCACAGCTCTCTTACATGGAAAGTATTTTCCCCCAGATAGAGAACTTCTGTCTTGAGCTTCAGGCAATGAGAAGATATTCCCAAAGGAAACCTGCAAATGAAGAAGGAGTCCTGTAGAGCCAGGTTACTCACAGCTTGCACAACAGGGATCTTTAAGTGTTTTTGATGCTGCCTAAGTTTGCAGCATTGTATGATGCCATATGGTCTGCACTTTGTTGTCCTAACACTTAATGATTTCTGAAATGTTCAATATTGCACTTACTGGTGGGGGGGAAAACGCGATAATGACAACATTTCATGGACCTCTGCTGCAGTTGATCTGGTAGAGCCATTTCTCTTTCCCTGAGGTTTGCATTAAAAAAAGATCACTTGCAAAACTGCTATATAGCTTGTGTCTCACACTTGTTTCTTAACAAAACTTTATGTTGAAGTTCAGCAGTATTTTTCCATTAAAAGATTTTTTTGCAGCAGCTTGAGTGCTGGTATGTGACAACATTTGTTTTGTGTTCCTGCTTCATTTGGGCCAAAGCCAGATTAATCTCTTAAAAGAATGTTTTCAAGATATGGCATGAACTTCTGCAATTCAGTACGTCTGGGCAAGTTCATCCTCAACAGAGCTAAATTAAAAACAAACTGGTTGACTTACTGTGATTCAGGCTGCAAAAAAAGGTGCACATAAGCTTCAATAAGACAAAGTATGTGTGCCAGCTGGCATAATAATCCAAACTTTTATTTTTATTTTTTATTTTTGCTTTTATTTTTAATGTTGGACTTCAGCAAAGTGATTACATTGCTCTTTTTTTTTTTTTTTTTTTTTTTTTTTAGGCCTTATAGCACTGCAAGATATTCAGCTTTGAACTAGAGAGAGATCCAGGTAATCACAAGTTTCAGATGATCACTTAAATTTCTAATGCATCTAAAGAGGATGAAAGAGGATGATAGTTAATTGTTGTAATGTTGATGTGCAATAGACATCTCTGGAAGTTTCAAGTACAAACTACATATCAATAGAAGGCTAAGACATTCATGTTCTTGTTGGTGTAGATCGATGACTTTCTGTTGTGCATTTAGAACGTGCTATACCCAGTACCCATTCTGATAGATTTCTTTATGTTTGTAACAATTTTGAGAACTATTTCTTGTTCCACCGCAAGTTCAAGCTTCTACACCATCCATCATGCAATGGCGCTGAGATAAAGATGAGACTGTATGAGGCCAATTGCTGTAGATGACATGAGGGATGCAATGGTTGTGAGAATTGGTTTCTTCCCTGTGCAGTCCACATAAGTTTCTGCATAGTAGAGGGAGGGGCCTTGAGGGGTCATGATATTGCTTTGGTCTCACATTGCTTTGGTCTCTGCATGTGAGTGCTTCCTCTGAGACTATAGCCCAACGCAGTAAGAAATAAAATTGTGGCATCTGTGGAAGTATAGTATGACCCTGGAAGTGATTATGTCCACAGGCATCCCCAAAGGTGAAAGGTCTTAAGAACCGGTGTTCTCATGGGACAGCTTGACCATCTGGATCTGTAACCAAGAACATCAAACTGGGAAGGGAGCTTATACAAGAAGTAGAAATAAGCTAGATATCCAAATCATGCCCATACAGAGAAGTAAGTGTGTATTTGGGAGACTGAACAGTTTGTTACTAAAGCTATAATGCATTATATCTAAAAACAGTGAGATATATGGACCATAAGCTGCATGACACAAAATAAGTTGTTTAACATGGACTTACTATCAGCTGCTGGTGACCTTAATTCACTTTGCCTTTATTCTAGGAGAGGGACGTAGAATGACATTAGAATTAATTATGATTTTGCAATGCTTTTAGTTGGAGTCAGGACTGCTCTTTATATGAAAAAATAAATAAATCACAAAACACCACCACCACAAAACCCTATATCCAGTGAACATTGCTGATTCTGATTTAGTTTGAGGTCTGTAAATGAAAGCAGGTAACAAACAGTAACGAGCTGAGTCTGCCTTAGCATTTGAAAAGATGTAATAATTTAACAAGTGCACATTACCAAATTCACATTCAGGTTTTTAGTTCCTGGTTCTACCTAAGATTTCTATTGTGATATTCAGCAAGGCAATCTCTGCATCAGTTTTTCATCTGCAAAATGTGCAGAATTATTCTTCAGAATTGCTTTCTTTCTTCCTTTTGTCTGTTTGAATTGTAAGATGTTTGAAGATGAGGCCATCCTTTGTGACATCCTGACAACTGTACATGTTGTGGGCTAAGGTGAGAACAAGTGGCAAAAGCAACTTAC
The DNA here is from genome assembly GCA_011076525.1 of Nettapus auritus. Classification (NCBI taxonomy): domain Eukaryota; kingdom Metazoa; phylum Chordata; class Aves; order Anseriformes; family Anatidae; genus Nettapus; species Nettapus auritus. Next base: position 84,198,757 of record CM021766.1, on the reverse strand, counting down.
TGTGTCCAGCCTCCACTCAACCTTGGCATGGATTGCCTGCTGTGGGTCGAAGGGCAGCATGTGTCAGATGTTACCACAACAGTGCATAACCAGCAATACTGTGCCAGCTGAGACTCCCTGGGCCACAGCCAGGAGCTGATTTGTTGACTGGAAAGCCAGGGAGTGATCAACAAGATTTGCTCAACCTTTAATAGTCCCATATGGCTAATGTGAAAGTCTCATGGACAGTGGAGGCTAACAGTGGAATTTACAGGGTTGGCCTATAGACTGAAGGACCGACACTTGTACATACATACGAGTAGAGTAGAGTATACTATAGTATATATTTACATGTATGGTAAAGGACAGGAAAGGGGGGAGGGTTGTTAATGAGGATGCATTAGGTAGCGTGGGATCTGAGCATGATATAAATGACATGGAACAAGGGGTAGAGTTTGCACTGGATCTGGCTGAGACGGAATGAATTTTCTACAGAGCAGCTTCATATTGTGCTGTGTTTTGGATTTATGTCCAAAATTGTTGATAATAGACAGATATTTTTGCAATTGCTGAACAGAGCTTACAGCACATCAAAGCTTTCTGTTTCTCATGCTGCTGTCTCTAGCAAGTAAGCTGGAGTGGGCAAGAGGTTGGGAGGGACACAGCCAGGACAGCTGATTCCAACTGACCACAGAGGGGATGTTCCATGTGGTATAACACCAACCACTGCACTCAGCAATAAAATCTGTGTCTGTGTAGGGGGAAAGGAAGCTTCCAAGGGGGTCTTGCTCAGAGTCTGGCTGGGCATCAGCCAGCTGGTGATGAGTGATTGCTTTTGCATCATTTTATTTCCCCCCGTATTTATTAAACTCTCTTTATCTCAACTCATGAGTTTTCTCCCTTTCACTCTTCTGATTCTCTTTCCCATCAGTAGGATGGGAAGTGAGTGAGAAGCTGTCTGGTACTTAGATGCCTACCAGGGCTAACTTATGACACTCTACTTCCAATTAAAGAACTCATAGATTTAGAATGCATATACTCCTGTCAGTGAAGAACTTTGTAAATTCTTGCATTTATGACATAGTGATGGCTAAATGGTAAAGTGAACTGTTTCACAACAGTTTCACACAATTTGTCATCACCTTGTATGCACAGCATGCCAACTCATGTTTTATCGTATGTGATGACATAGCAAATAAATTGCTGTTAGGATGCATGGTTCATTTTGCCAAGGAATTTTTGAGAAATTCTTACTTCCCTCACTCATGAATTATCATTACTTAGGTCAACATAGTTGCTTAAAATTATTTTCTCATTGAAGTACATAAAATCTTCGCAAATATATAACTGGTGAGGGGCCTGGAGAACAAGTCCTACGAGGAGCGGCTGAGGGAGCTGGGATTGTTCAGCCTGGAGAAAAGGAGGCTCAGGGGTGACCTTATCGCTCTCTACAGGTACCTCAAAGGAGGCTGTAGCGAGGTGGGGGTTGGTCTGTTCTCCCACGTGCCTGGTGACAGGACGAGGGGGAATGGGCTTAAGTTGCGCCAGGGGAATTTTAGGTTGGATCTTAGGAAGAACTTCTTTACCGAAAGGGTTGTTAGACACTGGAACGGGCTGCCCAGGGAAGTGGTGGAGTCACCATCCCTGGAGGTCTTTAAAAGACGTTTAGATGTAGAGCTTAGGGATATGGTTTAGTGGGGACTGTTAGTGTTAGGTCAGAGGTTGGACTCGATGATCTTGAGGTCTCTTCCAACCTAGAAATTCTGTGATTCTGTGATTCTGTGATTCTGTATTGTTAAAAAAACAGTTTCAAGGTTCTGCATAGCTCAGAATATAAATGTGACCCACTGTAAATCAAGGCATTTTGAATATATCATAGTATTATTCACATTTTAATTCAACATTTTATCTAGTTTGGTGCCTTTCCTCCATTGTCAGGTTGCACAAACCACCTTCTTGCCTCATAATACTTGTGTAATACTTTAGTGTCAACTATAGGTGTTATTTATATGAAAAAGCTGGGAAAAAAAAGGTCCTTTTCTATAATGTAACCATGCTGAATCTTTGAAAATATTTAACTGTTTTCTCTTTCCATTTTCTTGTTGTCACTCCAGTCTATCGTGTTTCTTTGTGCTTGCAATTTTGCATGCACACATTTCTTCTTTTGCAGATGCATTTATTCCACTGATAACCTGTCTCTTCTGCACATACTCATGGCTGACTTTCTCATTCCAGGAGGTATCCAGCTGCATTTCAATGTTTGGATTTGAACATATTTACTTCTAGTGGTGATTCTGCTTCCTGAAGGTGTGTCATAATTTCCATTAATTTTTGTGTTTCATGACAATATTCCCAATGATAGCATCTAGGCTGGCATTCTTTCCCTTTTTCTCATAGAATATCTCTGGTACTACTGTTGCAATAAAGTGCAGAGAAACATATAGATAAGGCTGAAAGCCAGGGGAGTCAGCAGTGGAAGAACTCTTTCTTATCTCTTGCTGTATTTCAGGGATGACTGCAATAAAATCAATTTTCTTTTAGGATAAATGTTTTCTTCATGTCTTAATGGATTGTTTCCATGTCTCTGAGATTATTCTGGGAATCTCTGCATGTTTTGGGTTGTCTTTTACAGAGAGTATGCCCTTTTTTTCTTTCCCCATAAACCGTTCAGAGAAGAGAAAAAAGAGAAAAATATTTTCTCTAGCACTGATACTAGTGAACTCCTAGAGAATGTGATGTAGCTGTGTCATCATCTGAATTTATTTAATTCCATGTTAAAAAAAAATCCTGTCGAGGGAAATCAAGAAAATATGTACATAATACACATCTCCAGCATTGGTCATGTGAGAGATGACAGAAAAAGAGTCTGCATCCTCTTTTACCTGTTCTTATCATCACCCAGGAGCAAAGAAAAATCAACCCCTGGCAAGACAGCAAATAAGTACTCAATGATCAATGTAGCTTACACAGATTTCTGTTGCAATAAATCTACCTAAGACATGTACAAGAGCCTTTTTTCAAGAAAGGATATGAAGGATCATTACAGTGGGAGTAATGTATCTGAAGAGTCATGAGTATTAATTTTCAGTGTACTTGTTTTTTATTCTCAGATTTTGTCTCCTTGCTGCATGCTGGGGTTGAGAGGGAAGTCTTGATCTAAACGAGCCATAGACTGCCTGTGATTCATTCCTCACACCTTTCAGAGTAAACATAGTGATTTTCCTGAGACAGACTGCCCAGATTATCTCAGGTAGAAAACTGTAGTAGAGGAATAAAACAAAGGCAGATCTACCACAGGTGGACTTGCTTTCTGAGGAGGCAGGGGATCTTGAGCTGCTGTCAGCTGCTAGGGACTCTGCTATATTGCAGTCAGCTTTAACTTGCAGTTGAATTTAGATAAAAATTCCCAAAAATTCAGAAGTATGGGACATTTCAGTACAGAAATGTGCTGTACTAACACAATCAATGACATGCTTTGGAGGATGAGTGCTTTCTGGCCAACTTTTGTTCCTGGTAAGCCAGGAGGTTTGGGAATGGCATATACATCTGCCTTCAGTGGGTCTTTGTATCTCTCCAGGAGAGTAAGTGCATCCTGCAATGTGTAATACTGAGTATATCAACAGTAGGCACTTGTGCTCCTCAAACACTCTTGTCCTGTTAAATAAAACCATTTTCGCTGATCTCTCATTAACAGGACCTTGAGCAGCTGCAGTGCCAGAGAATACATTTTTATGCAGTTTATAATACCTCCCTTCTTTAAGGTGGGGAAGGATGAAAATGCCCAAAGATTTTTGGAAGTGCTACCCTGGATGATGCTGAAAAGAGATGGCTGATAGTATCTCAGAGAAAGAAAAGACTGAGAATGGCACAGATTTAGTAGGAAAAAGAAAAAAAAGAAAAGAAAGAAGAAAAAAAAAAAAAAGAAAGAAAATTTAATTGCTTTCAAGGAAATTGTTCCTATGATTTAAACAAGTCAAAATATGTTGACATATCAGAAGAGAACAGTAAGAGAACTTATGAGCAAATAATACTGTCGAGCAACAGATATTTGTGCTTTTGGATGGATTTTTTTTGTCCTGAATTAGAGATTGTGCATGGATGGCACAAGCTCTCTCTAATCCAAGTCTTTTGTGAAACCATCAGTGAACAGACTCCAATGTTAAGGGTGAAACATGAAAGAAGTCCCTTGTTTTTTATTTTATTTTATTTTATTATTATTATTTTTTATTATTATAGATGATTAAACACATTATTTGTGGTGTCCCATTCAGAATTTGTCACAATGAATAATTACTATTATCATCCATTGTCCTCTGTGCTCAAATCTAGCTTGCAACCCATTTCTGTATTTTTTTTTTTTTTTTTTTTTCATGCAGTCCATTCCTCTTACCAGTCATTAGCTAGATATTTCTCTTCTTTCTTCTACAGTTTTATTTTTACCACTGGATCGAAGAAATAATGTAAGAGCTATAGTTAGTTTTAGTCTGTTTTCTGTGGTATTCTTGGTATTATTCCTGCTCAAGAGAACATGCCTCAATAGCACTGATACCATACAAACAGAAAGACAACTTGAGAGAAAACACATAAAGCAATACCCATTGTGTTACCCTTTGTAAGGGGAGTTGAAAGTATCATGGCAGTGTTCAGAAGTAAATAAAAGATCACTTTAAAAGAAAACAGCAGGGGAGAAGACGACATGAGACTGTCCATTGATTTAAGGTCAGAATAATTTTAAAAGGGCTGAAAATGATTGCAAAGGCCAAAGACTGTTTAACAAATTTAACCTCAAGTGCTTCTATTTATCATTTTTTGCTGGTAGAATTAGCTTCATTTTGGAAGCAGTGACAGATAGACTTCTTGATTTATGATTTATTTTGTCTGAGTCCTAAAGTAGCCTCTTAAAACCTTTGTAGCAGAAATCTTTTATATTGACCTATGGGAGAATTGATCTTCAACAGAAGTTAAAGCAAATTCATAGTGTAGCCACAAAGTCACATCTTACAAAAGAGACTCATCAATCTTTATGCCCTGTTTAATTTTCTAAGAGATCTACTCTTTTGTAGTGAAACTGCTGTTAATAAGATTTAAAAAAAAAAAAAAAAAAAAAAAAAAAAAAAAGCACAGCAATGAGTTTGAAAATGTTTCTATGGCATTTCTTTCATTTATGAGGAAAATTTTTTTTTGAACAGCAGGAGTGTAACACTAGCTACACCAAGCATTGCTTCTTCCCAGAATGCCATACTTGGGGAATTCCAAAATACCAGGACAAATCAGCTTTGATATAATTTCAGGAAACATTTTGAATACCATTAGACAATTACAGACTATCTGTATCAGGTTTGATATATTTTTGCAGGATAGCACTGAAGCAAACTGATATGAAGGCATGATATCAGTTGTATAAAAAAAACGTGTACGCACCGCACAAAAGCAATTGAACATTCAGCCTTAAGTCTATTTATCTTCATTTTTTTTTTTAATTTATTTTCTGTAAGAGGCAATAAAAAGGATTTTGTGCATGTGTGTTTGTGTTTGTTTTTTTGTTTTTTGTTTATTTGGTTTTGGTTTTGAATTTGGTCGGTAAGGATGCACAGCAACTTAGGTGAAAACTATTAAACTGTTAAGGGAATATAATGTCATTTACTTTAAATGAGGAAGCCAAACTGCTTGAGTTTTGTATCTTTCATAATAATAGGAATAAATAAAAATAGATTTCCTTTTAATGATAAAAGGAAAAATATGAGATCTGAAGTGTAATAAATGTTTAATATCTTGTGGTTCCTTTCTAAGCTTCTGCTTGTTTTTGTCCATGCAAGTAGCTGTGGTGTGCTGCCACTCTGGTTAGTAGTGCTGGGGACAAGACTGGTCACCACGTGGGGTCAGCTCTCCAGATCACAGATAACACTGACAACCTGAATATTCCTCTTGTTTTTAAAACAAGGAGTCCTCAGGTTCTACATTGAGGACATCTCTCCTTCATCTCTACAAAATGTACATTTTTATTACTGCCCTTGAGGGTGAAAATTTGAACAATTTCACTAAAAAACTGTAAAATACCATGAACGAAATACCAGGCATTCTGTATTTTATTCAACCTCCTTTTTTTTCTTCTTTTTTTTTCCTTTTTTTAAAAAAAATTTTTTTTTTTTTTCTTCTTTTCTATTGAGAGAAAAAATGATGAACTAAACAGTTTTTCTAACTATTCATTTGATTGGGGCTGAAGGATGCTATGATTTTTATTTCATATCAGTACTCACACATTAGCATCAGAAATCCCTGAAATTCTTGCTCTGATTCCTGGGTAGTACGATTCCTCTATACTAAGACAGTAAGACAGTAGGTATAACTACTTAAAAAATTGCTTGTAAAAATCACATCTCTTTGTGGTATTGAGGAAGTGAGTTGGTATTAAGTCTTCAGAGAGCAAAACGTTGCTTATCCAGACTTCAGCATGAGAATCTTCAGTTCCATTGTTGTTAATTTGATTATCTTCTTTCCCCAGGACTGCTTAGTTTGGCCAAGAGACCTCCATCAAAACAAGAATATGCTATTTCATAAAGTTCCGGTAAAGCTCTTTCAGTGTTCAGCTCATCTTCTCTGAACTATCTAAGCTGAATATTTGATGCAGCCCTTTCACTTTGCAAGATCATAGTTTTCAATGATATTAACTCACAGACTGAGAAAAAAAAGCAAGTCATCAGACTATCAACCTTTATTTGGCAAGCAAAAACCATGGCCATTTCTCCTGTTCCCACAGAAGGAGAGAACAAATGCACACATGATGTCTATTTCCACTTTTTTAGGTAATGAAGAAATGTAGTCTACATCAGATTTTAGTCTGAATTTTCTTCTCCAGTTTTTAATGGCTTCTCCAGTTTTTGATGGCTGTTCTATCTGATTTTTATTTATTTATTTTTTTCAATACTTTCAGAGCTCTGTCTTTGTTCTTAATGGGAAATCTTATTGGGACTAGAATCTTTCGCAAGCAGAAATATCAAAAGTAACCACTGACTTGTGGAAGCAGAGCATCATTGTTAGCCGTATTTGTTTAGACATAAAGAAAAATTGAATGCTTTCTGCCTTTGAATAGAAAAAAAAAAAAAAAAAAAAAAAAAAAAACAAAAAAAAGGAATTAAAAGGCTCAGTTATAGTGGATCTGATTATCTCCTTAGTTATCGTTTTTGATAACAGAAGAAGAACCAGTTGGTGCTGCCAGAAAATCAGTAGATTATCCTCCTAGTTTGCAGAGAGAAGTATCTTCTTCAGGAGTACCTATAATTTATGAACTACAAAATAACATTTTTTAATTTTCAAATACATTCTATTTTCATTGCCTGTCAACAAACCATTAAATTTTATTGCCAAAAATACTTGTTGTCTCACCTGCCTTCAGATAATTAATCGACAGAACAGTAATAGTTTTGTACAGTATGTGATTCTGTAAGTTTTGATTCTATCTGGTAGAAGTTTTACGTGTGTGTATTTACTTTGAAAGGGACAGGCTTTGTTTCCTGAAATACAACAGGTTGGGCTGAGAACCTGATTGAAAACGACCTTTAAGCCTCAGGAACATTTATACAGTACAAACTTATTTCAGTATGACATGGGAAGTTAGGAATTTTCAATTATTTACAGACATTTAGATTTGAAGCTATTAGCATAGTTGTTTTGGTAAAGCTCATGAAACTTTTTATTCATTTTATGATAGAAAATAGACATGTCTGAACTTTGACAAAAAAATAATTTTGAGCGTTGTGAGGGTAGGAAGGGCTAAATATGTGTTTGTGTATGTATTGGAAAAGAAACATTTATACACTTAAAAAGTATAGGAAAGGTAGCTAAAATTCAAAGTCTTGGCATTTGAAGTCAATAACCATGTTTATTTATTTTAAGGTTCTTCATTTTTTTTATATTTATATTAAAATATTATTAAATTACACTTTTCTCATTCTTATTTCCTTCTTATCTTTTCCAAACTCTGTTTGATATAACAGTAGTTATATGAACATTTTGATCTGTCTATGAAATAATGAGAAATACTCTGCACAGAATTGTGTCATTTACAACGTAAACCTCAAGCTGATCTGTTTAAGATGCTTTGTTACTGTTGAAGACTGTCTCTATAATAATTTACCTTGGCTTCTTGAAGTAAAGGAGAATGGTTCTCTTCTCTTTTGGTAAGAGATTTAGTGTGTGTTACATAGCACATAGAGCAGGTACATTTCTCAAAATAAGCTCTTCGGAGTATCTTTGGTCATCAACAGTTGTTACAGATCTGGTCCCCAGAGTCTGTGTTTGGCACTGCTGCCACACCGCCTGCTGCTTCTTCCATTTCTGTGCTAACCATTCATATGAAGACACATACAAAACCACCTCTCAGTTTTGCATTCTCAGGTTCTTAACAAAAGATCAGTGGGGCCTCTGTGCTTTAAACTTGCGATAACTTTTTGGTTTTCATGATTCCTTACATACTGCAAAGAAACATCAGAAGTGAATAAAATAAATAATAAAATATCTGAGAAGATTTTTTTTACAGCTTTGCCTTTTGGTGGAACATGAGAAGCCAAGACACCTTCAAAGCCAACTTTTAGGAGATTACTGCAATAATATTGCATTTATATTGGTGGTATGGTTAGCAGACATTAATTTGGAGGAATGGATTGTGAGAAACCCCTCTCATCAGGTTAGCAGGAATGCTGGCCAGTATTCTGAACCAAGACTGTGCTATAAGCCTGCTGTTTTGTACTGATCTCAAGTGTGAACTTGCTGCTCTTGGTATTTGTCAGCAGCCTGTACATTAAGGTTGGTTAAGTTTAGTGTTCTGTGTTACCAGCTCTACTGAATCAACAAATCTGATAGATGTTCAGTGTCCATGCTTGCTGCAGCCAGATAACTATTGCTGCTACTACTCTGGGGGAGATTACTTTGCCACAACATTTCATTCTGTCTGCCCAGATTTGTCTGGAATCAGAATTTTCCACCCATTTTGCTCTTTGGGTGAACTGACACCAACTTCTAGGAGCCAACAAATGTTTTTGCAACCCTGTGTTCCTGCCTGTGGCAGCTGCCTATGCCATGGAGCCATGCAGCAGCACCAGGAGTAGGGGGTGAATGAAAATAAAGGGATACTCTTTGCTGAGAGGGATGGAGCCCCCATCTGCCTACCTGATGTGTCACCTGGAGAGCTTTGCTGCTTGTGAGGTGCTCCTGTTCAGGAGGTTGTGGAGAGACTCCTGAGGTCTTTCCAGCCCTCAGACCATTAACCTCTGCTGCTCTTCCATGAGGCCATCAGTGATGCTGCCAGTGGGGACCTGGAGTATATCAAGAGAACATGCACTGGGGTGATGGTCAACGGCTTAGAGCTAAGGTGTTTTTCTCCTTGGTCCTTACAGTGCTCCAGTCTGCTTATTTTGATGTCCTCTGTTCATCTGAATTGTCTCCTTTATCATCTGAGCTTTATTGTCTTCTGTGTTCTCTTCTGATGGAACACGTAGTTTTAAGCACTTCAGTCTTACAGAATGAACCAAGATGCTGAGCTCTATGCTATTCTGGGCTCCCACTCATTTGATTACATCTCATCTGTCCACTCACTTACTCTGAAGCAGTAAACAAACCTGCCAAGTAATGTCTGTTTTACATGCAAGCTCTGATCATACTTGATGCCAGCGTAAAGACTGACTGGGGAGGAAAAATTGGTTTTAAATGAGGTAGTTTGTAGGTGAGATTGAAATATGTCTTAGAGTAACTGGAGTAATCTCCATCTTATTTCTTGTTATCCTGAACCATTCAATGAAAGGTTTTCCTCTATTTTTTTATTCCCTTTGTTTTTAATAAAATGGCAGAGTATACATTCTGTTGTCTTTTGCCACCAGACTGGCAAAGGTGCCAAAAGAGATAGCATTATCTGAACTTGTGCATAGCTCTGTACAAACGTTGCCCTTCAGAAGAGATAATGAGATCATATTTTCAGTGACTTGCCGGGGATTTACTGTTTGGGTGTCTGCTTCTACACTCTGCTAGATCACATGGATGTGTTCCTGCTGGAACAATCAGTTTTATCAGATACGAATTCTCGATGGTTTCCAGTTGGACTACTCCTACAGCACAGACTAACATCTGCACTTTGTCTTCATGAGAGGGGTCATGGCCCCACGTATACATTCCCAGCTTTTCCTTTCCCTGTCTCAGAAGCTGCTGTTTCTTCTGCACTTCTGGGATGTTATATTCCAACAGAACTGGGAAATGATTGTGTGAGAGAAGTTTGCAGGCTAGTGGACATATCTCTGTTACCTTCTGGTTTTGTGTGGGCAGGGAAGAACCTACCACTACAACAGGGGCAGCAAAAATTGGAGGAGGTGCACAAAGCAGAGGTCGAATCTCAATCCTTGGGGATTTTTGACACTTGCCAGAACTGGGCCTTGAGCAATCCAACCTAGACTTTGAAGTTAGCCTTTCTTGGGGCAGATGGAGGAGTTTAGATGACATTCAAGCTAAATCCTGTGATCCCGTGAAATGATTGTATTTGATTTCATCAGGATAAGTGCAAAGCACTCTCATTTGTGCATGTTCATTTGCCCATGTATGCAAGCACATTGTCCTTCCTAGAACTGGGAAACAAAAAACAGCTGTTAGCAGAGTGATGCATGGTATATATAGCTAAAGGATTCTGTAGGTGCAGAAAGCATAGGTATGACTGAGAAAATTTCCTATCAGCTGTCTTGACTTATGTGCAGGAACTGGTCAAGTCTGACTAAGGCAAATATGTCAGAAGTTTCAGGAATCTAACTTTTCAAAGTTTTCATGCAGTTTAGTCATTCGCAGTAGAAGAGATGAGGGAGGAAGCACTAAGCACAGAACTGTCATTTTAGACAACTAAAGGACCCGTATTTCTTATCATGTCTTTTAGATTCTTTTACACTTTGAGTTCATATCCATTATGAATTACACAAATATAGGAGTAGTATTTGAACTCTTTTTTGTAGTGTGGTACTGCACAACACTAGCAAGTTTTTTTAATTCACCTTTTGGTCTTGAAAAGTTTGTGTATTTAAATGTGCACTTTAAATTTGTTCTGCATTTTCCCTAACACACAAGGGATTTACTGAATTCAAACGATTAGCAAATATTGGCAGTCAGGTCTTTGTTTTTTCAGCTTGCATGCCAAGTGCTAGCAGGATTCAACTTAAAAAGGTTGAGATAATGATCTCTCTCCTTGTACCATGTTACTTTATCTGGCCTGTACAGCCCCTTTTTCCTCTCAGACAGCCCTGTCATATGCCATGGAAGATTTTAGAGTAGATAAATAATAAAATTAAAACACTGACTGATTTATTTGTATCTGTGACAAACTTAGCTTTGAATAAATGTTCTCAGATTAAAATGGGAAAGTCCAAAATTTTCCTTATATTTCTTTTTAAAGTATGCATTAAATTGAAAATGATAGGCACTGTTGGCATCAAAAGGAAACACAGCATAATTTTATATTGTACTCAAAATGAACTATGAAATCAGTTTCATTTTGTATTATATAAAATAAAATATAGTATAAATCAGTTTGAATTTATATTCTGTTTTCTTCTATATTTGTAGCTAGGGTTCAGTAGCACAGTTCACTAATTTTAATGCAGCCGTTGCCTTAATATTCAGAGGATGTTAGCTCACGATATAGTCTTCTAGAACCACTCAGAAATGTTTAAACAAGTGATTCCCTTTCCAACACTTTTTTTTTTTTTTTTTTTTTTTTTTTTTTTCCAAGGTGAATATAAGGCAGAGTTGGGAACTGTTGCTTGGAAGAAATCCTTCTCTGGAGATCCTTAGTCCAACCTCCTGCTCAGAGCACCCCTTTCACCAGCGCTACCTCAGGTCAGTTCTGGACCTGTCTAGCTGTCTTGAAAGCCTCTAAGGGGATGTATTGTGTTACAAACATATTGTGTTACAAACACCAGTGTAACTTTTCAAAGTTTTGATTTCCATTTCAAACTCTAGAAGTATTACCTTTTTACAGAGAGAATCTGCAGAAGAAAACTGGTCTCTTTTTTACATATTCTGGTTTTGTTTTAGAAAGTTTTGCAGCTTTGTTGGCTTTTTTGAAGGTTTTCTGCATTTTCTCAGTATCTGCTCTAAACCCTTCTGCAATCAGTATACATTAAGGAAAAAGAGCAGACATGAGCACAGTCAGAGTCACTGGCTTTAGAATTAGTGGAAATTTTCCACAAGTCCTTTTCTACCGCAGAATGCTGTCACACCAAAGGTGGGTCACCTCACAGAAAGGTGCTAACACTGATGTAGCTTTCAAAGAATATTAAGTCTCTTTCTGTCTTGTTTCTAGCTCTTTGGCTGCCTGACTCTTCACTCCTCAGCAGTTCACCCACAGTCTACTCTAAATGCAAGATTTTCAGATTTGTTTTGGAATCAAAATGACAAACTGAAGAGTTTCAGTTCTGATTTATTTATTTATTTATTTATTTATTTTTGTTGTTGTTTTTTTGTTTGAGCCTGTTGGCATTTTGTCATTTTTGCTGGGTGGACTTTTTTCAAGGCAGGTAGCAATTGCTTTCTAGGTCAGGCCTTGATCAGACTCTCTAGAGTTTGTTCTACTCTATGACATCTAAAATCAATACAAATGATGAGAGGAGCTGTTTTCATGTAGTTTTTGATGTTCTGCCTTTCTTCTCACTCACAGAATAAACACTGTAAAAATTGTGCAAGTGAGGATGCAGAATGAAACGTGTAAACAAAACTGGACAGGGTATAGGTGTGATTTTAGGCAGAATAGAATTGTTAGCCTTTGAAATGGAAGAAAATTTTGAACATAATGAAAAATCATGCTTTTAGATGTATTATTTATTTAGGAACAATGATGGAGTAAACTCATAAGATTCTGTAGCATTTGACAGTGTTTCTGATACTTACTGAACTTGATTTCTTGGCTGTCTTACCAATAATTAGAAGAGAGGTCTATAGATGAAGATCTCATTATATGGGATTTAAATTATATAGTTTTAACATTTAAATATCTCTTCAGTGATTTTATTTATGTGAAGAGCTGGTCTTGAAAGTATTCTTTATTTTAAGAGAAAAATCTTCTGCTTGATATGTACTGTGCCTGCTGAATTCCTCCTCTTATATCAGTATTACTTTACATTTTATAGTATCTTGTTCTTATATGCTGGGGTTTGCTTATAATAATATGTTTATTTAAGACAATTATAATTATTGGAGAGCAATCAACTTTTGTCATCATTTGTTAAACCAGCAAAACATCAATGGGGAATATAAATGGTAGTTCAGAAATTGCCTCTTTTACTCCACTGCAAAAGGGGAAATAATAAGTACATTACATCAATACAAGTGAAGTTCTGTTATGAACTACGGAACTTTTTTTTTTTTTTCCCACTTTTTTTTTTTTTTTTCACTTGAAAGAAGCAGCATGACAGAACAAGTTGTGTGACAGCCTGTTACCAGCATGTCAGCACTTGCAGACTTGTTTCTGGTATGAGGACAATGTGATTCTCTTGGATGAGCTCTTGCTTAGGCGGTATATGAAAAGAAAATGTAGATGTGAATTTTTTGGGTTAACTAAAGCAGGTTTCTTCTAAGTCATTGGGCACTTTCTTGTGAAATTCCAGTTTACTTCCAAATCTCCCTTTCACAATAGATTTCTTTGCAGACTGCCATATCTTATCATCTGAAAAAGTTTACATGAAAATATCATATAAGTAAGAAACTGAGGATCTGTGGCTGCAGTTATAGGCAGAGATGTGGGTTCTTATCCACATCAAGATGACTGCAGTGACACAATGAATATGTTTGGGAGTAGTCAGCACAGATTTATGGAATGGAAATCATGTCTGAACAACCTGTCTGCCTTCCATAATGAGATGACTGGCTTGGTGGCTGAGGGGAGAGCAGGGGATGTTGTTTATCTTGAGTTTGGAAGGGCTTTCAGCACTGTCTCCCATAACATCCTGCATAGAGATGCTGACAAAGTACTGGTTAGATCAGTAGAGAGTAAGGTGGACTGAAAGCTGTCTGGCCTGATGGGCTCAAAAGGTTGTGATTAGCAGCACGAAGGTCAGCTGAAGGCCAGTCACTAGGAGTTTGCTCCAGGGGTCAATGCTGGGTCCACTCCTGTTTAACATCTTCGTGTTACACATGGATGAAGGGGCAGAGCACAACCTTCAGCGAGCTGGCAGATGGTGCACAGAACTCTGGGGGAGGTGGAAGAGGGGGCAGACTCACAACTGATAGACAAGAAGAATGTGCTGCCTTTCGAAGGGCCCTGGAAGGCTGGAGCAGAGAGCCAACATCTCATTCATTTTATCAACTGGAAATGCAAAGTCCTGTATGTGGGGACTAATATCCTGATGCACCAGCATAGGCTGTGGGGCAAAGTGCCTGGAAATAAGCTCTGAATAAAAGGACTGTGCGCCCTGATAGACACCAAGTTGAATGTGAGGCAGCAATGTGTGCTCTTGCCACAAAGCAGACCAACATCCTGGGTTCCATTAAGAAAGGCATTACCAGCAGGTCAAGGGAGGGAATTCTTCCCCTCTGCTGAGCACGGGTGACACCACAGCTGGAGGGTTGCGCCTGATTTTGGGGTCCATTGTGCAAGAAGGGCATGGACATGTCCAGCAAAGGGCCACAAAGATGCACAAGGAATTTGAACATGTGACATAATAACACAATAGTATCTTAATAAATTTAACTTTATTTTCATTAACTTGTATTTGTATATTATTTGCTTTTATCTTTTAATTACTTTTATTTATTTATTTCCTTATTTCACTTACAGATTGATTTTCGTTCATTTATTTATTTATTGTTTTTTCAGTGTTTTGGAAAAGGAAGGGTATGGGCATGCCTTAAGGATTGCCATTAAACAATCTCCAAAAACTGAAGCTCTATGAGAGTTTGATTTCAGAATGAGCTGAGTTATTACATCAGGATTGAGCATATAATCAAGTAATTATGAATATGAACATTTCATTTTTTTGGGATATACAGTTTTAAGAATAATTTTAAATAATTTTAAATCATATAAATCAATTGACTTTCTCTGGATATCTGTATTGGAAAAACATTAAAACGTACTCTCCACATTAAGCCAATGAAACAGAAGTTTATTGTGCCTGAAAGTCAAATATTAAGCTTTAGCCAAGCCCTCAGATAACAGCTAAAATTGCAGTTTTAAAATCCAGGATCCTACAGGCAGAGCTCAGACTTAGCAAGAGATTCTTTTGCTTCCTCTGTCCCATTTAAAATAAACAAATAAAATGAAGCCTAGGTTAAGTGACCTGCTTCTGGCAATACTAGCTGTCTTAGAATCAGACCATACTGACAATGTTTGAAGTAAAAGATCCCAAAAGAAGTGTTTTATAAACTGTATGAGGAACCTAAAACAAACAACTCATTTTGTCCATTTGTTGTGACTGACTGCAGACTGTCCCCTTTACAATTGCACATTTACATAAAGAACGAAGTACAGTTAGAATACCATCAAATATTTCTTCATTATACGCTACAAGAACATGACTTAGTATCTGTTTGAGTAACCCACACCTACCAGTGGTATGAGGTTTATCATCTGAACCTTATGTATGATAAGAATTAAAAAAAAAAAAAAAGGGGGGGGAAATTAAATCCTTGCTTTTCCTCTCTCTCTCTCTCTCTCTCTCTGGACACCTATGGACTTGGACTTCATTTGCAGAAGCACTTCTACTGCTTAAGGGCACAAAAGGGGCAGGAAAGAAATAAGGGGTTCCCACTGGAACGCTCCAGTAAGTCACCACAGAATCAGTATTTGGGAACTGCAGTGGAGCTGTGAAATGTAAGCATTTTGGACTCAATTCCCATGACAACATACTGTTTGGGTCTTTTTTGTCTTTTCAGCTTTCACCCAAGGAATTATGGATTTCTTTTTGAGTTAATTGATCCTAGATTGTCAGGTCTCAGAATAGCAGGAGAAATTACATAGGCCTGCATTTGATTATCCTTCATGTAAGTGCTAAATTGTTAGTTAAATCAAAAGTGCTAGAAGGGTAAAAATGGAGAACAAAGAGAAAAAACAATGAAGCAAAAGTACAAATGACAGAAGGAAAGGATGTAAAAGACACCAAATCTAGAGGGTGAGTGTATGGAAAAGAAACAGCAGCATTCTCTGTCTGCCTGCTACTTACTTTCTTGTGCAAAACTGTGCCTTATATATTCTTCGTATCCTGGAAAGGTGCCATCTGTCTTGTTATTATCCCCCCCTAAACAGCTTATCAGAACAAGCCTCTAGTTCCTTTCTGCTCTGTGGCACTGGGTTTATCTCAGTGATAGGTCGCAGGTTTTGAAATCCCACCATGCTGACTTCTTTCTGAAAGAGTAATCAGTCTTTGCAAAATGCATTAGAAAGAGGAGGTCATCGTTACTGTGACACCTGAAGTAACATCTCATTAGTTACCATTCTGTAACACTTTTCTCTCTCTTGCTGACTAGTCGATATTTACAAGACTGAGTGTACAATTGTGAAAATACCACAGACGTCATTCCTGTATATTTTTCCCCTCATTTTAGCCTATCTTTAGTTGTATTTGCCCAAAGATAGAACTAAATGAAAATGCTGGTCAGATTCAACCCAGTACTTACTTTAGCATCTCTTGCCTGACTATGAAAGGGTAAAATAAGAAACTTAGATCTCAACAGTTTAAAATCAGACGTCTGAAATCTAGAAAAGTGGAGTGTAAGAGCTGAAAGCTTGAAAATCCCTCAGGCCATCAAGTGTCACTAAAAAGGAGAGCCTCTGCAAACTGTTTCAAATTAAACTCAAAGTTCTTGTTGGGCTTATCTGGAGGTAAATCATGTATTTTGCTATTTTACTCTAATTCCTTATGCTGTTACTCTCACTACCTTGTCCATGGGAACTCCAAAATTCTGTGTTCCTGCCTGGGTTCTGAGGCAGGATTGTTCTGTTGCCTGAGATGAAATGGATAAAATCCAGCTTGCATCTTCCTGGACTGGCTCCTTGCCTCCTCATCAAGCTGGCAGGATCCACTGAACACATAGGAACTATGATGACGGAAGAGCCTGCTGAGAGAACGCCCCAGAGATACGGTCACCAGCATGGAGACTGGTGGGTCCTCTCCCCAGTTACAGGCTGGGGGACAAAATCACTACTGTGGAACTCATAATGGTGTTACAGAATAGGTTGAAGTATTACTTATTTAGTGTTCAGATAAAACCCTTAACACTAGCTTCACCCATTTACCACCTTTTTCGTAGGCTGTGATCTGTTGGTTGTTAAAGACAGTCCTATTTACCTGGTGCTTTCTAAACTGAGAATGTACTATTTAAAAACACAAAATCCCACACATTTAAATTTACATTTAGTTTTCTTTCTTCTTTTATCTAAATTAATTCTTTATTTGAATGATTTATTTTTTTGGAATAAGTTTATCCCTACACACTGAAATGCTAGCAAAGTACATCATGTATATTTGTATTAATGGGATGATTTACTGGTAGGATTTTTGTTCAGTGCCAGAGTTCTCTATCTCCAGCGATTATTTCTGTCATCACATGCTTTACTTATTTATTTTTTGGCTGACCTTTTGTAGGCATTGTCTTTCATAAATAAGCATCAGTCAGGAAAATCGTGACTTGCAAAATTGCATGCTCTTTTGGTAGTTAGAAGCTATCAACTGTTGATGATGAGTACAGAGAAAACATAAATCAAAGGATGGCCTTGTGAGTAAGGCTTTTGTACAGGACTCAGAAAATCTGTTTTAATTTGTGGTTCTGCCACACACTCCTTATGTGGCTTCTGAAGAATCATATAGGTTCATAATCCAATCTGGATAAACATAATAATTCTTGTACTTTGTATTTACCTTGCTATTACATTACAACCTTTTCAGAAAATTCTGTAACTTTTACTACATTTACACAATCTCTACAACAATGACATGCAGTCTCCTTTGTGTCCAGAAGATAATACAGTAACCCAAAAATGATGTTAAAAGCAACAAATCAACCCCATTTTTGCATATGTTCAGTGGAAAATGACATGTGAGCCTGATGTAATTTATCCTAGATGCATGACATGAATGCATTTTAGAGTCATATACACCAGCTATTTTTGCTTTCCTGTTATTTATCCAGAGTATGGATTTAAGGATCAGAGAAAAACAGTGAAGAAAATATATATATATTTTTCATCTTAATCAATCACCCATAAATATTGGTGAAATAGATTTTTGTGTGAACTGACAACCCTTTCTTAAACCTTTGTCAGGAATGAAGTAGGGTCCAGTAGACCAAGACAATGCTGTGCACCTATGGAATGAGTGGAAAGCTGAAACAAATCTGTAGCGCACCTGTACAGAGAGATTGACTGCAAAGTTTACATGCATTTCATTAAAAACACATCTGTTGTCAGAAAGCCATGCTGCAAGTATTATCAGGCTCAGTAAAAATTATATGGAATTCCTCAAGAAAAGAGAGAATGTAGTATGTACTTAGACTAATTTAATCTGAACCTTCAGAATGAAACTAAAGCAGATTATCTCCTATAACAACAGGCTGTCCTCAAAATAGGCACACAGCCTATTCTGGGTAAAAAATCTCCTGTATTTTACTGAGAGTTTTTTAAAATCTTTGGCAAGTTTTCCTAAGCCTCTCATTCAACATTCTTTTTCCTTGATGAACATTAATAAAGTTGCATTTGTGTTGCTAAGAATGTGTGGTTTTACACCCAAAATGTGATTTCTGACTTCCTGTGGGACTCTCTCCAAACTCAAACAGGATATTAGAAAACAAATCATATCATTTTCAAGTTACTTCAAAATACTTGACTTGGCTGGTCACATCCTCTGCAGCCACCAGCTGTCAAGAGCTAACTTCCAAAAAAGTAATAAAAAGACTGGATAATTACACTAGCCTGTGCTTGGACAGAATATTCTTTCCTGACCCCTGAAGGTGAACAGTTAATGTCTGACATGAAGTAAGATCCTAGTGTCCTTTGCTTGCATATTTACAAATACTGGTAATGATCACAGAGGTTTAGGCCAGTTTCTCCAGAAGTGAGAATTCATGCTGTTCTCTCTGAATCTAAAGAAGTCCCTATGGCTGTTTGTTTAGCAGATCATTCAAAGCACTTCACTGGAGATATGTATTAAATATACAGGCTGAGAGTTGGGAAGTTTCACACATAAATCAATTCTGACAAGAGCATACCAAAAACAAATGCTCAGGTTGGTTTAATATTCCACTCTGACAGCCCATGTGGAGAGCTAACAATCACTTGTCTGGCTCAGACTATTTGAAAGAGACAAATAATTTTCAAAATCTGGCACCACTTAGTGCAACTGCAGTTGTTGGCAAGGCAGGATTATAGTCCTGGTAGTTCCTGAAGGAGATTCTGCACAAAACGTTGTGGCAGAATGAAGACTGAAGCACTTATAAATATCATTTAAAACTTCCAAATCTTACAGTGTTGTAAAGAAGACTTCAGGCTGTAAGCACTGAAAATCATTAGGACAGCTGTCACAAATACTTTTTATAAACTTGCTGAGAGAGTTCATGTTCTAGAAAAAACATTTGACGTATGAGATTTTTCTTTTTTAAGTTCTTTACATTTTTGAGTTTTATTTATTTATTTATTATTTCAACTGAAGGAGACAGTAAAAGAAAAGTAAAGGAAGGATGCACATGGTGTGTATTGCTTTGGCGAATTATGTTTGTATCATTCTTTACATTTTTGAGTTTTATTTATTTATTTATTATTTCAACTGAAGGAGACAGTAAAAGAAAAGTAAAGGAAGAATGCATATGGTGTGTATTGCTTTGTCAAATTATGCTTCTATCATTGGAGTTATGTGTAACTGAGGACCTCCAGAGGAGAAATCCTGTTTGAGTTTCTGGCATTTGTAGAAGGAGCCAGACAGGAAACTAAGAAAGAGGGGTAAAGCACAAGGATTTAAGGGGCAGCTTGAAATTCAGAAGCAGATAGTTGCATTGGTTGGAGCTGAAACAGTCCCATCATCAAAGAAGAAAAAAACAACAAACACACAGCAACAACAACAAACACCTATAGAACTGTCATGAGGTTTCATTGTTGCACAGTCTCTTTTTTTTCATTGGCCATGTCGTCTTTGAGATTGAGAGATAAGTTTGCAATTAAGCTGCAGAAGTAGTTTAAGTCAATATTAAGATTATCAATAGGTGTTACAGTTTGACATGAGCTTTCTATGCCTATCTGAAATGTCTATCTTCCTATCTTTATATATTTCACAATCTCAGAAGAGTTCATTCTACTTTTAGTCTGTATTTTTCTCCATATTTCTTCCTTCATTATTTTAGTGTTTCCTATATTATTTATTACAGTGCTTCTGCTTCTTCCTTATAAGCTGCTTTCATACACAGTCCTCATTTTCCAATCCTATCTATTCTTCTTGTCCGCCTTGAGCCCTCTGTGAATCTCATGTGCTGTTCCAGGTCCCCATGGTGACTCAAAAGATGGATATAGTACTCAGACCCCCACCCCCCTCCACCCCTCCTACTTACCCACCTCCAAATTATTCCACTGCCATAAATAATATTAATAATATTATGATGTAGAGTGGTCAGTGTAAGGCACTCAGTCTCACTGTGGATTCTGGCAGATATGTCAGCCTTTCAGTTCATCTTGCATGTTTTTTCATCACTCATGTATACACATACTACTGTGTATGATGCTTGACTGGAATCTTCAAGAGGAAAGGCAGCAGTAATATCTGAGGCAGTCTGGAGGACAGAAACCCCTTCAAAGCAATGCTCTTAGGTATGACCTGTTTTTCCCAAACCTAGAAAGGTTGCCATCAAGCTGAAGGGTAGTGGCTAAGCTGGGAGATGTTCATTTGAACTGGTGTACTTCATTGTACTAGTTACTGCTATTACTTTGAGCCTGTCTAAATTAATCTTGATGGAATGAACATTTGATAAAGTTGAAATTGCTTTAATCAAATTTGTGGGAGGGAAAATATATCTGAGATCATTTCACAGCTGCATGACTGGACTCTTCCTCCCCACTCCCCTGGCAGCTTCATCTCCAGCTCCAAATAATTTAGTTCATAATGATAAAATTTGCAACGTTTCAACAGTTCTAGGTTTTAATAAAACACATTTCAAAACATTAATGCGCTGCTGGAAAATCAACTGATTCCCTTCAGGCTGCTCTACCTATTGGTCCTAGAGACCTCTCTTAAAGACCAGGTGTAGCAATACCAACCAGCAGTGTGTTTACAGCACATTTGTTTGAAGAATGGATTAGTTAAATATACAACATATGTTTGATTTTGTTTTAAGCTCTGCTATGTGTTTTCTTTGCTTTCAGGAGTGCTCTATCTTTCAAAATATAACATACATATAAAAATATAACATACAAGTCAGAAATATAAAGAAAAATAAAATGGGATGCATATGATGAAAATGAAGCTAAACAATTAAGCCAATCTATTATATAGGTTATTCACAGTGGAGAGTAGGGGAAAAGTGTTTATTTCAGACAAAGTGTTCATCTCAGTAAAAAAATTATTATATTCCAGGATGTAAGATTTTTTTCCTATATGGTTTGTTTACAAGGCAGAAGTAAGAATTTTTTGTTTTTGTCTTTGTTTTGTTTTAAGAACCCTGTGTGTACATGAAGAAATGGAGAGTAGTGAACTATGGAGTTTACTTATATTGGACCCTTTTCTGCCACTTTATTTTCCCTGTTTAGGAAGTTAAGTATTCTTCCTTCTTAGATATTAGAAAACGAAAACAAAAACAAAAACAACTTTTTTTTTTCTTTCCTTTTGTCTCATTAAAAACATGCAGTTCTTAAGAAAGTTCACTGTAAGCTCATTACTGAGATCACCTCAAAGCTGTAGTTGATTTGTGCTACTTTTTTATACGTGGCAAGGACATATAGATCTTTCACTTTATTCTACAGATAATCCAAATACCAGTAGACCCTGTATATCACATGATATATAATAGAAAGAGGTATAAAAAAACAAATGTAAATAAATGACTGTTGCAGGTACAAATCAACTCATTTACAATTCTTGCCAATCGTGTGCATTTCAGTTTACTGAGTTATTATAAGGCACAGTCCATTTTTCCAGTTCTAATGTCCTGATTGATTGTGAGGTTTAAATTCTACAGTCCCTCAGACAAGTTATAGATATCTGCAATTTTAACTCAGTCCATTGCACTACTGAATCATCAAAACACTAATGCACTATTTCTATAACCATTGTATTGCTCTTTCTTGAGTATTATTAGAGTTAATGTCAAACTGCAAATGGTTTTGCCTCATCTGCTAGGTTTCTGAATGTGCTCATGTCAGAATAATTGCCAGTTGCCAGCCATGGCAATGTTCATTGACATTGGCAAGATAGAAAGTCTTCCATTTGTCGTAAACTGCAGAGATGTACATGGCAAAAGATCAAATGAGAACAGCTTAATAAAGCAGATGGGAATTTGTAGTCAAGTCCAAACAAGCAATGGTTATATCGGCTGAATGTCTGTATCAGGGACTTGCAGAAGATTCAGGCATTTGGCATCGTGCAGAGATGTGGGACTTTCAGCCAGCAGTTCAGGCTGTTGTTCCAGCTTCCTGTCCACTGGTACACAGTTCATTCATTCAGCTCTGATTTGTCCCGCAGCTCTTCCTTCCCAAAGGGTCCTTCTGCTTTGCATCCACTTTTTATAGCTCATCATCTTCTCAAGAGCTTTTTTAAAATTATTATTATTATTATTATTATTCTCGGTGAAAGAAGAAGTTTTATAACTTCATTTTAATGTTTGAATGGACTTTTGCTGACCTGGAAGTTGAGCAAAAAATCTGTGAAACTGCTGCCACAGCTTAGTGCCACTTGCAGAAGCTTAGACAAGTCCTTGACTGCCCAACCCCAAGGCACTAAAAATGCAGTGACTTTTAATTTCCTTATAATGTTTGATGTTTTAAACGTTTTGTTTGTAGGTAGACAATTAGTAAGCAATGACCTAGAAAATAATTCCATACAAGACAGTCAGGCAGAAAAAGACTTTTTTATTGATGCGTGGAATCAATTAAAATGAACTATTGATAGAAAAAGAAGGCTTCTTCCTACGCATTTTCTGTAATGGTATCCTCTGGTGGCTACTGATGACATTACAACTTTTGGAGCCCAACACTGAAAGTTTTCTCACAGGACCTGAGTTCTGAAATGGTTATAGATGAATTGCAGGCTTGCTTTAGACGTAGAAGAAAAGATATGATAAATATACCATCTGTTAAAAATCCCTTAATTAACATTTATACATTTGCCATATGTCTCTGTGTCATGGGAAAACTTAGATTCAAGATTAAAAAAAAAAAAAAACAAAACAATAAAACACATATAGTAAGTATTGAATATAACTTTTGCATGTTTATGCATATATAGATACACATTTAATATATTCAACATTTAAAGATCCATTTTTATTTTTTAAGCCAGTCAAACTGGACCAGTTTAAACAAGCTAAGGATTTTCTATTTACTGCATCTTATTCAGATTAAATTAAAGTTTCTGACAGCTTCCAAAATGCTGCCATCCAAACTGGAGTATGCTCTGTAGTCCTCTGGTCAATGTGGTGTCATGTATCTGTGTTTTAGCCTGTGTAGCAATGACTTTGACTGCAGTGAGAGAGATGGGTACTGCAAAGCCTGAAAATGAGGAGTTAGCTACCTTGAGGAATAGTCTGGTGGCTAATTCCTGTTCTAATATGGGTGTTAGCAGAAGGCCTCATGTTGACACATGCACCTTAGGAATTCATTAATGACATGTCTTGCACCAGTAATGACTGGGGTAACACACTGTAGCAGTATTCAGACTAATAAATGCAGTGACTTCGTATTTTAGGTTGAATAAAAAGTAACAAATAGTTCTACCTTTTTTGATGCTCTAGTTCAGGATAAACCCTCATATTGAATTGCTTTTACAGGAGGGAAAATTTATTTTGACTTAATAATACTTCAAATTTCATTTCCAATTTATGACATTGTGGAGAATTTATTTATTGAGGAAAAATCCTTTTGTATTTTTTTATGCACTTCCTACTTAGAACAGGATTTCTCTTAATGATCTTACCAAATGAGCTAGCCTTGCTCTTTAAAACAATTCTTGTGAGGACTGGACTATTTTCAGATGAAAATGGTACTTGTTTTGCATGTGATATATACTGTGTCATACCTTCATAAACTCAGTTTCATTGTAGGCCAAATGCTATGGTGACTGTCATGACTGAACTTCATAGAATCATAGAATCATAGAATGTCCTGAGTTGGAAGGGACCGATAAGGATCATTGAGTCCAGCTCCTGGCACCACACAGGTCTACCCAAAAATTCAGACCATGTGACTGAGCACAGTCCAAACACTTCTTAAACTCCGACAGGCTTGGTGCCATGACTACATTCCTGGGGAGGCCGTTCCAACAGACCGTGCAACAACCCTCTCAGTGAAGAGCCTGTTCCTGATATCCAGCCTGAACCTCCCCTGCCTCAGCTTGACATGCTTCCCTTGGGTCCTATCACTGGTGACTGAAGAGATTAGATCAGCACCTGCCCTTCCACTCCCCCTTGTGAGGAAGCTGTAGGCTGTGATGAGGTCTCTCCTCAGCCTTTCCACGAGGTACAGACCAAGTGACCTCAGACCCTCCTCATACACCTTCCTCTCCAGGCCCTTCACCATCTTAGTAGCCCTATTAGCCCTATTTTATTAGGCTTTGTGAAAGGAATTTGATTGGAGAGTTTGGAAAAGCTCAAAGGCCGTAGCCTAAAAAACTCTAGTTTCCTTTAGTTTCCTAGTTTCCTTCCGGTTATCACAAACCTGGCTGGCCTTGATGAACTCCTGCACATTTTCTAGTGCTACCCCATAAGTACCCAAGGACTTTGCAGTCTTCTCCTATGATTAATGCATCTACATAGATGTATGCTATTTTTTTCCTGCATGTATGCTATTTTTACTTCAGGAAATTCTAACTAGTTAGGAGAATAAGTTTCTTTAATAGGTGCAGAGAATTATTCCATCAGTGTGGAATTCTGCTGATATAGCCATTCCATCTTTTTTTACCTTACAGAAGAAATGACCACCATGGCAGCAGAGTCTGTCAGACTTACTACTGTTTGTCTTATGAACACAGGAATATATATATATTTTTCCACATAGGAATTGCTATTTCCAGAATCTGTGTTTTCCAGAGGTTCCCTAGATAGTACAAGTTTGTTTAATCAGCTCTTTAAGGATCACTGTTCTTATTTGCATCCAGAAGACGGCTACTGCAGCTGCTGGGAATAAACGACAGCGGTGCTGCTGTGTTTGCTCTTTTCTTCCTCTCTGTATTAGTCATAGAAATTATGTGTTATCAGATATTGGAAGGTTGTAACTTCATTTTTCCTTGCTGCAAGGCAATGATAAAACTCCTCCAGACAGTAGTTCTGGTAGGTCTCTAACTCACAGAAGCCATGCATTTTGTGAATTTCTCTCCCTTCAAATTTCACTACAAATAACTAGGTAATGAATATGCAGAATGCAACTTAGATACTGGATTTACTTTTTATCCTTTACCTTACCTTCTGATAGAGTGGAGAGCATCTTGAAAATTAATCTTTGCTGACAGCATATAGTAGTCTTGCATTCATTCATTATGACTTGGATTTCCCATCATCTGCTGGAAATAATTCTGAAATAACACGACTTTGAAAAGAACTAGTGGCCTAGTATGAAGGAATTGTATTTATTTGTAGATGCTCCAGGTCCTCCTAAACCTATCTGGTAAAGTTTTGGGTTAACATTGCAGATCCTCCTCCTTCCTTTTTGGTGTGAGCTTTGTCTGTGTGGGTTGTTTCTTCCTCTTGGGCAGGAGGCAACCCTAGGGAAAGGGGAAAGAGCTGGCCTACCACCACAGTGCCTCTCGCCCAAGAGACAGAAAAGTCCAGGTGTTACATTGTTTGATCCCATTTCAGACAACCCTTTTGTGGTTTCTCAGATGGCTTAGACGTTATTTCAAGAGTTGGGGTCCTGCAGTTGCCAGACAGACCCTCCTGAGTTACTCAGGTCAGCCCCTCTTCCCTCACTTGCCTCTGTAGCCAGCAGTATGTGACTGCCCTGTATGAATAACCAGTAAAGTAGAGCAGTCGTAGGGAGCAGCTGAGCAGATCTGGTGTTCACAAACATCATATACGTAAATCCTGGCTTTAGCTTTTGTGGGGCAGAGATGGTTTTCATGTGCTTCTGCTTACCCTAACCACCAACCAGTTTGAAGTTATACTTCAACAAATAAAGATTAGAAGATGCAGGTCAAATCACTACAGCAAATCAACACAGGCCTTAAAAACTCACAGCAGTAGAATTTACTTAATACTGTGGAATTGCTGTTTTCCTCACAGATCTGGGGAAGTTAAATCTCTGAAAAGCGCTGTGTCTAAAAAATACATCAGTCGTATTTACAAAAGCTGTTTGAAAGCCCAAGAAATCTCAGGATCATGAGAAATGGTAAAAAGCTACTTGTCAGTGCAAATCTCATCAGCTGCAACTTGTTTTTTCCTGTCAGCTTGGATGCAAAGGTGATCAGAAGGTATGCAAGCTCTCACTTTCCCTAACAATATCACATGCAGCTTTCTCCTGTCCTGTGCAACATAGAGTTTGAATGACATGAAGTAATTATAGTAAGCTTTATCAGCAAAATTCAAACCCACGGGGCTTTTGAAGATCAAAAGACTGTCACAGATATTATCAGTTCCATTTATCATGTTATCACATTCTCCACTTTCACCTTGTACTTCTGAACGACTGCAAATTCTAGTCTTGATAGCTCCAGCTGCAGCATTTATGATTTTTATTTCATCCTTTTCAGTCCTTAGACCTTCAAATCTAACTAACTGCATTTCTTTTATCTGCTCAGTAATGACTCTGGTTGACATGTTGTTACAATAGAATGAAGTTTGAAACCACCCCTGTGGGCTTGAAAGGTTGATCATTTCTATGGGGGTGTTGATGAATAAAAGTTGTGTCTGCAAAATGTGAAAGTGAAATCTCTTCCCACAAGTCCTTTTCTTATTTTTCATCCTCAGAATTGAATCGATAAACTTGTCAGCCCATCATGAATATTGAAATCATAAACAAACATAAATGAGACTCTATGATAAAGCACCCTGTTCTCCCCTCCCTGCACCCAATATGTTGATGTTGCTACATTACAGCCTGGCATTTCAATCACAACAGAGACGCACTGCTGATATGAAGGATGACCTAAATGGAATAAATGTAAATGAACACTTGCTTAGCCAGATATTAAATGTGCTCTGCATGGAACTGGTTCTTGGCCACGTGTGAGACAAATATAAATGCCATTAATCAAATTTCGAGTAGATTTTTCCCTTGTCTCTTTGTCGTTTCCTTCTTTTTAATAGCTAAAAAGGCAGGGATTTCAGATCAGGGGAAAGGGGGCAAAACTGATGACATTTGGTGATGTACTATAATGCTACAAAGTCATCAGGGGAACAGACCTTGAAAAAACTACATAGGCTATTTTGGCAGCAACATGAAATACTATATTTTTCTCAGTGAATTAACCACAGTAAGAGAAATGGTGGTTGAATACTGCACCTGCAAAAGCCAAAAATGACACTTCCCTTGCACCTAGACAACACAGTTTAAACAAGCATACAATTTGCCTGCTGTGATGCTGCTTCATAATCTATGGCTGGTGCATTGTTTTTCTAGATAAATTAAATCTGTGTCAATGAAGGAATGGTCGTTGACTTGAAGTTGCATTTATTCACTTTGAAAATAGCCATGCCAGGTCCAAAGACATGAGTAAGCTGTGGGTGTCAACAATGTTTCCATGCACAGAGTTGAATTCCCAAATGGGGGAATTCCCTAATTCCCATTAGGGAATGTTGGTCATTTTTTGAACAAGGAAAGACAGGGAAAGATGTAAGCAACATCACTGCTGTGTTTCTGGGAACCTGTTTGTAGGCTTATCGCACAAACACTGTCTCATGGTGCAGAGAAGGCTGCTGTCAGGCGGGCTGTATTTCTTCACAGGCACTCTGGTGGGATCTCAAGTGATGCTGAGAGATTGTGCAGGGCTGCCCAGGCAGTCCTTTTGCCTATAATGAGCAACTCCAAAAAAGACCTTTACATTCATGTTTTCTGTCAGGTTTTCTCTCAGGCCAGTTGAGACCCTACATGGGATGATGTAAATCTCACATCACCTCTCTTCTACCATCTGTGTGTGTCCTCTTCTGCACAGCCTGAAGGCCCTTGGCTCTGCAGAAGGCTCCCAACTGGATAGGTCTTTCCTACCATCTCCTCCTTTGCTTCACTTGTCTGGACACATCCATCTCCCAAGCACAGCTGCACTCAGGAATAGCTACTCCAGTGTGCACCAGAGCCTTCTGCATAACAGCCCTAAGAAAGAAACCACTTGTGTACCTACAGAAACATAACCCAGAGCAACTGAGAGTGTAGACAATAATTCCATAACCCATCAGGGCTCACAGCTGCCATGTTCCTGCCTCAGCTTTAGAAGGTTTCTTTGGAATTCAGAATTTAGAAAGGCACAAGAACTCCTGTCTGTCAGGCATGAGCTCTTGCTCTGAGACCTTAATAACTGCATGATCTTATGCTGGGTTTCATCTATGTCTCCCAGCCTCTCTGGTCTCTGAAGCTATTAATGTCTTGGAAGGGAGCATGGCCTATAGAAGTAAGTTTCTCTTCCTTACAGAAAATAAAATGTTTACATGAACTGAAATTCAGAACTTGAGAAGTAGTTACTTAGGAACCAGGAAGCTAGATATTAAAATGTTGAGTTTGATATTCTATCTGTACCACTTTTTGCTCTTTCAGTAATGCTGTATGCCAATAAATGTTATTTCTTCAATATTCTCAGCTGGTCAGGAAATATATGCTTTCCTCATTAGATTACTGACCTACAGATATGGTGTTTGGCATCTATCTATCTCTATCTATTGTAACGTTAGCTGTGTCACACCTGCCATTAGCTCTTTGACACTCACACAGCAAAAAGTCTCATGATGCCCTCATATCTTTACATGTGAAAAAGCCAACTATTTTTCAGCTAATTTAGTTGAAAAACAAATCAAGAAAAGATTAAATAAGGAGAGCCTCTAGGGACATCAAATTTCTGCCCATGAAATACTGCTTTTTTAAGTGGAGTTTGAAACTGACTGTAAGCATTAGTGAGTGAACTTCATAGAAGCTAATTAATTGCTCCAGTGGAGGATAATAGGTGGAAGCAATCAGAATTTTAAGTAAAACCAGTGTGTTCTCTAGTATGGTAGTATTTTAGTTTTAAGACAGAAAATATTAGGCAGTCATAGAATCATAGAATCATTTGGGCTGGAAAAGACCTCCAAGACCATCTGGTCCAACCATTACCCTACCACCAATATCACCCACTAAGCACCCTAAGCACCACGTCCAACTTTTCCTTGAACACCCCAAGGGACAGTGACTTTACTACCTCCCTGGGCAACCCATTCCAATGCCCGACTGCTCTTTGTGAGAAGAAATGTCTCCTAATTTCCAACCTAAACCTCCCCTGGAGCAACAAAATTCCCTCTAGTCCTATCACTAGTTATCTGAGAGAAGAGACTGACCCCCAGCCCCCCACAACTTCTTTTCAAGTAGTGGTAGAGAGCTTTACCACTAGGTAGAAGTGGTAGTTCTCCCGTGAGCCTCATCTTCTCCAAATCAAGTCTACAGTTTCCAGTAACTAGTAGCATTCAAAGAAGTTCTCAGATACTCTCCCACGATTCCTCCTTCTGAGGCAAGATCTCTTGTAATCTCCTATTTTTTCTTCCCATCAATGTCATTCTGTTTGTTGCAAATAGGATGAAAGCAAGAACATCCTAGAAATCATATGGTGGTTCTTACCCTGACCTGTGCTAATGAAGCCCTAGCTGACTATTTACAAGCAGTGAATTAAATCCTCCGCTTGGAGTCATATTAACTTAAAGTAGACACAGATCAAATGTACAAGTTCTCTTTGATTTGTTTATTACACCCAATGGTACAGAGCTTAATAGCATAGAAATGTTTCAACAGAAGCTCTAGTGTTGTGAATTAAAAGAATGACTTGCAAGATTACAGCATTTAGTAGTGATCACAGCCAATTTCAACATCCCATGTGAGGAGACTGCAGGTGTAAACAACAGTATTGTGTAGACATTTTTATCTTGGTCACCCTGCAGGCTTCTTTTATTAAGATATACTCCCAAGAAGTTGTACCACATGAGAAATGAGTAAACTTTGTGTAGAGCACCTTAAAGGGTTTCTCAAATCAAGGAGCATACAAACAAACAAACAAACAAAAAAAAGGTGTTTAATAATTAAAGCAACCAGTTATAATGCAAGCAATTGGAACAAAAAGGTCCTATGATCTGCAATTTACCAGGCAGGAAGCAGTAGATAGGTCAAAGAGTTTTAAAGGCAGAGTAACTTATAAAAGATCATTAAACTTCCCCTTAAATTCCTGAATAAAGAGTGTAAGATAGTATCACTTTCCCTTGAGAGGATTCACCCAAAATTAAATTAGTCAAATCACTCAAACCAAATCACTATTCTGCTGAAACACAAGGCTCAGAAGGGAAGTTCATTTGAAGTTCCACCTCAGGTTGCTCCCCAGGCAGTTTACAGTGGAGTGTGCATAATACAATATTACTTGGTAACTGGAGACAATTGTTTTTGCTTTTATGGAAGCTATTTAGCAAAAATGTTTAAATCTTATGAATACTTTTTCTTTCTCTAAAATGTTTGTCTTCAGTGAGGTATGCATGTGGTTTTAAACTGCACTGCATCTAAACAGAGACACATTAAGGAAAAATAATTACCCTCTTGTTAAAAAACAGGTGTTGCTTAATGTCCATGGGGATGAAAAATGCTGTAAGATGATCTTTGTACAATGAAATGAAATTCTGTGTAATAAAGCAGTTTTCACTGGGTAAAAAATAATATAAATAGGTCAACCATTATGAAGAGATTTCCTTTTGCAGAGCTAGTACTTCAATGGTTAAAACCTTCTTGTCTACTTTTATTTTCAAAATGAGTAGCAATGTACCCTAGGAAGGGTCCACTTGTCTCATACTGGTTTTCTCCTGTTGCAGACAGCCACGCTGCCTAATCTCTTTCATACATAGACAGAAACACCATTTTAAGACCAATTATTATTATTATTATTTTCTGTTGTGTCTCAAAAAAAGCTGTTTCAGAGCTCAGTCCTCATCCTCAGGCAGAATTAAACCTCTTGATTCCAGCATAGATTTATTCTTCAATGGACAACATGTGCCAAAAAACATCGTTTAGCATAAATAGTTTTCTATTTTCCCTTCCAGAGTTTGCTCTTCTGATGATATGTTTATAGATAGTAATCATATCCCTTCTCACCCTTAAATATATCTCAAGCTTTGCAAAACACAGTAAATAATAAGCTAGGCTATTAAGAAGACTATATTGAATTCAGAGATAATGCCAAGAAAATATGAGACACCTGATTCTTTAAAACAGAAAATACTCAAAATTTGGACTATACAGAACTATATTTGCTCTTATATTATCACTTTCATATCAAAGATTTGATACGATAAAATTATGTATGGACACAGTTCTGATGGTGAAGTGTAGGAAAATGTGATGTGCTTTACACATATACATAGATTACTGGGAAATCTGTTTTAGTGAAAGAAGAAATGGTTTCAGATATCCTCAACTCTACTTCCAGTACACAAATCTGGATAAGTTCACTGGACAGAGAGGTCAGTGGATAAAATGGGAAAAAGCTCAGTTCTCCAGAGTTTACTTCTTTCTTTTTCTTTCTTTCTTTCTTTCTTTTTCTTTCTTTCTTTCTTTCTTTCTTTCTTTCTTTCTTTCTTTCTTT
>CM021766.1:84131554-84166834 GCA_011076525.1 Nettapus auritus | reverse complement strand
CTTCCTTCCTTCCTTCCTTCCTTCCTTCCTTCCTTCCTTCCTTCCTTTCTGTCTGTCTTTTGTTAAGTCACTTAAAAATTACCTTTCAAAGATGGTTATTAAAAATCTCTCTATGACTATTTGCATGTGTAATTATCACCAGCATTTTTGGGGTATATTCATCTGTGACTGGCTAAATTGTGTGTTCTGCATTTATGAATACCTAATTTGCTTGAATAAAATAGGCCAATTGGGTACAAATTATACACAAAAGTAAAAATATTTCCAGATACTTCTCTTGACTTCAATAGGCTTTGGATCCCACTTCAAGCATTTTTTGGTTTTCTGCATCTGATCTTTAATATTTCCATGTGCAGGTAAGAGCAGTAACGGTTCTTGATCTTCCAGGATAACTTAAGAAAATATTGTTAGTTTTATTTAAAAAACATAATTAGCTTAAATTTCAGCTTTAAAGTTCATGGCAGACAAGCAGATGAGACCAGAAAACAGATCATTTGCATTCTACTGCATAGATTGGGTATTAAAAATGCTAACTGGAATGACTTTTTAAAAAGTTTATTCTAAAAGTAACAAAGCTGTGTCAGCAGCTAATTCTTCTCATTGCTTGGAGTACTAAGCATTCCTGAATTGTTGCTTTCTCTGCTTTTCAATGGCAAATAAGGTCAATTTAGGTAAATTAGTCCCAGACTCCATCAGAATGGAAAGATTGAACATGTTTTTAAATATATATTTATTTGTAAGAAAATTACCCTGGTGTATAAATTGTGTTTTCTAAAGTTTCTGAAATTTATGCTGTTTCTGGGCTGAATTTGATTAGTATCTGTTATGAAACTCAAAGCTTTGAAGAAAGAAAAACCTTACTGAAAATCCAATCCAAATTATAGTGTAGTTCAGGTTATTTTGTCGTGTCTCTTATCCTGTTGTGATAGGCTCTTTTGCTGTAGTAGGCTGGAGTAAAAGGTGCTAGAGATTAGCTTGCTGTTTAGAATCCCCAAAACATACTTTTTTTCTTTTCTTGCAACCAAAGCGCTAACAGCTGGTCAACGGGTTACACTTCTCAAAGGGAAAATAACTTTGTTTCTTTGGATTTGGTAATTGGGTTAAGCACTAACTAATTGCAAGCACTTTCCTCTCTGATTTAATAAAACAGGAAGTCTGAGCCATAGTGAGACATTTGAAAAGATACAGAGAGAATTCTAAAGCATTGTATGTCCCATTCCTACCCTTGGGCTCCTTAAGTCCTTTGCCACTCTTCATTTTTCTTTTCCTGGACAGTGTCAGAGCAGCACTGGATGGCAGGTCTCGGGTATTTTTCAATGAATCACAGAAGTTATGTGGCTAGAGTAGACCTCTGGATGTGGCTTATCCAGTTTCTGACTCACAGCAAGGCTACTACAGATATGAGGCCAGGTTAACCATGTTTTTGTTCATATGAGTCTTGAAAACTTCCAAGGAGATTTTCCACACCCTTCAGTGGATAAACAATTCCTGCTGCACCATCCTGGTGAAAGTTTCCTTCCCATCCAACTTGAACCTCCCATGCTGGAGTTTCTGACTACCACAGCTGAGAAGAGTTTGGCAACATCATCTGTGTGACTGCCCTTCAAGTAATTGTAGACTACTGTAGATCACCTCCTAAACACCTTTTTTTTTGCCAACCTAAGTGTCTTACTGCAAATTGTTTTGTATCTCAGGTGAATATCTTCAACAGGCATCCCTCTTGTTCTGGCTGTGGTGTGTTCCTGTAGAAAGCACTACAGGTAGCAATGTTGTGCCCTGTACTTAGATGTGTACATATGGTTCCCCTAGATGATGTTCATATGCACTTTGAAAAGGAATGTGTGCCATCTGCAGCCCATGTAAAATAAATTGTAAAAACTCCCACTTGTTTTGTGGGATTATGTACCATATGACTGAGTCAATAGGAATTTGTTGTTTGAAGTTTGAGTACTCCATTTCTCAGACTAAATGCTGTGTAAACTTTAACTGTTTTTGATTTCTCAGACTTAAGAAATCTGCTTTTAGAATAGAAAGAAATGACATCTGCCTCACTGATACACTCTGCGCAATAAAATCATTCTTTTACAGTAAGTACAATATTATCTGTTTAAATGCTTTTGAAGTTAATTTCTTGCTATTTGATCTCTTATAAAAGCAGATGCTTTCATATTGATAAAAAACTTGCAATAATTTCAAAAGTTTCAAAATGAGATATAAGGGGAATTAACTGGTTAAATGATTTCAAGCAATGACTCATAAGACTGTTATGGACAGATATTTTTGTGCTTTAAAAAATAATGGCCCAGTGGGCCATGGATCCCGTGGCTTATAATTCTACTGTGCTCTTCTGACTGTGCTCTTCTGATACTTTCAGCTTTTTGCTATTATCTATTAATTTCACATTTCTTTCCTACAGCATTCCTCATTATGGACCCAAATAGAACTGACTGGGTAAATCCTAGAGTGGGGTAACATAGAATAAATCAGAATAAAAATTTTGCATTCTTATTCTGAGATAGTGCATATTTTCAGGGTATTTGAATATAAAAGCTTCTGAGGTTTAGGCCCCTGTTTGGAGCATTTCATTTTATCTGCCTTAGTGTCCAGTTTTCCATTGAAAGTCAGTGCCTGAACTGAGTGGTATTTTGGATGCTTTTGCATTTCAGTAGCTGCAGTGATGACAGAAGAAGCCTGCAGCAGTAGCGGACAGGAAATTGCAGTTAAAAGTATAATTGACATAAACTCTTATTTTATCACCAACTGGGCTTTGACCTGAATGGAGCCAAGGCTACTGGTGCCTAAAAAGTAAGGAATTTCTCAATTATCAAGCCTGATCTTTAGAATGATCTAACGGTCTTCAGAATGTGACTTTACCAAGTAATTTTAATGCATTCATCATTTTACATTTTCTGGTACTCATTCTAATATAATGTGGTAATAAAAATATATGTAACATATGAATTTTCTAAAGTGATTGAACTTTTAGCCAGCTCAGGAAGGCCTAAGGTGTTCAGCTCTATGTTTTGTGAAAATCAGGCTGGTGAAATAACATTAAACATGTATTTCTTAGTTCTAGTAACAAATCAACCTCAGTTTTGTGCATTAAATAGCCACACTGTATTTCATGAAACAGTTTACACTTGTCTGTGTTATTTGTAAATTAACTTTAAAGCTATGGAGTTTGACACTCTGCAACATTTTGTTTAACTCCTGTTTTTTTAGCTTTTGTTTAACTTAATCTTCTCATCTAGTTTTTAAGGACAGATAACTTACTATATAGTTCTTAAGGAACAAACAAGCAAACATAACAATAACAACAACAACAACAACAACAACATAACCAAAGACAAAACTTTGTGTAGCAAAGTTTTTGACAGCAGTCTTGGAAATTAATGTCTTGTTATGCATACACAAAAAAGCATACAAATTACAGGGCTGAATGGCATTACTGTCTGAACTGGAGAGAATTTAGGGCCACATTAATATACATTATATATATAACATTAATATACATTATATATATACATATATCTATATATATAGATCATATTGAGCAATGCATATGGAATGGCTACTGTTCCTTCTTATGTACTAAATGAGTATATAAATGATTGACGATAGTGTATATGAATTATTGAAATTACTGAAAAATGACATAAATGGAAGCTAGGACTATACAGTCTTTTTCAAGAGGAGAGCTATATTTTATATTTGATGTTTGCTAGAATAAAGATTCCTGACTTTCCTCTAGTGCACATCTTTTTCTCAATTAAGACTTAATTATGTGCATGACTAATCTAGTCTTGGGGAAGCAAGTGGAAATATCTTGGACACTGATACACAAAATCAAAAGCAAATACCTCTGTGTTTTGCAATATTCATGACATTCCATAGAATCCTTCCTCTATTTCCAGGCCCATTACTGTTTCCAATTATTGCTTCTCTTGCCTAGACTCATCTCTGGCTGTGCTCTTTGCTTTTCCACTCTGCTGATCCCTCATAACTTTTAAGATAAAGGTCAAGAGAGCCAGACTATTTCCTATTGTGTCTCAAAAGCATGAGCCTCTTCTAATATTCCAATTTTCTGTGCTTCCTCCATATTTTTCAGTCCATTGATTATAATGTCACTTTCAGAAATTTCCAAATGGAAAAAAAAAAAAAAAAAGTGTTTTTTTCTGAGATTTATATGGTTCACTCAGGGTCTTCAGTGGTTCAGTGTAAGAAAATCATCTGCATAATATCATAATGTGGTATGCAAGATCATTATATAAGCACAACATCTATGATTTAAAAGAGTACAAGCTTTATCATCTTTTATGATAAAACCAGAGGACTACTCTGCTGGAACACTGAAGACTCTATCTTAATAATCAAAACTAATAAAAATTTTACAGATAAAATAGTATTAGATGTTCATTAAAAATTCTGGTGTATTACTTTTTGATGTTCCAGTATCAGTAATTCTGTATAATATGTCAGCATGTCAGCATTGCTCTGACTTTGGGTTTTATTGGCAAGCTCATAGTATGCTAATGCCTCTTGATAAATATCTGTTTTCTTGGTTATCTTTCTGTTTTTATCTTTCAGTTTTGTTATGCTTTCCCAATTCTTAGATTTCTGAATTGTGTTGCATGTACTAGCAGCAAATGTAAACAAGAGCTAAAAGCCTCACTGAACCTATGGACAAAGAAGAATATAGTCTGTCACGTCTGCCCATTTCCAGTACGAATATGTCTATAAGTGAATACTCAGTTTTCAGGGTAAGGTGTATTCTGAACAAAATAGGAAAAATCACTTTGACGGGAAATAATTTCCACAATTTATGAGTCTTGATACCTAAAGAAAAAATTGCAGCCCATCCAAATATGTATCCCTATGACAGTGAAAATGAATCATATTAGAGAGGAAGACACAATTCGTTGTGGATGTCATGGGAGATGGTGTCAAAAATCTCGCTAAAGTAAAAAAAACAAAAAACAAACAAACAAAAAAACAATATCCACAGTTCTTCCTTTGTTCACTGATGTTCTTTGTTCACTGAGTTCTTCCTTTGCTCACTTATCATAGAAGGGTGTTTGGTCAGGCATTTCTTCTTTGTAAATCCATGCTGAGTAATCCCAATTATTATCTTATCCTTAATATGGTTGGAAATGTCTTCCAGGAGGATTTCATCTATCACTGTTCAAAGGAACATGGTGGCGCTGACTGGGCTGGAGTTCTCTGCATCTTCCTTCTCCTTCTCGAAGAAAGGAGTGACATTAATTAATTAATTAATTAATTAATTTTCAGCCTTCAGGAACCGTTCTCCATTACCATGACCTGTCAAATATAGTTGTGAGTGGCCCTACAATGACATCAGCCAGCTACCTCATCACTCAAAGACACATCCCAAGGGTCTCATTGACTTGTGCACATCCATTTCAATTAATTGTTTCCTCAATTGTTCATCCTCTGCTGAGGGTTAGTCTATATTTCCCCAGATTTTCCCATGGATCTGGAGGATTCTGATATTCCTGAGGGTGAATCTTGCCAGAACAAAAAGAGGTGAAGAACACATTCAGTACCTCAGCATTTTTCATGTCCTCTTTCACCAAATTTCACCATTCCTAGCATTCCTTAGTTTTCCCTTTGCTACTGATATTTCTGTGGAAGCCTTCCCTGTCTGTCTCAAGGTTGAGTTCCATGAGTTTCTCTACACAAAGGGCAAATCCCCCTTCTCAGTGTGTCTACATCCTTCTTAAGGAGCATGTATAAAAATACCTTACATTTCTTCTCAAAAGTTTAATATTAATGAGCCAGTACAAAGCACATCCATGACACACCAGACTTAATATGGCAAGGACAGTACAACTGTACATGTTGTACAGAGTTTGAATATGTTGCTGCCTTCAATGAAAGCAGCTATATGCTTGCCCAGCTTTTTCATGTCTTTTATAAAGATTGAGTAGCATCTAAGTATTGTCTCCATATTCACAGTAGGCATCCAAGTCTTTGATAAAGAACAGTCAATATAATGCATTTTTTTTTTTAGAACTTGTATCATGAAGAACAAAAAAAAGACATGGTCCCAGAAAAATGACTTTGCATCAGTTGATTACAAAGACAAATTCATTGCAGTTACCCTGTTTTTGTTCTCTAACTGTCATTCCTTTTATTAGTCTTTCCTATCCAAATTTAGAATTGTACAACATAACTATATGTAATATTATCATGTATGATCTCCCAGAAAAAGTTACTTTTAATTTAATACTTGAATTATTTATACATGCTTTTATGAAAATGTGTTTTTCAGTCTTGAATAAAAGAAATTTGTATCTTCTTTCCAGCATTTGAATCAGGTATGAAGCACACAGAACAAAAAGAATCTTCAAACAGTATGAACAAACACAAAATAAATTGTTTACCTGGTTTGCTTTAAACATGTTTTTAGCCTTAATCTTTTTGCTCTAACTAAGAAATGCATCAGAATTATATATTGCTTTGATATCCTGTGTAGTGAGCCTTGTAGTAGGGTGTATTCTGTAACACAGACTTCCATCCATGCTCTATCATGTAATGTGAAAAATGTTACATATATTAAAGAACAATGTCTCTATGTCTGTTTTTTGCAAGAATAGCCACAAAAGCCTTTTAATTATTTTATATTATTATGCACTTTGCTAAGGAAACACTATTTCTACAGGTATGATTTCTTACAGGTTTCTAAGACTAGTAATGCTATAGAAGCATTCTAATTTTGAAAGACAGCGATAATGACTTCTCAAACAGGGTGAATTGTCAATATCTCATTAAGGATGAGTTAGTTCAGTATACAGTACTTATGGCCAGAAACTAATCATAACATTAGTTTAATATGACATAAGAAAGCTGAAGGAGTTAATGTAGAAAACAGCAGTGAAAAATGCAGTTTAAAAGCCAAGAAGAACAGTTTGCATGTGTAGTGGGTTTACGTGGCAAGGTTTTGGTAGGAGGGGGGCCATAGCAGTGGCTTCTGTGAGAAGGATCTAGAAGCTGCCCCATGTTTGGTAAGGGCCCCACCGCTGACCAGAGCTGAGCCAATAAGCGATGTTGTTTTGCGCCTCTGTGAGAGCAAATTTAAGACAGGGAAAAAAACCGCTGCGCCACTCAGCAGCTGGGAGGGTGAGAGGAGTGAGGAACAGCCTTGCAGGCGCCAAGGTCAGTGACGAAGGAGGGGGAGAGGTGCTCCAGGCGCCGGAGCAGAAGTCCCCTGCGGCCTGTGGTGAGGACCATGGTGAAGCAGGATGTCCCCCTGCAGCCCATGGAGTACCACGGTGGAGCAGGGTTCCACGCTGCAGCCCGTGGAGGAGACCACGGTGGAGCCTGTGCCCCGAAGGAGACTGCGGCCTGTGGAAGACCCCTGCCGGAGCAGATTCCGGGCCGGACCTGCAGCCCGTGGAGAGGAGACCACGCAGGAGCAGGTGACCTGGCAGGAGCTGCTGCCCGTGGGGGACCCAGGTTGGAGCAGTTTGCTCCCGAGGGATGGACCCCGTGGTACGGACCCATATCTGGAGCAGTTCTTGAAGAGCTGCTGCCTGTGGACAGCCCACGCTGGATCAGTTCAGCAAGGACTGCATCCCGTGGGTGGGACCCCACAGCACAGGGGACAAGAGTGACCGAGAAGGAGCGGCAGAGAAGAAGCGCTGTAGACTGACCATAACCCCCATTCCCCCGTTCCCCTGCGCCGCTCGGGGGGAGGAGGTGGAAGAGGGTGGATGGGGGGGGAAGGTGCTTTTGGTTTCTTTCCTTTGTTTCTCACTTCTCTAGCTTGTTAGTAATAAGCAATAAATCTTACTTTCTCTCTATGCTGAGTCTGTTTTGCCTGTCACAATAATTATTGCACGATCTCCTAGTCCTTATCTCAACCCTTGAGCCCCTTTCATCGTATTTTCTCCTCGCTCCTCTTTGAGGAGGGGGAGTGAGAGAGCGGTTGTGGTGGAACTCGGCTGCCCACCCGAGTAAAACCATCACAGCATGATACAGTATTTATTTCCCATACCTGTATAGTTCATACAAAGATTAACAAGTAAAAACTTTTAATGTGCTCTTCACAAGCAGAAGTGATGATTTCTTCCAATGATCTGAAATGATGAAGAGTAAATTCCTGAAAAAGGATTACATCAGAGATGTGTTCCATGTATTATTATTTATTTGTAATTAAAAAACAAACAAACTAACAAAAAAACCAACAGTTTTTATTATCCACTCTTCTTAACTTTCTTGGAAATAAAAAAATAAATTCTATCTCCAATTTACATTCTATGACTATCTTTAGCTAGACTACATTTCCCAAGGAAAGCTTGTTGTTAATAGTGTAAGGCATTTCTCAGCATAATAAAGGACTTCTGGAAGCTTCCCTGTGGCTGTTTGGAAAGTCAAATTTCAGAAGTCTATTTTTATTCATTAATTCTTAGAGAAGTCTGGTGTTCAGGATTATTCCTGGTTAAAACATGAATGTTTGCTTTGGAGTAATTTTCAATGAAATAATCAATCTCTCTTCTCTAGTTATATGGTGATATTTCTTTTAAGCTTTGGTATAAATCTCACTAGTATTTTTTCACTTCAGTATTCTATAAATTTTATAGCTCTAATCTGAGGAATTTATCATTTATAGTAAAGTTGGTTTTTGTATTTTTTTTTTTTTTTTTTTCTTTTTTTTTTTTTCTGGTGCTTCCCAAAACAGAACCTGGACATGGTTTATTGGGTGACATCGGTAGTAGGGTGATGGTTGGACCAGATGATCTTGGAGGTCTTTTCCAACCTTAATGATCCTATGGTTCTTCGAACCTTCTTTTCAATCACTTATAACTTTGACTGGTTTCAACCAGCTGGCAGAATTTTATGTATTTCTGAACATCTCAATATATTGTGAAAAATCTGAACAAAAACAGTTTACCCATTTCTAAAATTGAGAC
The DNA here is from genome assembly GCA_011076525.1 of Nettapus auritus. Classification (NCBI taxonomy): domain Eukaryota; kingdom Metazoa; phylum Chordata; class Aves; order Anseriformes; family Anatidae; genus Nettapus; species Nettapus auritus. The sequence goes on along the minus strand of CM021766.1, from coordinate 84,157,901 downwards.
TAGGACAGGAATAAATTTTTCTGTCCACACTTACAAATATTGACAGTCTTTTAAAGTCTTGTTCCTGAACATATGTTAGGAAGAAGAATTCGAAGTCTGCAAGTAATTGCTGAATGGAAGATAATAAATCTTGTTTTCCAAAACTCTAATTTTTATTTCCTCATTAGCTGTTTCTTAGGTTTTAGAAGGCAGGAAGTCTCAAGTGTGTTACTGAAAATTTACTTCTGCTCATATAAACAGTGACTATACTGCATATAAAGGGAAGTGAGCATTCTCCAGCTTTTCCATAATGGGCCATCAAGACCTAGTGGAATCTCACTGTCCTATGCTCACAGTGTTTCTTGTCTCTTTGAGAATGTCCCACTCTTATAATTTCTCTTGCCCTTGTATAGTAAGTAGCGAGCGATCATCCCTCTTCAGTAGTGAAATTTAATTAACAAGCTACAAGAAATAATAATGTAGGGAGTATGACTCTGTTATCCTGTGAATATAACAGAGCAAGAAAAAAAGGAGCCAGAGCTGGAACTAGGACTGATTTGGCACTGAAACAGGAATTCAGATTCAGGAAATGAATGTCTTCTTCTATTGTGCGTCACTGCACACACAACATACTTCTTGCAGCATGTGACAAAACAGCAGCTGACCTGCAAAGCAGCTGTTCTATTTTCAGCTTTCTCTTACATTTTCTGGGATATTTTAAACACTTGTGAGTAAATAAATAAAAATGTCCACAGGGCCACTAAAGTCTCCTTCTGATCTGTCCTCCTGGGACTCTGACAGGAAGTGAGTCTTCACAGTAAGTTGTAAAGTGTGCCCATGTCACAGGTATCTCTGGACACTGGATATGGGCAATGGCTGAATTTATTGCATCTCTCCACAGACCTAAGATGCTCTTTTCTTCCAGAGATATTTCTGCTGGGGGACCTTTGGCTTGGCTGACCTCCAAACCAAGCCATTATAACAATAGATATTGAGACAATGAATCAATTGTAGCAATTCTGGCAGAGCTGTTCCATCTTCATAACTGAAACTAAAGAGTCATGGAGTTTCAGACTCTATGGGATGTTTCAGAAGCAATGGCATGGGAATGGGGATAATAGCTTATTTTTGCAGCTGTTTGAATCTCCTGTATTAGAGCTGCTTCTTTCTGGGGTTGCCATGATCTCTATGGGGAAGGAGACTAGAGATTCTATGGCAGGGCCTGAATCCTGTTCCACCATCAGAATTGTTGAGAGCTGGAGTACCTTGATCAATTAGGTTAACAAGGCAGTCCTGTTCTGGATCCAGTATGTGCTAGGTGTGTTTCGTTTTGCTGAAAACTAACAGAATTTTGGGATAGTCTAGTCCATTTTATTTGTGCTAAAACGAGAGGTGGCCTATGCTTTTCTGTTATGACCAAATAGAGCTTTTTTAAAGATTTTTTTTTTTTTTTAACGATTTAAAAGCACTACATTTACCTGTTGTTCTGAAGTGATTTCTGCTACTCCCTCTGAAGATGGGAGTGGGAGGAATTAGAGGTTTATTTTTTCCATCATTTGTAGATTATTGCTTTAGGGGAGAGAAAAGAAATCTGTTGCCCAGCTTATTGCTCACCAACAGCTAGCTACAGGTTAGAGGTTCCAAGTCTCTACCGGTATATGAAAACTCTTTTTTTTCTGAGAAGGATGAATTCTGAAAGACGTTACTGTGACCCTGAGTAGCAAGTATGTCTCACAATCAGCAGTCACAGAGGTGATATCTAAAAGTTCTGTCCTGATTGCTGGTTGTCCCTGACACATTCCTTCCAGTGGGTACTAATTTTTTGGATCAAAACTCACTTTCTGTGGTGGGAACACTAACCAAGGCTGTAGTTGTAACCAAATCCAGTCTGATGACTGAGGTGTGAGGTTTTGGAAAATACCATTGGCAAAGACCCACTGTTTCCCTCAGATCTTGGAGCACATGCATAGTATTGGCATCCATCAAGCCAGTGGAGAAGAATGAAACACATTGTTGGCCTTTGCTGATTTTTTCTGATTCTCAAGTAGCAGCATGTAGGCAGAAGCAGTGGCATCAGGAGGCACTGCAGCAGCAGTTACAGACTGGGTGTTTTTGCAATGAATACTAAACAGGGGTTACTGGCATTGCCACTGAGCTTACTCTGAGTCAGTGCTGCAGTATCAATGCAGTATCAATTACCTTGTCATGTAAAAACGTTGGAGCCAAAAACACACAGGCACATACGCTGCTCTTTAAAAATCTCATTTACTAAACTCAATTATACAGTAAAAGATAATAGGATTGCTGAGAGTGCGGTAACAAAATGTAGTAAATGGCAACTCAAAAATCTGTGCTTTCTCTCTATCAAAGGCAAAGGAACTTGTTGGGGATTAATTAGTGGTAATCTGGAGCAGTGTCCTTAATTTAGGGTCACAGTACTGGAGTAATTCCTGTCTTTTTCTTCTTCCTTTGTTCCTGTTCCTAGAGAGGACTGTGATGGCCTTTTATATCTTTTTGTAATCTTTGGCTTTTCACCATATACATGACGTTGGATATATATATATATATATATATATATTTCACCTCTGCTATGTCCTGAAATCAGTTACACCCCATTCTCAGAGTTGTATTTATTTAATAAATAGCAACTGACCATGTGGTGGCAGGTGCATTTAAAAAGTTTCCTTTGGCATCTTCTGAACTAAATGTCTGTGGCATGTTGGCCTGTGATGGAAGGATATGGGACATGATAAGCCACTTGAGAAGAGGACATCAAAGAGCTGCAGAGTGTCCAGCCAAAGACTTCCAAGATAGTCAGGGCCCAGAGCATATGAGTTTTGAGGAGTGGCTAATGGAGCTGGGCTTGTTTAGTTTGGAAAACAGGGAGTTAGGTGGTAAGAAAACTCACAGCAGCCTACAATTGCTTGACAGGGGAGTGCAAACAAACTCTTTGTGGTTGTGGCAGACAATATAGAAAGGGACGTCAACCACAAGTTGTAGGACTCAGATTGGACATTTCTTCCAATAGTCACTCAGAGAAATGGTAGAATACCCATCCTTGGAGGCTTTCAAGACTTGGCTAGACGAAGCCACAGCTAACCTAAGATAATTTGGTATTAATCCTGCTTTTAGAAGGAGGTTGGCGTAGAGGCCTCCACAGGTCCCTTTTAACCTTCTTTACTCTGTGACACAGGTCCCTTTTAACACTTCTCTACTCTGATAACTCTTCTCTAGCCTCTGTGACATAACAGGGGAGACACTTGCTTTAGGACTTCCCAAAACAGGGGCTGGCATTGGATCAACTGTCTCGTTTTTTCTGAATATTGCAAAGCTGGTTATGGTAATCATCACCAAGAAAGGGAATACGGAAAGTGCCATGTTCCCTTCATCAGCTCGGAAGTTAGAAATGAAATTATATGGATGTTATTTTCTTGTCAGATGTGCACACAAGGGAACCTTGCCTGTTAGGTGTGGAATTTCTGAATTCATGAAATAGAAAGTTAATCATCAGCGATATACCATAATTTACATCCTTCTGTATAATTTCAGTGATATATACTTAATGCATACCTGTAGTTCACAGCATTTATGATTTCCACTGTGACTCAAATTATGTTAGAAAGATAGCTTTTCACAGAGGCAAATGGAAACAAGAGAGAAAAATGATAAATAAAGGGACACCAATTCTCCAATATCTATGTAGAGGCTCCAAAATTACAGGTACAAATAAAATAATTAGGACTTCAAGAAAATAAAAAAATATATTAAGTTTATTATTCTGCTAAAACAGGCATTTTCAATGAGTGCCTTTTCACCAGGAATCACTTAGAGCTATGAAAGAAAACATTAGGTATTAACTCATGTTCCACATGCTGGCAGGTGAATTTGTGATTCCAAGGCATGCCATATTGCTTTGAAGTGATTTTTATGTTGTTCCTTTTATCTAGTATCAAACCATTTTTTTCCCCACAATTTCACAATTTTCACTTTTTAGCTAGTGTGTAAAGGAGAAAGTATAAGACTTCAAGTTGATTTTCAATGAATTGTTGAAAGCATGTACTTCTGAAGCAACTGCATGAATATAGAGTACTCAGAAGTGGGTCGTGTTATAGCAGAACCTCAAACAGGGTTAAAAAAAAAAAAAAAAAAAAAAAAAAAAAAGGAATAAACCCAGAAACCAGTCTTTAGTACTCCCATTACAATTTGGTGTCCTTCATGACTTCAGCTATGAGCGGAGTGGTATTTCAAGGTCAGAACCATGACCATACTCCAGAAGATGGCACTGCAGTTTTGATTTTTTTTTTTAAGGTGTAGTGGCATAGACTCAAAAACTTGGAACTTTAATGTACTTCTTACATTCCAAGTGTCTCCCAGCTTCTCCTTAATAAATTTACCCCCCAAAATGTGACATGACATTTACAATTGCCATACCTGCAATAATACCACTACAAACCTGCCTTTGGTTTTGGAATACTGGGTGTATAAGTCTTGCACATACAATCTGAAAAGAAGCATTCTGAGACCCCAAGTCACATCTGTGACTATTTTTCTCCATTGGCATAAACATTCTATGTACAAGAGATGTTTGTACAAAGTCAATATATAAAGAAATAGATGAACCACTGCATTGGTAGGTATTTATTATTATTATTTATTTATTTATTTAGAATGTAAAGATATCTTCTATTTATTTATTTATTTATTTATTTTAATACTGTGATATTGTAATTAAGTGAATTGAATTATGGGCATATTAGATAACTATTTATCCAAACTGTGAGATTCAATTTTGCCACATGAAAAATCAGTATATCAGAACTGCAGGAGCATTAAATTTAAGCAAGGAGAAATGTGGTTTAAGGTGTTGCACAGAACTAGTTATATTTTGTCAGTAGCATCCTCCCACTTCTATTAAATGTACAGAGTAGAACAGTTTTCTGAAAGTGTGTGTTCTGGTTATGAACACTACAGTGTATCCCAAATGTTTCTGAACATCTCTGAAATGTCTCTGTACACCAGAATGCCCACACACTTTTAGATGGACCTTGAATTAAAACAAAAAACAAATTGTCAGACCAAATAGAGGTGGAATGAAGGAGGATTGGTCAAGCTCTGTCTAGAACACTCTTGAACTTACGTTGAATTTTTATTTTAAAACATTAAACAGATTTATTTATTCTTTTATTCCAGATTGGCATTTTCTTCCAGAAGTGTATTCTGTTTTTTCATTGAAGTATTGTTATACATATTAGAAAACCATTTATAAAAATCCTTAAACAAGTTGGGGTACGTCAGGTGTACTAGATCACCAGCAAATGGCACTAACAGGAATTCCAGAATGATTTAATGGGCCTATGGGTTTGAAAGTTCTAGACTTGGTTAATGTAACTTGTACTTAAGCAATGTATGAAGTTAATATTATTATTTGTAATTATGTTTTCTGTAAGAAAATATATATTTGTTCATCTGAGTTTTGAAAATCCCCAGGTTTGAAGATTATACAGTGTACAAAAGCAACATTTTCCTGTGCTTAACCACACATTTCTAAGTGAATTTCCAGTTGTAACTCTTGGGCTGTCCCTTCTACGTGAACCTCTAAGAAAAGTCTGATTTCATCTTCTGCACAGCTGCCATCAGTCTTCTCATCTCCACTCTAAACAAACCCAATTCACTTAGCCTCTTCTCATATGTCTATGAGAGGAATATTTTCATTAAATTATCAATGGTGATTAATTTGAAATGTATCAAGCAAAGTTCTTCATTGTTGACAGTTGTTTCTAAACAGAGTTCTACAGACAAAACTGGTAATCTTTTAGGAAGAATAGATTAATAGACCATATTTTATTTAAAAATAAGTAAATGGAAAATTAACAATGCAATTATTTCAAAGACAATCTGCAAAGCCTGTCTAGGGAATGCTGGTGATGTAGCTCTGCCATGAAACATACATAATAGCAGTATGTGATGGTGTGCACGTCCTTTGAAAATAAGTTTGATGACAGAAAAGGTAATTGTAGTAATGACAAATGACTTACAGAATAAAACCAACCAGAATTCAGAATTACTGCCAAGAGAAATGAAACAAACAAAAACCCAAGCAACCAATCAAACAGGCAAAACCAGTGCACACAATAACTTAAATTACAAAAATATTTGTTTTAACAGTAGGTAAGAACAGCACATAGGATTTCATATTTTCCTCAGCCAATTTAAGATATATTTTCTATTATAATTAAAAATGTTTGAATGATATTTCTATGATTAGAAGCTTAAGGATATTTTGTAGCCTAATTATATATGTTTCACTATAGTTAGCCTGGATTTCAGTAGTTTCTGGCTTTTTTTGTGATAAATCCTCTGAGAGATCTCTGATAAAATCATAATTGGAAAAATCTTTCTCAACCCCTTGAAATTTTGATTTTGAGATTGTATCTATTCTCCTGAGCTCATTTTTTAAACACAATGAGGAATGAGGAAAAAAACACTAGTCTAGTCCCTGCATAAAATGAATTACAGTCAGTGAAGCACAAACAGTTGCTTGCTGTGAGTAATTCTAAACAGCTTTCAAATTTGGTAGAAAAATAGCAGCCAATGGCAAGGGTCTGAAAACAAAGCAAAACTATATCTTGCACTGTTGTTCAATATTGTATTCCATAGTTCTACTACATTTTCTTGAGGAACTTTCTGAGGAAAGAATAAAAAAGCTGAACAATTGAATGAAAGAAGGATTTTGCTAATGTTTCAAGGAAAATCTTTTTTTTTTTTTTTTTTTTTTTTTTGGCCCTGAAAGAGGTAGCGTACGTACTGGAAAGGGATTGGAGAATTCAATGTCTGTAATGCCAAAAGGGGTATTTCCAGCTTTAATAACATTCCTGAATGCTCACCTTAAGCATATTGTGTTCACATATTGTGTTCACATGTGGTTAGAGAAAGTGGAGATGCATAACATATTTTTTTGGCCTGTTCTATAAGCTCAAATGTCACAGTGAGAGCAGAAGTTCTCCAGATGAAAAAATAAATATATACAGGAGATACTCTCTGGAACAGTAAGTTAGGTTATGAGTTAGTGGGAACATTTTTTTTTTTAATTATTTATTTTTTTTTTTTTCCCACTACAAACCACTGCATGCCCTTCTTGTGCACCAAAACTGGCACTTACTGATAAAACTGCTCCTGCCACTAACTGAAAAATATCCACCTCCAGTGCAGGAAAAAACTTTTCCATAAACACATTTCTCATGTGATGAGCTGTTGTGGCTCTGGTTTCATCTGGCCCCTTGGGGCTGCTGTGCCCAAAGATTCTCTTTTTTTCTTTTGTGGGTTCTGTACACCCAAGAAATCCCTGGAGAAGAGAAACTGCTGATGACCACCCCAAAGTAAGGTCTAATTTCAGTGCCATTGATAAAATAAGGAGAAAGTGCATGGGCATCAGATTGAATGCTGAACAGTTATGTAAGGTCAAGATCAACTTCTTTGTGCCTTTTGAAATTCCCCAGTATGCAGCTGCAGCAGTTTAATGTTTCCTGCTTCCTGGGGGTGACTGTCATCTTCATTTCAAATCTTATGTCCCCTGAGAGGTGGATTCTAGAAATAATGTCACCCACCCCAGTTTTATGCCTGCCAGCAATTTTTCCAGGAGTTGAATATTTTGCGTGCCATACAGAAGCAGCTTTCCTGTATTTCTTTCACTGATGCATGCATATGTATACACAAGTAAGTTTGTATTTATGTATAAATGCTGAGAGAGAGATGGGAGAAAAAGCCTCTTTCTCCTCTTGCTTCAAGAACTTTCCTGCAGATCTCAGAAGTTTCTTCTCACAGTTCTGATAAGACCAGTTAGTCTTAAGAGAAGTCACAGTGTCAAAATGTCATAATTTTCTCCACAAATAGTAGCCCAAAGAACAGAGATTAATGTAGGTTTTTTTGTTTATGTTTGTAGAAGAGTGAAAATTATTTAGCAGAACACATCTGAAGTTTGTCTACAGTTATCCTACAAGTTGCAGATAATTGGAATACCAAGAAGGAGTTTCTAATGCTCTTAATAATGCTATGTGGAGAAATATGAGAAGTTGAAAGCTCTACTAAAAGACTTATTCTGATCAGCATAACCCATATAAAAATATAATAATATTCTAATATTCATTTTCAAAGTTTGGAGTTCAAAGTGAGGTCATGCTCAAACATTGGAAATCCAAAATAATGCCAAAGAAGTCAGGTGTTCTAGTTGTTACATGTGACAGATTCATCCAATAGTTTTCCCCAGACAATGACCTTGTATTGAGCACTTGAAGTTCTCCTTTAACTGTTCCTATCTTACATTTTCTATATCTCTTTTATTTTAAAAACAGTATCCAAAGTCTGTCAGATGCTGATTTCCTGACACAATGTGGCAAGATGCCTTCCACGTTTACCCACACTGGATTTCTGAGCAGTAAAATCATTTATATGTCAGCTTAAGGAAAATCCTATTTACTTCATGCTACTAAAGGTATTTATTGTGTTTACACATCATGGTGTTGATATATCAAGGGCAATTACCATTAAAACATTCATAATACTTTCAGAGAATAATGTTTAGTTCTGGAATGGTACACAGAGTTGTTACACATGATTGAATGGAGATTAGTGGAGTGAAATCATACTCAAACCTGTATCCAAATCTGAATACAAAACCAGAGGTATGACAGACTTTGGCATAAGTGTGTGCCAGTCTGTGTATTTCATTTTCTTTTGTGAATCTCATGTACAATCATAACCTGCACTGTAGGCTGAAATTCTTATTGCTTCTGATTCTACTTCATGTTGAATGAGGTCATCATGCAACTAGAAAATGTGTATCTTCACTGAGACATTTAACGTGGCTAGGGAAGCATGGGTGCTTCTCACCTCATGGAGAGGTATAGAAACAAGTCAGCCAGACATTTCTCAAGGCTCTGCTTGTTGATAAGGAAAAGAGACAAAAGGTCTTACCACTTCTAAAAGTACAGAAACTGAAACTGTAGAACTACTACACATTGCCAGGACTTAAAGAAAGAAGAAATTACACTCAGATGTTTGGGTTTTACCAATATTTGTAGCTCTTTTGTACTGATAGAAGTATGCCTTTTTTGTTTGTTTGATTGTTTTGTCAGTAGGGAAAGCAAGTTAAAAAATGAATTCTCCTCACTTTAACTTCTTGTTCCCAAATACTTAACCTATACTGCAGAGGTACCTGGATAGTGTCAGGAGGCTTTGGAGGTACAGCTCAATTCTCAGTGATGATGGGCACTTAGGAGGGTCTGATGTCTCAAATACGATTTCATACATTCATGTAAGGAACTGTTTTCTAGAGCAATGACCTAGCATCCAGAGATAAAATCAATGACTTGTTCCAATACAGGCCCACGCAACACAGGGTCTGAAAGTTCTTGCTGGGTAAAAGAGCATGCTGTGACAGACTGCTGTAACTTACCAAGACCTGTAAAACCTGTAGAGCTTTGTTTTATATAGGGAGTAGGTGCTGGTTCCATTGGTTACAAAGATTAGCTGTATCAAAAAGACAAATTCCATGAGGTAATATTCTGATGTCGGATTTTGGACTTATCTCTAAAAGTAAGGGTAGATACTTCTGAGTGCTTTTTACCTTAACATTTCTATTTACATAGAATTTCTTTGATGATTTCTATCTTCTCCATAATAATATTTTTAACAGACTAATTGAATACATTTAGACAAAGCTAAATGAGGTCTTCATGAATAAGTTTATGCTATTTTATTATTTTTAGTGAATATCCCCTATAGATTTTTCAAAAAAATATATATTTTTGTCTTACACTGAATATTGAAAACAGTTCAAAATATCTTCATGAAGCTGGTCAGGAACTGGAAAACCAGAGATCCTCAGAGCTTTCATTGAATTCATTGTTCTCTCTTCTGAGTATAAATACTCAGAGAACTGAAGTAGAGAAGAAACTGATAGAGACATCACCATCTTGCAAACGCAAGACAGGAAGTAGTACTTAATTTAAAAAATACTGGTTAACTTCCTTGTAGATATGTAGATTGAGTGGAAGGGTGAAAATAACAAAATGACAGTATCCGCTCCTGTTGCAGAAAGCCGGGCAGGCTAGGGGGCAGAAGGAAAGCTTAGAAATCTTGCTCCTCGTTTAGCTTTTTTAAAAACTAAGTGGTGTAAATACATGATGAATTACATGGGTTTCTCAGTAAGTGCCTCCAACTTAACAGGCTAGAAGAAGCTGATGAAGTAGCCAGGTTGAACAGAGACAGGTTGAGATTTTAGAAGAGCAGAGGGGTGTGAAATTGTTCCAAAAGCCTCAGCAAAATTCCAAAGCTGTTTTGATCCCTATTTTTGGCCACATTTTACCCTTCTTTGAGTCAGGGACTGAGACAGATGTTGGTAGCAGGAACATCCCTCAATGACTATCTCACATTTTTTGTCAAAGCAACTGCAGCAGCTGCTAAAGTGAAGAATAATTGGTTGACCTACACACCTGGTAGATTGCTTGAGTGCATACTCACCAAATCTGCTGTCATGTCAGTCATTATTGAAAATGTTAATCATGATTTCTGCTAAAATGATCTTTCCTGTAATTTCAAGATCAGCAGAAAGAGACAACCTAAAATTCCATCTGTACTCAGACCCCAGCACAACCTCACTTGAAGACACCATTACCATGCAGAAGTTATCCCACAGCTATTTTTTTTTTTTCTCACTACAGGAATATTTTTTCTCATTCTCCAAGGAAGCACTTCAAAAACAGAAATCACCAGCAAAATCCCTGGCTACCACAGCTGCTATCAATGGCCACAGAAACTCCATCACCTATTACAAAAATCTCCTCAGAACTGTTGGTGAGGAAAGGCATGGTCTTTAATGAGACACTGCCAGAAGAGAGAGCAAAAAAAGGTGGTTTAAACCTGGGAAAAATAGAAAATAATTTCAGAGGAATTGGATTGAAAATGGAAATAATGGAGTTGTTTCTAGAATGATGGGAGAAGATAAAAAGGTAAGATTTTACAAAAGGAATCTTACCAAGTAGGGCTAGTTCATCCTCATTCTGTCTAAGAGGCCCCACACATACAATGAGACAACAATTACTTTTTTTTTTTTTTTTTTTTTTTTTTTTTTTTTTTAGTAAGGATTTTTTTTTTTTTTTTTTTTTTTTTTTTTTTTTTTTTTTTTCGTGTTGTAATTCTTGTTTTGGTCTTCTTTCTTCTATGTTTTAATGCATGCATCATTATAGAGTTGTTCTTGTAATGTTAGAAAGGTCATGATCACAGGAAGAAAATATGTGACAGTAGAAATATGTTTATTCTAAGTAAATATCAGTCTTAGAAAAGAAATTATATTAGAGAATGACTGTCTTTCAACTGGTGAATGACTCACTATCCTTCTCAAGGCTATAGTTAGAAATAGGCTAGTAGTGATCAAGAGAGTGTTGTGCAGGCCATTCTTAAAGAAAAATGTAATAAACCATTATATTTGACAAGCTTATAAAAAGGTTAATAGCTTTACCAAATTAATTATAATGTTAATAATTTTTTTCTCCTGCCTTAATCAGCACTGTCAAATCGTCAGACATAACCCAATTTTCATCCAGCACTACAAATACACTGAACTGCCATTTTGATAAAGTTTTTCATATTAATCAACCTCTGTATTAATACCTTCATAGGACAAAACTGAGTTTAAAACAAATATTTCAGAAGCCTGTGCTTTTCCAAATCACGGGAACTGTTATTTTACAAAAATTAGCTTTCTGAAAGCATTCTCTGTCTGTCACTTCTTTAGAACTTTTATTTTTATTATTATTATTTGCCAAAGAAATAAGTACATTTGAAGAGAATGCAGTGGATCAGATCAGTTTTAAGGAATTACCATCTGCTCAGATATGTAGTAACAATCTGTAAAACGGAAGCTTAAATTTTGAGACTTTTCTGTGTGTGTATTTAATATTTTGATCTTTGACAACTTAAAGGTCAATTTCAATAAGCATTCCCTCTCAAAGCTAATCAATTATACCATAAGCACATTTTAAATAACCAAGGGAAATGCTACGGCACTTTATTTTTCTTTTTATGAGAAAAGTGGAATTGAATTAATTTTTTCAGTCCCCTGTGACTCATTCTCTAATGTAAAATAAATTTTATATGATTTGTAAGTGGGAAGTGTATTGATATTGATGTCTTCTCTCTTTTAGTGGAGAATATACATCAAACTACACTTATATGAATATGTGCTGGCAAAAAACATGTTGCAGTAATGGATAGTGTAAAATATGATTTACCCAATCCATTTTAACTTTTACTAATTCCTGGTGGGGTTTAAAAAACATATTTGGAACTAGACCTGCAAAAGAAATTATTATTACCATCTTATACAACTTTAGTAAGTTCCCCATTTAGAATAAACTAGCCCCAAAACTGGTGAGGACTGCAAAAATGAGAGTGAAACACAGAAGACCCAATGAGTTTTGGGAGAGTAGTCTCATTCGGAATGTGATCTGCTGTTTCAGATTTCTGTTTTGCCAAATTCAGACTTTCGTCTGAACTTTATGTATCTGTGTTCTCATGGAAATCTTCAGTCATTTAGGTATTCAGGTAGTTGGGGATGTCTGCCTTCTAGTATATTTTATGGCTTTCTAGCTTTTTATTTATATTTATTTATTTATTTAAATATTAAATCTAACATTAATTGATGCAGAGTTTGATATAGGTCTATCTAAATTCAGATGAATTGTCTGAATCTTAATTATACAGTCATCCTTTCTTGCCCTGTTTCTGATGAATTGGTATTTTCCACCTTGTAAGGGATTTTTTTTTAAAAAAAATTCCACCCCTCTGTAGAACTAAGTTTTGATTAGTTAGATAGTATGATGAGTTTATGAGTTTTCTAGAGAACAAAATGATATTATGCTTTGTAGTAAGATTGTATTATTTTTTTTCAGGGAAATTTAAAACATATTTTCCTTCATTCAATAATTTTGAAACAGATTTGGGAATAAAACAATCAAACAAAAAAATAGAGTTTGCAACAAGATACAATAAAGTTGCATCTGTTAGGAACCACCACAAGGAACAGATGAATTTAGTGATTAGACATAAGAAATTATTAGAAAACCACCTCTAGACTAATTTCTATGTAGTTTAATATGATATGTAAATATGATATTATCTACTTACAATATGTAGAATGTTTCTAGTAACTTAATGAATCTCGATTGAGTTGTTGATTTATACATGTAGAATTGTCAAGGGGTTTATGAACAGTTGGTTGTCAGCAGTTATTAAAAGACATCTGAAGGATGTGGGATCTGGTAAGGAGGATCTTATGTAGAGTTATGAGAATTATAAGGAGTCTATTTTGGATTACTGTAATTGTGTGCATATTTTCATGTATGTTTTAAGGCTATGATTACGACACGGAGAATGTTGTAACTTACATTAAGTCATGTGTTTTTACTTTGTATTTCTATGCTCATATAAAGGTTATTAATAACCTGTCTGAAATCTTTGAGGTAGGCAGAAGTCAACAGACATGCTGAACTCTACTGGCAGATAGATAAAGAGACAGATTTATGATCTAATCACCACTGTGAGGTTTCTGTGGCCAAACTTAACACTGTGGAAGGTGAGATAGAAGATCCTACTCTTAAAAGTGAAAGTATTTATATAACTCCTATTTGGGACTACAAACCTGCTTTGGACTTCTAGGAATAATTACAAGACTTGATAAAATTCAGTGATATGAACACAGTTCAGCATAGCTTTTTCGAGGAGAATGAGTGAGCAAGTGTTGACTTGATTTCAAAAATTTGAAATTTGTTTCAAATTTATTCTAACCAGGAACTGAAGGTGAGACAACCTTCTAAAACCTTACTGTGATAAGTGGTCGTGTGACTATGCTGAGGAAGAAAACAATGGTAAAATTATACTATGCTTTCCTATGGACAGGACAGATTTTGAAATCTTTTAGTGCACCTTTATCCAAATGGTACCTATTTTGCTATTTTAAAAACAGTGTATCACTTACATTAAATTATGGTTACATGGTTGCCTATGTACAGATAAAATAATACTTATTTCAGTCAAACACCACGTGAAGCTAGTAACATAATGTCTAAAGGAATCCTGTTCAAAGTCTAAAAATGGTTGTGTCTGAAAGCTATTATTATTATTACTATTATTTTTACAAGAAAAGATTGGGAAATGGGAATAAAATCACAGTTTGTTTGCATTTGATTTCAAAAGTACATTGATATACAGAACACCTCAGCTGATAGTCCTGATGCATCTAGTTATAAAGCAATATATATATATATATCAGATGTATATTCCTATGTCATCTTATACTTTTTCTATTTTTATTTTTCAGTTTTGGTTTTAGCACTCTTGGATGCCTACATTGAGAAAAGAAGTTATGTCTGTTCCAGGTATATGAATTGTGAGTAAGAGTAAAGGTTCCCTGCTTTAAGTGTTCTTGTTTTGAGAGATTCCTTATCCTTGAACTGGGACATCTCTTAACAAATGATGTGTTCATGCTCAGAAAATAGGAAATGTAAGAACCATTTTCTGCCATGCTTTTCTTGTGATGTGGAGTATGAATGAGTGAAAAGGAGAATTTTGATATGCAGAATACTCAGCCAAGGCTTTTAACTTTAAGACTGGACAGAAGATCTATGGAAAACAGGAAGAATGCCTGTCTCCTAAGATTTAGGAGACTGGTACTTTGGACAAGGAATAGCACGTTGTTCTTAAGTTAAATAATTTCTTCAGTCTGTAAGTAGAGAAAGGGGGAGGGATGTAGCATTTGTTCATTCCTCTAAGGAGTGTTGATAATATGTAGAGAACATGAAATGATAATGAGTTCATCAAATACAGTTATGGATTTGACCTGCTCTTAGGGCAATACAAAGTGTGTGAATCCAGTATTTATATTTCTGTTATTAGAAAGACAAAGTGCTTATACAAAATTATTTTCTGTATCTGTGTATAGAATAAATGCACCATAGGATTTCAAAGCACCTGGAGAAGCAAATAATTCCATTTGGGTGATCCTCTCAAAAGGAAATCTAAATTTATTAATAACAGGTATTTGAAATATTGGGGCATATTATTATTACTATTTTCCAGAATTATCTGAAATATGCAGAAACGTAGTGGACTGATTTTTCCACAGTCCTGTGTACACAAGTATTATAGCATTATATCAATACATCACTTCTGATAATTTGCAGCAGGTATTTTCTGTTTCTTGTTCTTTTTTACTTCAGTTTCACATATGTTTTGCATTAGTGTCTGAAAAACTGCTAGTAGTCCTCTGGGAAGTATTAACCTCACTTTGTGTATTCTCTGAGATATAAGTTCAAACAGAAATTTAATATTGGTTTAAATAAAGCACCAGCCTTCTAAATTGTGTTCATTTCCCCAGGGATGTAAGTGCTCCTATATGTTCAGATCTATATTTTATCTGTGATGCTTTTTAAAAAAGCAGAAAATGATCTGCTATGCTGAAACTGAACCGATACTGGGATTTAACATGATTACAAACACACTGTGTGATTCCCATCTGACCCAATTGTAGAACATAATTACATGAAGCAAGCTGGATTTTCTGATTCATACAGAAGGATCTTCTGTTTGATACAGAAGACTGTCTAGCAAACCACAAAGCATTCATTAGTGATGGTTCAAACAGATTTAATGTTAGACCAAAACATGATTAAAATTGTCCTTTTAATCACGTGATTAAAAAGACAAATAATAACACATACATAAATTACTTTCTGTATTGATGCCTGCTCAAAATATCACAGAAAACTTCTTCCACTGCATGTCTGGATATCAGGCTATCTCTTGGCTAATACCAGATCAAAAGAGCATTCTACTCATATTTATTTACTTTCCAATTATGTAACTGCCATAATAGGAAATAGTTCTAATACTTCTCATACATGATGATATAAAAGCATATATCATTGTAATGATCTCCTAAAAATTAAGGCTTGAAGACTAGATAAATTTTGTTTTGAATTTTGTTCTTTCTCAAACCCAGACTTCACTAAGGGAAGTAGGTTTTCATCTTGAAGATTTTTGTAGCATTATGGAACAGCAGATTATTAATGCCAGAGTGCTTGATTAATAAACTGACTGAAATTGTAGAACTTATTTTTGGATTTAATAATTTATTTGAAATTTGCTGTTTGTCACATAACTAAGAGGGACTACAGTCATCCTGTAGATGTAATTTTGAATGGAGTGGCAATTTGTAACTTCTGTTGACTTTGCCATCTTAAATTTGTATAATTAGTAAATTCAGTTTACTTTGTTACAGAGACAACTTACTATAATTACATCATCATAAGGAAACTACAACTAAAGTCAGTGTTCTAGACAAATAAAAGCTGTCTGCTTAATGTGAAACTTATAATACAATTTAAAATGTATTTTTGAAACAATAAGGTTTATTAGAATTGCCTTCAAAATAGTTATACAAAAACATGCTTGATGGATGTAATGCTTCATTTCCTTCACAATACCTTATTTTTGCAGGTTAGCTTTGGTATGAGAATGTTTTCTGTGTGACTGTGTTAGTTAATTCATTTTGAACATGTTCCTCATCCACTTCCAGTTACTGAAGAGAGCAGGTACAAAGAACACATAATTCTGCACTCTGTCTCCTTTCTCTGAAAACCTCGAGGAAGAGGTAGACTAAACTTATTACAGAGTGAACAGTGGGCATCACAGGATGAACAGTGGACAACCACACAGATGCCTGTATGTGTATATCTCTATGTATACTTGCATATGTGTGTAGGTACTGAAGATAAAACCTGTCCTGTTTTGGGACTAGGAAAATTACACTATTCAACCATGGACCAGAAAAGGCACATAGCCTGTTGGGTGCACTCTTAGTGACTCTAAAGAGCATGAAAATACACTTTCTTAACATGAATAATACAAATAGTCTGTTCCATTCTAGGTGAGCTCATAAGATCTGTTTTTTTTTTTTTCCAAAAATAAATAAATAAAAAATCTGGAGCCCATTAATAGCATTATTAATGTTAAGAAGTAATTCAAGTTGAGAATTCTAATTTTAAGCATTTATGGAGTGTTTAATCAATTAACACATGGGATGATTCATCTTCTTAAGACATAGTCAATATTAGGAAAAGCAAGCTGACATCACCTTTCTGTATCTCGTTCATCATTTTTAAAGGTGTTAGGGATGCCTGGATTGTGACAGCTTGTGGAATCTCTTTATATATAATTCAAACATACTGGTTCAAAGTGGTAAATGTGTATATATCTTGTCAGAAGGCAAGTACCACTCTGCTCTTTCTTTTGAAAACAAACAAACAAACAAACAAACAAACAAAAAAAAAACAAAAAAAAAACTTTTTGGGCTTAAAGTCCTGAGAGGTTTAGAGTACTGGAGATTCAGAGCTTGGCAGTCTGAACCTACCATCCCAAAGTTATCCTCAGGTGAGGAGTTTCACATCTAAGCTGTGCATTCCACTCAAATAGAAGTATTTCCCTTTTTCTTGTGTTGTAAGGGTGTACTGGGTCTGGCTGGGATGTTAACTTTCCCTGCAGCAGCCCATACAGTGCTGCGCTTTGCACTTGTATCTAGGACAGCAGTGTTATCACACTACTGTTGTGTCTGCTGCTGAGAAGTGCTGGCACAGTATCAGGACTTTCTCTAACTCTCCTGGGGGGTGGGCAAAAAAGTGAGAAAGAAACATCACCAGGGCAGCTGACCTAAACTAACCAAAGGGATATTCCATACCATCTGATGTCACACTCAGCAATAAAAGGTGGAAAAAGGAGGAAGAGGAGATGGGTGGGCTTTCGTTGCGAAAATGTCTGTCCTCCTCGCGATCACCGGCTACATGCGTTGAGGCCCTGCTTCAAGGATGTGGTCAGGCATCGCTCATTTGTGGGAAGTAGAGAATAATGCATTTCCTCTGCACTTCCACATAGCCTTTACTTGTTTTGTTTTGTTGTTCCTTTTCCCCCTCCCTTTTCCCTTTCCCTTTTTTCCCTTTAGTTGAATTGTTAATTAATAATATTTCCTTAATATAGATATATATATTCCTTTAATTAAATTATCCTTATCTCAACCCGTGAGTTGTTCTTTCCTTTACTTCTTCCCCTCCTCATCTGAGGAGGGGGAGTGAGAGAGCAGTTGTGGTGTTCAGCTTCCTAACACGGTAAAATCACCACAAAGGGATATTTGTTGCCCATGGTTTTATACTGGAATGTGGGTTAACTATTTACTGTTTACCTTCTCCATGTCACACATGATTTTATATCTATGCCATCCTCCTCTGTCATCTCTTTAGCTTGAAGAGGCTATTTAATCTACTGATTCATTTTCTGTGCGGAATCTCTTCCAAATCCTTGATTGTTTGATTGTTAATGCTATCTTGCCTTTCAAATTCTATTTATCCTTTTTTTTTTTTTTTTTTTTTTAAATAGAGAAACCCATACCACACACAATATCTCAGAAGATGCAGCATGGATTTACACCATATCATAATGATGCTTTCTGTTTTGTTCTCTATTATTTTCTTTTTCATACCATTGAATTTCCTGTCTTGACAACTATTAAATGGCCTAATTCCATTCAACTATCTGTCACAACACCAAGATCTCATCAGATCAGAGCATAGCATTCTGTAAAGAAAATTTGAGTTGCTTTACCAATGTGCATATTTTTTCATTTATCTATATTGAATTTAATCTACAGTATTATTGCCCAGTTACTCAGTATCAATGTCTTTCTTCTAAATCAATCCCCATTTTTATTATCTTGAATAACTTAGTACTATCAGCAAAATTTCTGACCTAACTATTCACCTCTTTGCTAATCCATCATGAATACATTGCACAGCACAAGCAAGAACAGATGATACCTTTATATTAGGAAATTTATTTTGAAAATTCAGCTATTTAGGAAAACTAATCATGAGAATATTTTATCTTTTTGCCATGATTTTCCAAGAATCCATGAGCAGGACAGGTTTTTCTAGGCAGAGATAATGTTCTTTATTAGATAGACCTACTAATATTCTTGAGAAAAACATTAAATAAAATAAAATCTGGGGCACATAATTCCTCTGCCAAGTCTCAAAATAGAAGTAGCAAGATAGAAGGAGCTTTCAAAACAAAATGCAAGTTAAGAACAATTAGTCAGAATTTACCTAATTATATATAAGCTAAACAGTCTTTGGGAAAAATAGGTCTTGTAACCTGTGGAACAGAGGGAACATTGAGGGGGTTAAAAGCACTGAGAAAGGAAAAAAAATAAAGAAGGAATGCAAAAACAACAGAAGTCAAGAGAGATGAATAGGTACTTATCACCTAGGTGAAAGAGAAAGGTAGAGTCTGTGGAACATGGAGAGGTTAATGCTGGGGTGGGTCATTATAATATGCTATAAAGAGAGTGTTCAGGGTTGTCTTTAGAAAGTGTTTTATATGTTTCCTTTGTGGAGATTAGAACATCTCCACAAAGCTGGAGATGGAGCGACTGTTTTCTGGGAAATGTCTTCCCTTGATATCTGTACATTTCTGTCCTGTATAGACTGGATACATGAGTTCATGTTGGTGCATAATGGTTGCCTAGTATCAACCATATATACATTATGGTGACATCTGGTGCTCTTGGTGAAACATTTGACATCTCTCCATGTGCAGGTGCAGCATCTACAGATGCTAACAGTTTGGCTGTAGAGCTTGTTCATAGTGAGTAGCACAGACATGTTAGTGAAAATCACTTTTGTTGTATAGGCACTTTCTATATTCAGTGTACTTTGGATTATGGAGAATTTTCTTCTGCTAAATGAGCCTAAAGGTTCAGGAATGTGGTTGGGGGAAGATTTCTTTCCAGGATTTTCTTCCAATAAAGGCTCTAGTAAATGACTTTCTATACAAGTTCCAGGGTAGAATGTTTTATGCCAAGTGGGATTTATTTTTTCTTACAGTTAGGTAATAATTCATGTGGTGTTCAGGAGTCTTTTAGAAATCTGATCTGTTTCTCTAGAGAATCTTTGTTGGATAAAAGTCCTCTTTCAACTACTCAGGTGGCCATCGCAGATTAAATGCAGTAGTATGAAAAGGCAAACCTCTACCTTTTCACTTTCATTGAATGTTGCAGATTGTACCTTGGATATATAGATAGGTGTTCTGGCATGCAAGTTTCCTATGTGTCATAGTTTGTAGGCTGCCATTGTTTATGCAGACTGTACTGTTTAAAGAAGTGAGATTGGTGAAATAGTATTTTGGAGATAGTATGACAAGAGGGTGCTAACAATTGAATTTATGGGGAAAACAGTAAGGGAGTCCAAATTTCTGGGCCAGTTGATAAAGATGTCACCTGTGTATCTTTGACTATTTGGTACTGTTATTTAAAAGCCTTTTATTGCTCATTAAAAGTTTGTAGACTGTTGACCCCTTTTTAATGTTTATAACTATGCCTATACATGTATCACAAATTGTCTTAAGGTTCACATGGGCACATTGGAGCTGCTAGCCTGACAGTGACTTTTTTTTGATTTCCCTGGAAGCTGTACTGAGAAACTTCTCCAGTTTCCTCTTTTTCAGCAGAACTGGAGGTGCAAGGCTTAGAAGGCTGGACTGCACATAGAAGTTGCCAAACTTCCATGTCTCTGCAGAGCTCCTCTCGACCTATAGTTCAAGTCCTTTCCCATGATAATCATGAGCTACCTGTTATGTGTACATGCATATCACCTGCCCATTGAAAAGAAAACCATATGCAGTAAAATAAGAACCTCTTGTACATGCAGTTCTTCTACCCGAAGGATTATGCAAATGTTTTATTTGCTCCCTTCTTTTCTTCTGCGCTTAAATGATCTTCTGGTCTCCTTTATAACCTGTCTTTGGGGAAGGACAGCCTGATGATCTTCTTTCTACTGTAAGTCCTGTTTTTGCTCACTTTAGTTCTGGGGCTCTTTTTGTTCCAACCATTTAATCTATTGAAAGCCTGTTACAGTCTGCACACTAACTGTATTTAATTATCCAGGTATGGAAAGACTATTCTTAGTCTCCATTTAATCTTACAACAGAACAATCCTAAAGAACATTTTGATTTATTTGATTTTAGATATATGTGTCTGAGTTAGTTGCCTATATTCCTTTTTTGAGGACATAAGACTCATATGGTGTGTGAATCATCTGATGTCTACCTTGGGATGAGATAAATTGTTTATGAGAAGTACATCTTTCTTCTCATTTCTTAAGGAAGACCTCTAGGAAGGTAGCTCATATACAGATGTCTACATTATAGAAGTCTTAAAATAGGTGAGACAGATACCATTACCTGGGTCTTTGGCAAAAAAATGGCTATTTAATGGCAGAGAGGAACTTGGTCAAATAAACTCTTTTACAAATTAAAAAAAAAAAAAAAAAAAAAAAAAAAAGAAGAAAAAAGAAAAGAAAGAAAACAATGAACATGAAATGAGGAAATTATTCAACTTCTGCCACGTGTATGAAATTCTTTCTCATAGGTGTATGAATTTCATGTAGTAACAGTGCCTGTAAGATCATTGTCTGTATTCAAATGCATCCTTGAGTCACTAGTCAGGAAACAATGACTTTATTGTCCAACACACCCAAACTGCAGGGAGGGAAGACAGAGTAAAACAAAGTCTTTGTAGAAGAACTTACTAGGATTTCTAAGTGTTTTTTTTTTTTTTTTTTTTTTTCCCTGGGGGGGGGAGGGGTACGTTGCTGGCTGTCAACACTTGAATTGTAATGGGGGCTCTTTTTTTTTTTTTTTTTTCCAGGAGTTTGGCTGCCAGAAGGCAAATTTGTTACATTGATTGCAAGAACACACAGCTCAATATGATTCTCACTTACTTGTTGAAATCTCTCATCAATATCAAACATTCTTGAATACATTACATAATTCACAATGTTAGCTATGATGGCATGAAATTCAACAGAGTAGTGTTCTGCACCTGGGATGGAGTGCTGCCAAACACAGGTACAGATTGGGAGAGCAGCTCAGCAGAAAGGGGCCTGGGGGTGCTGGTGACAGCAGGCTCAACATGAGCCAGCTGTGTGTACTGGCAGCCAAACTGTGTTTTGGGGTGCATTAAACACTGCATAGCCAGCTGATTAAAAGAGGTGATTATCCCACTATATTTAGCATTGGTGCCTCAACTTGAGCACTGTGTGCAGGTCTGGGCAGCACAATGTAGAAAAGATGTTAAGGCCCTTGAATTTGTCCAGAGAAGGGCAACAAAGCTGGTAAAAGGTCTGGAAGGCATGTCTTATGGAGGAAAGGCTGTGGACACTTGGATTTTCTTGTCTGGATAAAAGGAGGCTGAGAGGTGATTTCATTGCTCTCTACAGCTTCCTGAGAAGGGGAAGTGCAGAGGGAAGTGCTGATCTCTTCTCCATGGTCACTGATGACAGGATGAATGGGAACAGCACAAAGCTACACCAGGAGATGATCAGACTGCATGTGAGGAAAAAATTATTTACTGTGAGGGTGGTCAAGCCTAGGTTATGCTTCCTAGTGAGGCTGGTTGATGCCTCATGCCAATCACTGTTCAAGTGGCATTTGGATAATGCCCTGAATAATATGCTTTAACTTTCAGTTAGCCCTGAAGTGATCAGGCAGTTGGGCTAGATGATATTTGAAGGTCCCTTCCAACTGAACTATTCTATTCTATTCTGTTCTGTTCGATTATATTATATTCTAATTCACTCTATTCTTGCTCTTTCATCTTAATATCACAGTTTTTCATTCTCACAGTCAAGCAATTTTTGGCTAAGAATGGATTTCAGATTGCTGCCTGATCCTTTAAGCTTTGGTATTTAACAGCCTGTAGAATGGAGCTAACGAGCATTAGACATTGGTAGAATACTTTGTGCTGGGTTAAATAAAACAGAAAGCTTTACAGTATGGCTGCAGAATAGTCCTTTCTTCCTCTTCTTCTTCCTCTTTTTCTTCCTCTCTCTCTCTCTCCTCTTCTCTCCTCTTTTCTTTTTTTTTTTTTTTTTCAGGTAGATTCCAAAGAGTTTGAAATGGGAAACAGTCTATGCTTTAATAAACAGATGCAGAAAGAGGGGCTTAGGCCTTGGAACTAATTCAGCATGGCACTATGGAACTGGCTGATTCTAGGCTGTTTGGTCTCTAGCTCCAGTAACACCGTCTCAGCAAACTTCACAGAGGTCTCCTTTTCTTCAGATTCTGCTTTCTGCTTGTGAAACACACTGGGAAACTATTATATTACACAGGAATGTGAAAGAGCTTTTTTCATCAGACTTCAGCCTGTTGATGAATTCCTTACAGCAGCTCTAATTTAAACTAATAGCATATGCTGGAGCTAAGACAAATTATGAAATGTCCAGCAAGCAAGGCAGAGAGAGTAAATTTGCACTGAAAAAGAGTTTTGAAATGCATGTGAAGGATTAATGAATTGTGGCATCCAGGCAAAGCATGACAGATTCTCTGATGTTTTGAAGGACTGCTGTAAGTTAAATGATAGAAAAAATCCAGATGAATATTGAAAATAGTCAAAACTAGGAGAAGTATTGAACAAATAAAATAAGAAGTTCAGAAAGCCCAAGAAGGAAAACTTGAAAAATGAGACTATGCAGATAATCTGTGCAATGCTTCCCCCCCCCTCCCCAGCTGCGTACTATGAATCAGCCCACCAGCTCTCAGGAAAAGTAACAATCAGAATCTCTGCAGTCTAAGAGAGAAGAAACAGCGAGACAATGGAAATTTCAGTTGTTGGCTAAGCAGTAGTCCCTAACTTTGGAAGCCAATCATGAGAAAATGTGAAACTGAACACACCCTTTCCCAATGCCCCAGAACGAATCCATGACCTGCTACAGCACAAACCTACAATTAAAGTGAAGCTGGTATCTATGCAAATTAGTGCTGCATTATTCAGGAAAGCATTTGCCAGGTGGAGAAGGAAAGGTTCTTACCTGGTGTTTAACTGGTCTGTTCTACTTCTGCTCTATCTGGTACTCTGTTCATCTAAAAGAAGGAATGGATAGGAAAAATTACTGACACATATCTAAGCACTGGACTCCAAAGATGGCTGACTGCATGGGGAAGGACCTCATAAAAGTAGTGACAGATGTATCATTTCTGAATCCATGGTCTGCTTTGATCAGTGTGGCAAAAAGCTCCAATTGGTGGATGAAAGAGAAAAATCATGTCTTGTACAAAAATGCATTGTCATATAAGTCTAGGAGAAAAGTGATTCCACCTCTTTCACTAATACTAAACAGCAATACTTGTGGTATTATTTATTGCCACCATCTCCTCAAACAGCGCTTACTGAAATGACAGGGAGAGAGAAGGAGTGCTACATTACCTAGTTTGAAGAGAGAAAAAAAAAAAAAAAAAACAATACAAGGATAAAAGATAAAGATGATAAAGATATAAAGGACCTCCAAAGATAAAGGAGCCTACTAAGATTTTAGAAAAAAGCCACTGACGATTACGTATTGACCATTGAAGAAAGTTGATGACCAGAAAAGGAACAAATATCACAAAAAGCTGTAACAAATTTAAAGCCAATATTTTATAGACACCAAAGTCATCAGTTAAACTGAAAATGTGAGGTATAATCAGCATTTCCAGACTTCAACTAAAAAAAAACAACCAACCCAACCCAAAACAACAAAAACAATAAACAATAATAATTCATTCCTACTCACCACTAATGTCTTATCTGAACTTTACTGTACATCTGTAATGTCTGTTCTTTAAAATGGGGCAGCCACATTTTAATTCTCTACTAGGAATAGCACCTTGTCCATTTTAATTCCTGAACCACACAGGGGAATTGTTTATGAGCATGCTAGTTGGTCCAAGCTCTGTCAGGGACCATTCTAGCAAAGTCACTGCACAGAAATATGATTCCAACACCTTAGAATATCTCTTGGCCTATGTAATATGGTAGTATTGGTATGGAACCTGAACAAAGTGAAACCAAAGGAAGGGAAGTGATGCCTACAGACTTCAATCAGTACATTGCACATGCTACTTGCATATATAAAAGATGGTAAAAATTGGGAAAAGAGCAATTAATGAAATTTGAGAGAGAGGGGAGATAAATCTAACGTCAACAGAACTAATCATATATTCATTCTAAGCTGAAGTAAGAAATGTAGTTTTGCAAGAATGGCAGTTTAGAGTCTCCACTGAAAAAAAAAAAAAATCACATACAAACTGTCATTTAGTGCACAGCCTGTCCTAAACTATAACCAAAAGGACTAAGGAAGAGGTAAAAATACAGTAAATTTGAAACAACTAATCTGCTCACAGCACAGAAATTTTACTTTATAGATTCCTGTGTCAGGCTGCCTAACAATAAATGTCCTCACTTTGGTTAGAACTTGTGCATTTATGCTTTAAGGTAAGTATGCGATTGGCATGTATATAATAACCTCATGTATAGGGCTCAGCAGGGTAGGTTCTTCTTGAAAAGAAAGACAATGATGGGATAACAAAAATGTAGGACAAGGGAGAAGGAGAAAGCAAATGGACAATGCTGACAGGATGACATGATTCTTCCGCAAATGTGAAGGCATGAATCTGAACAGGTGAAAAGATAATGTAATGGGCAATGGAAAATGTGACAAAAGGGTCATCTGTAAGGGAAGAGCTAACTGTTCTGCTTAGAAGCTAATAACCTATTGCTTTTTCTCTGTCAAAAGCTCCCTGAGCACTTCTGAAGGATGTACTAGGAGCAACAAGCAGATTATGTAATAAAACCACCCCAAACTCTGTTTTGAGGTAACCACTACTGGCGGTGAGCAAGTTCTAAGACACATAAACAGAGGATTGGAGTGAACCTAATGCCTGCACCTTTCCCATGCTGGAAGCTTTGCTTTGCATGGAATTGCAGGAAGATGATTGGCGGAATCAGGACTGTAGTAATGATATGATTGGATGTGTTTGCATGGTGCTTTGTTGCAAATTATACATAAGCTGCTGCAAATTTTAATGGTTACCTCTAATTTCCCCACTGGAGGAGAAGTCTTTCGATTATGGTTAAACTTTGGTGCAACATTTGTAAATCTACCCTTTTGTCCTGTTTCCTCCCCAGTCATGGAATGTCCTAGTGTGATAGAAACCACTTGTCTACATGGCACGATGAGATGTTGAAATTAACTGGAAGAAAAGACACAGTGTCACTATTCCTATTCTTCTTCCCATAGATTTTTTCAGCAGTTATCTTTTAGTACAACATGACAGAAACATCACTCCTTTAAAGAAAAAAAAAGAAAAGTCATTGAGATGAATCACTATTAAATTATCAATTACTTCTTTTTTTTTTTTTTTTTTTTTTTTTTTTTTTTTTTTTTTTTTTTT
>CM021766.1:84108866-84131154 GCA_011076525.1 Nettapus auritus | reverse complement strand
TTGTGCATTTATGCTTTAAGGTAAGTATGCGATTGGCATGTATATAATAACCTCATGTATAGGGCTCAGCAGGGTAGGTTCTTCTTGAAAAGAAAGACAATGATGGGATAACAAAAATGTAGGACAAGGGAGAAGGAGAAAGCAAATGGACAATGCTGACAGGATGACATGATGCTTCCGCAAATGTGAAGGCATGAATCTGAACAGGTGAAAAGATAATGTAATGGGCAATGGAAAATGTGACAAAAGGGTCACCTGTAAGGGAAGAGCTAACTGTTCTGCTTAGAAGCTAATAACCTGTTGCTTTTTCTCTGTCAAAAGCTCCCTGAGCACTTCTGAAGGATGTACTAGGAGCAACAAGCAGATTATGTAATAAAACCACCCCAAACTCTGTTTTGAGGTAACCACTACTGGCGGTGAGCAAGTTCTAAGACACATAAACAGAGGATTGGAGTGAACCTAATGCCTGCACCTTTCCCATGCTGGAAGCTTTGCTTTGCATGGAATTGCAGGAAGATGATTGGCGGAATCAGGACTGTAGTAATGATATGATTGGATGTGTTTGCATGGTGCTTTGTTGCAAATTATACATAAGCTGCTGCAAATTTTAATGGTTACCTCTAATTTCCCCACTGGAGGAGAAGTCTTTCGATTATGGTTAAACTTTGGTGCAACATTTGTAAATCTACCCTTTTGTCCTGTTTCCTCCCCAGTCATGGAATGTCCTAGTGTGATAGAAAGCACTTGTCTACATGGCACGATGAGATGTTGAAATTAACTGGAAGAAAAGACACAGTGTCACTATTCCTATTCTTCTTCCCATAGATTTTTTCAGCAGTTATCTTTTAGTACAACATGACAGAAACATCACTCCTTTAAAGAAAAAAAAAGAAAAGTCATTGAGATGAATCACTATTAAATTATCAATTACTTCTTTTTTTTTTTTTTTATTTTTTTTTTTTTTTTTTTTTTTCTGACTGGAACTGTATTTGCTTTGGTCCTAACGCCAAAATGATAAATAAAAGTGAAGAATTTCAAACAGGTCAATGGGTGCAGAGCATGTTCTCTGCTGACTTCTTCCGAAGTACAGTATGCAACATGGTTTATCTTTTCTGGTAGTACTAGAAATGTGACATTTGCTGCAAGAAAAGAGGTTGCTCTAATGTGCTTATAAAAATCACATTAACTTAGTAACTTTAATTAATGATCACCTACATATATTTGAAGACTTTTAATCAGGTGCTTTAGCCTATGCCTATTGCTAAAATACCAGAGTTAACAAGACTACTGGTTTCAGCAAAGACATTCTGGGCACAAAAAAAGGAAAGATGGGAGGGATTTCCCCTGTCAGCAGAAGAATGGGACTAGCCAGAAGATTTTGAAAAAAAGAACTGGTATGCAAAGGGGATCAGGAGGAGGTTAAACCATTATGAGATGTGAGTGCAAAAGGGACAGGAACTGGGTAAATCAAGAAACCAATGCAAGATTCCTACCTGTGAACTAGTTCACCTGGCTGGTTAGTGAAAATCAAATCTTTCAGAACAGAGTTCTCTGAAGACAGATAGTATTTTTTATGTCCGTCAAAATAGTTTTACTTAACTTGAGAGCAGAATATTTTATTTTATTATTATTATTTTAAATATAAAAGGAAATAAGATTTCTTTCACTGATAGATGAAAATGCTTTAAGAACTTCATCTGAGTTATAAGAGGGAAAAAAAGGCACACAAGTCTGTGCCTTAGGTTTCCTGTGACTGGTTAATCCAAACTTGAATCCATAGCATGAATATGATTATTTAATATAAGCACCTGCCCCTGGGTCCTTTAGCATAATCATAATTTAACTTCTTTACCGAAAGGGTTGTTAGACATTGGAACGCGCTGCCCAGGGAAGTGGCGGAGTCACCATCCCTGGAGGTCTTTAAAAGACGTTTAGATGTAGAGCTTAGGGATATGGTTTAGGGGATGATTTGTTAGTGTTAGGTCAGAGGTTGGACTCGATGATCTTGAGGTCTCTTCCAACCTAGAAATTCTGTGATTCTGTGATTCTGTGATAATGTGTCCTTAGAGGTTATTAAAATTGCTTAAAGTTTAGTCAATGTTTCCCTCTTTGCTTTATGCAAATTTATTAAATTATGAGCACAGAAAAAGAATGAACCTGGACATGAACTTAGCTGCTATTAATTTAGCTAAGCAAATTAAAAAGGAAAAACCCAGAGACATTGTATAGCAATCAGCAGTAGGCAATTTTATTAACACCACATTTGAAAAATTAAAGTAATTCAGGCTGTCCCATTCTTCAATATCACCAGAGCAACCATCAAGTGAAAACTGCCAGAAAATCTGATGAAATGTATTTGAGGAATATACCTGGGGAACCGGCTTTCATAAAGTCTTGGGAAGAAGGGAGAGGAAACAAGATTCTGATATGCAAATTTAATATAGATTTTTCTAAGTGTCTGTAGTTTTCTCAAGCATATAGCAATTCCGTGTGAAGGATTGAGACACTGTTCTGTTTTATCAGATTTTGCAGCTATTTGAGTCTAAAGCCCCAAAGCTGCATTTCTGTATTGTACTTTGAAGAAGGGAGAAGTGTAAATACTGCTGTAAAAGTTGCTGGTCATACCTAAAGCTCCTAATCCCTTCCCTAAAGGAAAGTCCATACTGTCAGCAATCTGGGGACACGTGGCTTTTCTGAGCAATAAACAGAAAATACAGAGCGAGTCATTCATACTTTCAGTTTGATCAAAGATGATGGAAACTGACCATTAACAATTAGAGGGAATGTGCTTGGGACAAAAAGATCACACTGTTAATGATTTTCCCTAATTGCTATTTCATGTATCCAAATATAACCAACCAAGACGTTTATTTAAAACTAAAAAGAGCCAAAAAAAAGCATTATATATGTTTAAATTCACCAAGCAAGAGGTGTCTTCTATGGCAAATGCTTAATTCACCAAAAATACACAGATTTCTCATTTGTGAAATTAATGAATTAATTTGTTCTAAACTAAAACTGTTCATAATTTATTTTGGAAAGCAGAACAATTTTGATTTCATTCACATTAATTTTTCACAGATAAATGATAAGACCCTGCATCTTAAAAGAAATGGTTGTTGAATAGATAAACTGTCATTTATTTACATATCAACTTAATTTGCAAACAGTTAACTTGAAAGAAAAATAAGGAAATGTATGCCACTGGATAGCTGGGAATAAGACAGTGAGAATTAAGTTAATTCAGAAGAGCTATACCAAAAATATTATTTGATAGGATGCTTATTCTCAATGTATATATTTAATAAATATATTTATTATTAATACATCTTTTGGAAAAGGTCGTACCCCAAAATGTTCTGCTTCTCATGTATATAGAACTTTTAAAACAATATAGCACACAAAGTATATATATAACCATATATTTCAATATTAGCTTTTAGTTTGTGTTCATTGCCTCTGCCTCATTAAACATAATAGGAATGGATAGTCAAGTGTAATTGGAATATTTTGTTTAAAATACTACATTAAAATATTACATGCCAGCAAATGCTGAATCTTAAAATTTATGAGTATATCAGTTGGCTCTGAATTATAACCATATTAAAATAAAATAGATGGGATAGGTGTTAGGCTGTCTTTAAGTATCATAAGTGTTCCTGATTCTCCATTTTTTTACATCACATATAATTCTTACAGAGCTGCTGATTTGAAAGGTTTTGCTGTAGTCACAATTACTTTCTAAAACATCAGGCTAATTAAGAACTTGCTTTTTTAGCTGAAACACTTCTGTCCGCAGAACTGAATCAGCAAAATTTGACATTTGTGTGTTCAGATGGCTTATAAATACTTACGCATACACTTTGTCCAGGGCCTAGCTGGTTGTATGGAGCTTCCCTATAACTACCAGTTGGATGATACCAACCCCCTTTGCTTTATTTAAAGATAATCATAATGATTCTATGCTTCTATGATTCTATGTTGTTGAGAAAAAGTAAGAAATTTAAAGATCTCTGCTCTGTTTTACAAAACTCAAAGACCCAAAACTGTCTGCTGAGTCTGAGCACTTGACAAGTGTCTGACATTTTACTATCTTGCATTTTATTTGGGGGATTAACCCTTAGGGAGTTATTTGTGTTTGGGATTGGTGTTAGTTAGCACACCCACTTGCAATTAATTATGTGAAAATTGTGGAAATGTTTCTCATTCAGTTATGTTAAATTGGTGAAAATATGTTTGTGCCAGCCAGTCTGCTTCCTGAAAAAAACTTTTTCCTGGATTCTTCTGTCTCAAAGAAGCCTTTGGATATCTAATTGAGTCAAGAACTCATAGCATAGATGGGGTTACTAGATTCAATTAAATCCTGATAAATTAAGCCCTCAGTCCATTCTTCTATGAAATGCTTGAGAGGAAGATCTTCCCATGATTTATCTGGAGATACATTATTGGCTTTTTTGGCCAGTACCAGCAACCAGACATATTGTTTACAACCTTGCTGACAATATTTAAGTAAACAGATTTCTTGTAATGTTTCCAGTCTTGTCCTCTTTCCTCCTATTTCTATCTAGATGATAGAAATATATAGCTGCAAAGGTATGTTTAAAAGAAAACAATGTCAATCCATGTTTTAAATCTCCTAACTTATTTGATTCTTAATACTTGTAGCATGTTCTTCCTTATTTAGGGATTGACCTGAAGTTGTCATTATGGCCTACATATCCAAAGACATTTCACAGAAGTAACAGTTTGCTTTGTCCATGTTTTCTTATTACAACAGAAGATTATTATTTATCAGTGCTTTGCAGTAGATCAATCATGAGGAACGTCACCCCTTTCTTCATGCAGTGAAGTCATCCAAGTCATCACTTTACATCGAAGTCCCAGGAGTCTTTTGAGTTCACGAAGGACAATGCCAAGATTTTCTTGTTTGTTAAATGACTTAGTTAGCTTTTCTGACTGAATTGACTCAAAACCAAATAACACAGGAATGTTGTGTCTTGGCTAACTTTTCAACTGGGCTACATGTGGGAGAATAATATCTGTGTTATCCTCCTGAAACCATCCATGAAAGGCCTGTCTGAAAAGAAAGAAAACCTGCAGCTTGACACTTACAGGTTTGTGATACAGTATTTACAATTCACAGTATGTTTCTTGTATTCTAGTTGCCATAGTGTGTGTCTGAGCTCAGTATTCTCTGCAAAATACCTGTGGGACAGAATTAAGTTGATCTTCTCTCAGCTTTGTATTCTAGACCTAACATTCAAACTCAGTTTTGTTCAGTGATTTTGATAAAATAATTGCTTGCTTTCTCTCAGAATTAATTTGTCTGGGAATTTGGGAAATGTGAAGGTTAATTTTAGTATAATGAAAATGAAGAATAGGAGATTGCATGGTTTCTGGAAATGCCTTTGTTTGAGAATTTCACATTAAATACTGTACTGGGTCTGGCTGGGATGTTAACTTTCCCTGCAGCAGCCCATACAGTGCTGCGCTCTGCACTTGTAGCTGGGACCGCACTGTTGTGTCTGCTGCTGAGAAGTGCTTGCACAGCATCAGGACTTTCTCTAACCCTCCGAGGGGGTGGGCAAAAAAAGTGAGAAAGAAACATCACCAGGGCAGCTGACCTAAACCAACCAAAGGGATATTCCATACCATCTGATGTCACACTCAGAAATAAAAGGTGGAAAAAGGAAGAAGAGGGGAGGGGTGGGCTTTCGTTGCGAAAATGTCTGTCCTCCTCGCGAACACCAGCTATGTGCGTTGAGGCCCTGGTTCAAGGACGTGGTCAAGCATCGCTCATTTGTGGGAAGTAGAGAGTAATTTCTTTCCTTTGCACTTCCACATAGCCTTTACTTGTTTTGTTTTGTTGTTCCCTTTCCCCCTTCCTTTTCCCCTTTCCCTTTTTTCCCTTTAGTTGAATTGTTAATTAATAATATTTCCTTAATATATATATTTTTTTCCTTTAATTAAATTAACCTTATCTCAACCTGTGAGTTCTTTCCTTTACTCCTTCCCCTCCTCATCTGAGGAGGGGGAGTGAGAGAGCAGTTGTGGTGTTCAGCTTCCTAGCACGGTAAAACCACCGCAAATACAAACAGATAGATGCAACATGAATATCTATTTTCAGAGACATATAAAGCAAATGGCTTCATTTTTAGGAATTTTTCAAAATTCTTATGAGTCATGTGCTGTTAAAATATGACTTACACAATATATTGATCACTGTGCTCTACTGCTGAATTCAGCAAAGTATACATATGTCAATCAAAGCTTATTGAAACAATAACTCAGAACACATAGCTGCAGGCTTGTTGTTCCCAATGAAATTATTGGTAAGCTCATTTAAGTTGAAAGGGTATAATGCTAAATGCCCTGTGAAGTTGCATTTTAATCCATTTATTTGTCAGCTGAGAAGCAGAATTGTATTTTTTAAAATTATCATTATTTTCTGTTAACATGGGGAAGAAATTTAATACTAATTTTTAGACAGAATATTATTGGAATACTTTTTCAGATAAAAAGGACTTTATTTAAATTTAATACATGTAGAAATAATTTAGATGGGCGAGGGACCTGGAGCATAAATATGTAAGAATTTACAAATAATATGGCAGGACCGCTGACAGGTGGAACTGTTTCTGGTCCACAGACTGTTCTGGATTCTTCCAACACAAAATTAACTCAAATCATACTACTATGGAAAGCTGTGTTTTGTGTTGGCACTGATTTTGTATAACATCAGAAGTTTCCTCTAAAAATGTTCAACCCCCCTCCACCCCCTAGATTATTCCTCCTTTGTGAAGGCCCTAAACCCACACAGAATTTGGACAGAGTGACTGTCAAAGGATTCTGGAGCGAGTAGTGCTTCTGGGTAGTAATTTTCTGCACCAAGCAGATCAAAATGAAAATGACTGTTTGGCCTACGGTGTTTAAGATTCTATGCAAAAAACAAAACAAAACAAAAAAAACTTTGAAGTCCAGAACAAGAATTTCTTTCTAATTATTACCTTGCTTAAAACTTAGAAGGTTTTGGAGAGGATTGAAAAACAAACAAACAAAAACAACAAAAGCAAGCAAACAAACAAACAAAAACAGCGCTGAAGGATTGGAGTTAAGTGGGTTGACTCTAACCATATATGTTCACAAATGTCCCCAGTGGACCAATGTTTAGGGAATTCAATGAAATCCTAAGACTTAGATTCAGTATATGGAATAGTTGAATAAAGTGTTGCTTTGTTGGAATTTCGATGTCTAAATTTACCTAGTGGGTGATGATGATAAGTCCCCACTCTGTTTCTTTCTGACTCCACAAATGCTTTAATGTCCAAAAACATCTTTCATTTTAAATCTCCACTCTAGATTCTAGCTGATCTTCTATGTAATCACAAGTTAAAATCTCTTCTATGACATGTATGCTATTTCTCCTTTACATTAGGATTTATTTGCTTGACATATGTGTGGACAAAAAGACATCTTTTTATATAACTCATACATATACACACAAGCTGCATTTATCTCTAGGAAATAGGTGGATTATACAATACTGAACTGTGTCAATGACGAGGATTTTCTACAATATTGATTTTTTTTTTTTTTTTTTTTTTCTTCAAAAGTAAGTTGAATTATTTTAGGTAAAGTACAGCTTCTTCATCTGATGTTCCATTCTGTCACTCAGGCACAGTTAGTATGTGCTGACTTCCCTCCTCTAAATGTGCTTTCTACATGTCTACTGCCTGTAACATCTGCTCCTGCCTAAAACTCAGAGCCCCAAATATATGATCATCTTTCATGATTTTAGCTATGGTGGATATTTCTGATTTTCTCCTGCCCTCCGATGGCTATATTTTTGAGTACTGCCCCTAAATGGACTCGTGGGCTATTTGCTTTCAGCATAATAGTCCATTCATTTAGTTTTCCTTTAACTATTTTTTAACAGCTATTTTGATGGCCTCTCCTTTCTCCTGTTGTCTCTGAGGTACTCCAAAATCATTCATTTTCAATTTCTCTCAGTACATTATTTCTGACAGTTCATCCATACATATCTGCTTTGTGTTGATTTTGTAAATCTGTTTATGAATTTTCTAATCTCATGCTGATAGTGATGCTCCCAGGATGAGTCATCATCACTTTTAGTTAAAATGTGACTAACTTAAATCCTTAAATTCCTTTCATAACTTCTCTTATCCTTCATCTCTGTTCCAGCTGACAACTTTGAACACCAAAACTTGAAGGCTGTATGTATATTGTTTGTTTATATCTGATATTCGTGGAATGTCCCTGTGCTACTGATTTTTTAGTCTTCAGCATTCCCACAGAGCACCCATTTTTTTCACCTTATTCAAAATGTTTAATTTAAGCTCTCATAACATCCTTCAATGACTACCACAGCCTTATTCTGCTCTTCCAAATGTACACATCACCTAGCCACATATAAAATTCAGCTTCGGAGGTCAGTTGATCTGGTTCTTTCATTTACCTCTTCATTTCCTTCCTCTGAGTCCCTTTGTCATGCTCTACCATAATACTCATCAATTTCAGAGTCCTGTGTGACTACTCTTTGCAGAGATGTTTGGGGAGTTCTTTTCTGTTCACTTGTGCTCAATGTAGCATCTTTTAGATTATCTTAAAAGGTAAAAACACCAATAAAGAAAGCCTATTGTATATTTCAATCTGGATTTGGGCAGGCTTGTCAACAAGGCATTTTGCTGGGTGATGGCTCTTTTGTGACTTAACTGAAACGTAGACGGTGCCTAGCTCTCAGCTGACAGATATCTACATTATACAATTAGATGTTAGAACTGGTATTGATGTCTACTTAGCAGCTTCAGCAGAGGTCAAACACTGAAGCAGTTTAGAGACTAAATGATTCTGTCACTCTAACACTTGACCACTGCATAAGAGGCCTGAGATTGCTGATCCCAGACTGCTTTCTCTGTTGAGTGTGTGTGAGTGCATGCTGAGGATTTACCTCTGTGCCTGTTAATCTAATGTGGTTTAGAAATGCTGAGCTAACTTTAGCAGTGATCACATGCTTAGAAAAAGCCACTGCACAAATCCTGAAGGTCATAATTTTCTGACAAAAATTTGATGATCTCACCTGTCAGCATTTGTCCTTCACTTGTTTGTGAGAATCAGTGATATATATCTCCATTTAAAACATCAGTCCTTGTCAGTAACATATCTCAACTTTACTTTTTTCTTACCTTACTATTTGTTCAGATTTTCAACTTCTGCCCTATGAAATGTGCCAGGTAATAAAAATGGTGAAGAATGTTTTTTAGAAGCTTTACTTCAGAGATTGAATAAAACCACCACCACTACAACAACAAAAAACAATTTTAAATATTTTCTAAATAGTTTCACTCAGTTCAGCTATTTCAAATCTTCCAACCAACTATGCAAATGTACTGATTCAAGGATCTCCATATGTGTGCTGAGCTCACTGTAGGATCGGAATCCTCAGAATACATTTCAATACAATTTGACAGTGCATAGCAGATGTCAAGACTATTTCTATTATAGGCTTATCCTTCTGACTCATGTCATCATTCCTGAATAGTGGCCTAGAGAAAGGTATAATATAAGTTTGTGTTTCAGTGATCTTACACACCTTATTGACAGACGCTTCCCAAGGACTTTCCTTGGACAAGAATAATAATGCACTGAACACCTTCACTGAGGGGACAAACAGTTGACAGGTGTCAAGGAGAGAGGGAGGCATCTGTGGCATCTACAAGTTGAATCATGTACCAACAAGAAAACATGACTAGTTGTATGACAAAAGAAGAATGTGATGTTTGATGAGATAACTCATCCAGGGTTCATATTCTTGGGAAGCAGCAGCAAAAGAAGTGATGCAGTTTCTTCTATCAGTGAGCAGGAAAATGGTGATACATTAAAAAAAAAATAAAAAAGGCAAAGTTAACAAGGACCTTAAAAAGAGACCTGTTAGAGCTAAAGTTAGGAGCAAACAAAAACCTGAGGATTATAGTCTGGAAAAGTGATATGAACTCTTTATATAATTAATGTTAGCAATTCATACCACTTGTCTTAACTTGCAAGGTGATTTCTAGCAAATAACAGAGTTGACAGTAATTAAACACAGTTTCAGTGGAAGAGGAATTTTAGTACTTTTGACTCTAGTTTTGTAGTCTGTGTGTGTATTGTGCTCTCATGCTATTTTAGCCTTTGAGCATATTCATTCTAGAGCAGGAACTCTGCTTATCAGGATTTTACTGCACACAATATAGTAAGACCTTGTTTTGACTGGACATGCACAGAGTAACATGAACAGTAGCAAAACACCATTAACCAAGAGCAAATAAGAGCCATGCCATTTTCTCAGGTGGTTAGGGGTAGGTATGAAGAAGTTGACATTAGATGCTGGCCTTTAACACCTTACTGAAATGGAAGTTGAAAAGTTAATCTCATTTAATCTCATTCCTAGTTCCATTAGCTTTCACCCTTCATTTTCAGATTTAAAACCTAGGAGAAAATTGTGGGGAGAACAAGATGTTTTCTGAAGTCTCTGCTGTCAGTGGTAGGGTGGTTAGGATTCAGTGTATGTCTTATTCTGTTTTATTCATTGCTACTTAATTTCTAGAAGAATTTGAAACCTCATTCTTTCACAGATCTACTCCAGCTGACAAATATTGCTTTCTGTTGTGTATTTGTAAAAAGGAGTCCCCTCATGGACAACAAAAAAATATCAGTTTTCTTTGAAGAGTTAATTTTATGAGCCATGTCCCTCAGAGTTTTCTATCCTTGCTCTGACTTTTCAACTAGAAAGGATGCTTAGGCCCAAGTTCATGTGCTGATACATTGAGAGTTTTTTGGTGTTTTCATTAAACAACACACATCTGAATTATGTTTTTCAGCTATTACAAAATGCTGAAGAAGATGTATATACAGTAATAAAAGGGTGCCCTACAGAGGGCTTGAAGAATGAGTATGAGATGAGTTCCAGAAGTAACTTATTGAGAACCAATAATGTCCTGACTTCAGTGTTCATCTGACAAGATCTATTACTTTATATGACGTATGAGCTGGACAGTTTATATTTATTTTATATACTATGGAGATTGAATTATGTCAGCCCTACATACCCTTTAGACACATGGATTTACTTACATAAGGTAAGCTTTTTTCATTAGCATTCATTTTAAACTATCCCAGGAGCCTCTAACAATAATTTAAAATTTGAGATAAATTCAAATTTTGCCACCTTCATTTCTGGTATTTATTAATTTTCTCCTTCACTCATGTCTTCCTGCCTTTTTAATGATTTTAGATGAAACACTGATCCAAAATTTCATTTTATTTTAACTTTGCGGTGGTTTTTTTTTTTTTTTTTTTCTTTTTCCCTGTCTTTCTTTTTTCCCCCTCTCCCTCCCTGCCACCTCCCCATTTAGAAGGTCTGCACAGCCAACGCATCAGTTTTAATTCTGACCTTTAAGGTGCTCAATAACCAATAGCATGTATGATGAACAGAGTAGTGCACAGCTGTGTGACAGACTGTCAAGCTGTTGTGCTGGGGAGCAGAAAGGGCCACCTGCTCCCCAGCAGATGGGAAACCAAACATGATATCAAGGCAGGGCAGGGGTTGTGCAAGCTGTGGCACAGCCCCATGCAGAGATGAGCAGTGCTGGCCTGGAAATGGCAGTCCTTTGAGGAGAACTGAGGGTCCAGATCAACAGGCAAGCCCATAGTAATAAGGCAGGTCCAAGGTCAAGGTAGGAAGTCAGTCCGGAGGTCAAGGATCTGGAATAACGGTGCCCATGACCAGGCACAAACAGAACCATGTTGAAATGGTTCTAATGGGCCCCTGGGCCTGTTAATGGGGAAATCCCACGTGGGTCTGGTCATCAGGGCCATCAAAGACTGTTAGTGCACTAAGAACCCTGACAGTGTGTAGAGCAGTATCCACATCATGCCTCATAGGCATATGGCTGCTTTTTAGCAGCTACAGATTTTTCTTGACCTGGAGGCCACTATTATTGGAAATACAAAAGGTTACTATAGAGCTGACAGCAGAATATGTCAGCAGCTGCATTCAAGATAATGGCTCCTAGCTCTTGTTGGGCTCAGAATAATTCTCCTTTTTTTTTTTTTTTTTTTTCCTTCCACTCCCTGCTCCTCTACTTATGAGCCCTGCTGAGCTCTTATGTCAATGTGCATTTTAATAGGTGCAAGGGCAAACAGTTAACCATTGCAATGAGTAGAAGCTTTATCATTAAATTGTAAAAGCAGAATCAAGTCCATGAATTCATCTTGACAATGGATCTGCTTAACCTGGCCTGTGTGCAATATATTTAGTCTCTAACTGATGCACTTGACCATGAGGGAGAAAACCTTAATTCCCTTGTGCAGTTTACAATAATGTGTTCAATGTTCTGAGATTGTTTAGAATTTTATATTGAATTATAAATTACATGGTGGTTTGCAACATTCAGCATCTGAGAAGCTTGAAAGAAGATAGTAAGAATGACCTGGACAACTGTTCTGCAAAAAGAAAGTCATATTAACTTTTACCATCACTAAAACAGCAGTTATTTTTAAGAAGGAGTAGGCTGTAAGGTATGGATATCAAATGCCAAATTTGCACATATGTGGAATTAATTTTTTGCTACATTTCATGCTGGCAAAATTGGCAGTGTTATAAACACTTGGTAATTTGGCAGTGACTTGAAAGGAGGCCACTGCCTTCTGGTAATTTTTGTTGGACTTCTGCTGTGTTACCCACTAGTGGTAATAAAAGAGCAACTGGAGGACACCAGCCTGTGGGGAAGACATCAGTTGGTGCAAAGTCTTTGGCAGCCCAGAGAAAAGATCTGATGTTGCAGAGATTTACAGTGAGCTGCTGGTCCTTGTCAAGAACTGTCCTGGGGTGGTAGGGTTTAGAAAAGGAAATTCCTGGAAAGAAAACATGTACTGCTGAGTATTCCTGAGTCCATCTCACATCTCTTCTGCCTGTCTTGGTCATGATTACTCCGAAGTCGGAGGAGAAGAGTAGGAACAAGCAGTAATTAGCCTTTCACTGGTGTTCTACCCCAGAGCTCCAGTATAGTCTCTGCAATCAGAAAGAACAAATCCTTGCACTGTGGAGGGC
Source organism: Nettapus auritus (assembly GCA_011076525.1). Classification (NCBI taxonomy): domain Eukaryota; kingdom Metazoa; phylum Chordata; class Aves; order Anseriformes; family Anatidae; genus Nettapus; species Nettapus auritus. Next base: position 84,118,046 of record CM021766.1, on the reverse strand, counting down.
AGTTATTTCTGTTATCTGGTTACACCATGCCCTGTACTGAGGTTCAGTCTTATGATCATAGCACTGTTGTAACCTTAGAGGAGTATTTCCAATAAGGAAGTTAATTAAGAAGAGTGCCAGAAATAATGCACTCAGAGAAAATAGTTTGAAGCTCTTCAGACAAAACAAATAGGCCTGTCTTTGGTTTGGAGATGTTCTTTGTTTTTTCTTAGCCTCTATTTTAATTTTTCAGTTTGTCTGCACAAGTGTCCTGCCAAGCAACAGCCCATCTGGATGCACTTTATAAAACTGTGGAACTCAATCTACATTAATTCTCTAAGTACTTCAGACTGTTCTGGGATGTGAACTCCAGTTAGACATCTTCTATATCCTGTCATCATTAGAAAGGAGACTGCTCCAATGGCTAGCTGAAGATTATGTGTGTTTTTAAATTCTCCTTGCAGCCCTAATGAATTAAGACTCTGTTTATTTTCAGCAAGAGTCTGAAAAGAGGACTCTCAACAGTAGAAAATCCAAACAAGAGGTGCAATTTGCCCTTTTCCCAGTCTTAAAAAATATGAACATGGCTGGTTTTACCGTGCATTTTATGCACCCTAGGAGGGAAGAATGAGGGAAATATGGCTCTCAAGTACTGTTTTGAAGCAGGACCCCTTCAGCAACCACTTACACAAATACTGATGCTGAGGTTGCAACAACTCAGTACTAGAGCTGAGTTAGAGGAGTTAGCTAGAGAGCTGAGCTAGAGGAGTTAGAAGTTGCATGGTTCTTTCTGGATCCTAGTTACAAAGGCATGACAACAAAGGGCTTAATGAAATCACTGCTTTAATAAGATGATAGAATATGAAAAGGAATATGTATAGTGAATAAATCTTGCATCTGTTCAGACGCTGTGAACCCCATTTTGGTGTAGCATCAGGTGGACCCCAGATGGATTCTCCTGTGGCATACTGCACAGATCATCTGATGTTGCATGAATGTAGTGAGTTGGGAAACTGAGAAGGAACTACCCCATTGCCTCAACCCTGAGCATATCAAGAGATGTTTGAGAAGCAAGCGATAGGACTGGGCAGAGAGTAAGATCAAGTTACTGTTAACTTGCTTTTGACAACTGTGGGAGAACTGAGACAGTGAGTGAAAGAATACAAGCAAATTGCAAGCACAGCTGGTAACTTTGGAGATCCGGTTGTGCTCAGATTAACTGGAGGTCCAGGCGGAGGAGAGGCATTAGAAAGTCAGTAAAACAGCATGCAGTGTAACTTGGGAAAATGCATATGGGGTCCACCTGATAATTCATGAAAGCAGGGTTTGCAGTGAAGGGATGTAAAACTTACTTGCTACCTGTATTCCTCTTCTTATTCTATCTAATTGAAATAGCTATTTTATTAAGCTGTTTCTTGTCGGGCCCTTCTTTTTGAGATCCAGAAAGAGCCTTGCATTGTCTCTCCCACCTTGCCTGCCAGCACTAGTTCAGAACAGCACCTTAGCCTACTTCTTACTTCTTTGACAGTCATCATTTCTTGAGCAAAAACTTATCTTTTGTAACTCCACAATAAAATTAAATCAAATATACTGAGGAGAAAACATTTGACTCCTGTTCTTCCACATAAGGGATGAAGGAAAAAAACATTATTAGCATGTTAGTTTATTTAACATAAGCAAATATTTGATACTTTATTCATTTTAATAGTATTCTAATTTATAATACTATACAGATGTTTTTTCTTTGAAATATACACCTGCACATTAAGGTGTTTTATGGCATTAATGGGCAGAGACTGAAATTTTAGTATAATATCAATGTACCTTAGAACAAGATGATATATATATATAATTCATTATAAAGGAATTCCATTATTCACAGCAATTTTTCATTTGTGGTCTCACAGATTGCAAGTATTTTATTTTCAACCTGGTAGTAAACTGCTTTATAAATCACATTGAGGTTTTTGACCAGAAAAAAGGAAGGTAGTTGAACTTGATATGCACAGCCAGAATGATGCAGACCCTATGCAATAGTCTCATATGTTTTGATTTGTGCGTCCCCTTTCACCCAAAAACATGCTAATTGCATTGGTTAAAGAGACTGTGGCACATAAAATTGATTACTCTAGGAAAGTACAATCTAGAATTCAGTAGCATCTGGAAGATGCATATACTTCATCTTGACTTCAGAAAAAAATTGAATGGATGATTCCTTCCGTGTGGTCTTTAAACTTCTCAGGACTTACCATATAATAACTGTGTGGGTTGTGGTAAATTGCTCATTAATACAACAGCTAGAAGGAATTGTTTTTCTGAGAACCAAACACACAGGAAGTTTTGTTTAGTTACCAGAGGTGAACTTTGGATGGTCTAATTATTGTGTGAAATGAGCAATAGTATGACTTTCAGGCTCATTTCTGTTTTGCACCTTTTACCTACTTACTTGTCATATTAGAGTTCGAACTAACAATGAACATATAATTTCCATCAGAACTTCTCACACCCCTTCAGATGAGTTTGGCTCATTTGGTGTACCAATGTGAAATTTCTTCATAATATTTGATTAGGTATACAGTTATCATACCTTTACAGTCATATTTATGAAAGCAGCTAGAAAAGCAAGCAATAGCTCATGCCACCAACAAGATGCACTGCATTTTTTCAAAGTACGTTGCTGAAGTTATAAGGAAGCTACATACATTTCCAGATAGAAAAATGTAAAAAGTACAATAAAACAGTGTATTTGGAGTTCAAGACAAGGAAAATAGCCTATCATGTTTGCTCTTTATATCAGAAAATGTTTCCTTGTTATATCATGGTTCATCCAATGGTGCTCTTCATTTTACTTTCTGTGCAGGGTCTCTAATGGAGGGGGACACTAATGCTTTCAAGGTCAAATAAACTCTTGCTATAATGTGCTGTAGATGATTTGACTAGGCAGATATATATATAATATAAATATATATATAAGGTTTAATGTTTTCGTATTTGGCATCCATCTTGCAAATATATTTAAATATTAATTCCAGAGGCAGTCACACTATTCTATGATGCAAGGGCTTATTAAGCTTAACCAAATATAATAATTAATTGTAACACTCTTGTGCATACTAAACAGTTTCTCATGTGTCTGAAGCTTGCTAGAAAAATGATGGATGTTTAGAATGTGCTTCTGGTCATTTGTCTTGATTTCAGTCAGTATGTGAAAGTAGGAATGCAGCATACATTAAGCTAGCTCAGCAAAACTTCTGTCTCCCTGAGCTGACAAAACCAAACCACTTCAAATTATCAATCTTTCATTAGCAGAGGGATGTCATGTAGAAAAATGTGTGGCAAAGGTCAGTAAAAGAAGGGAATAAGACAGGAAACTTGAATTACTCATCTGAGACGGCACAAGTAGTGCTTTCATGTACAAGAAGTTATTTTAATCTAAAAAAGCAGTAATCCTCATGAAAGAAAGATACATTCTCACTTGAATAGAAATGACACATTAATTGCCCTCATATGTTTTATCTAGTTGAGTGGAGTAACCAACGGTAAGTAATTGGAATGTTGTAATTTAATGGCAAGTCATTATAAAAATTGTTGAAGTCAAGGACCTGAACACTGGGTAAATTACAAATTTTGCTCATATATTTTTCTGGTATCTCCTAATATGAACAGATATTTTTATTTTATTATTATTTTTTTCAGATATTGCTCATATGTCAAAGCTTTAATTTCTGGAACAAAGTTTGCGATGTTTTATTCTGCTAAAACGGTATTTGTTCTTTTGATATGGTGTTTTTGGTGGTGGTGGATTTTTTTTCTTTGTTTTGCTTTTGTCTTTTTTTTTAATTTTATTTATTTTTATTTTTTGCAAAATAATTATACGATATGAAAAAATGCTATATGGGTCAGACATAAACCGGATGCTTCTTGTCTACGGCCTTCCTCACCTCCTACCAATGCAGCTGAGAGCAACTGCTCAATCTTGCTACTGCTCATTGTCTCTTCACTTCCACTCCCTCACCTGTGCTACAGCTACTTTTTGATCCATTATTACAATGGAGATGTGAAGATACATGCAAGGTTGTTGAAGCAACAAATTTCTCTCCTTTCCCCACATGTGACTGCAGTGACTAGCTTTGCTTTCTCTACAGTACATAGGAAGCAAAAGGCAGAATGTTTTCAAAGAAGAGGAGGGACAGGAAGAGGCAAGAATCAATGAATATATGTGAATATCCCCAAATAATATCAAATTTCTTAGAGAAGAATTATCAAGGCTGACATTATGGTAAATATCAGCAAAAAATTCTTACCGTATTAAGGTATAGCATCTACAAAGTGAACAAATGGAAATGTAATCAACAGAAGAAAATGACTGATTTTCAGAAAGCAGCAAATTGAGCATTATTTATTTCACAGAGACGTATAACTTATCACGTGTCATGTTCCCAGTACTTTCTATTAAGCTACACAGTAAGAAATACCTTGGCAGTATCTTATCAAAAACATATGTGCCTTCAATGCTTTTATCTTCAAGAGTTAGAGTTTGGCAGGACAAAGTGCTGAGACATTAATGCAAGGTGGAGAGAACTAATATTAGGAAATATGTTGTCTGATGTTGAATCAAGAAATATATTAATTTACTTACTTTATATAATTGCTTTACTTAGAATTCTACATTATATAGAGGGCCACATATCCATGCTGAATTTAAGTTGGACCACATTAATTAATTCCCTACGTCTTTTCGTAATCAGGCATTTGATTTAGCAGTGTCATAGAATAAGCCACAGCTATGCTACCACTAAACATGGTGCAGTGTAAACTGCTGCCAAAAAAAGTGTTTCCCTGTTAGGGACCCTAGGGTCTTCAAAATTCACCATTTGGGGTTGTCTATATTTCTATTTTTAGTGGATAATTTATGAGTGACAATGCTAGTATGTTGATTGCTAGAAATACAGTAGTACTTTCTAGTCAAAAAGTTCTGTTTTCCTGGAGCCCAGACCTACAGAAGAACTGAGATTAGTTTACCCAGCACTGTTCAACATTGTTGTGCTTTCAATAAACTAGTTAGTTCTGTTAACAGCAGATTTCTACCAGCTTTGGAAAATATGCCAAACAAATCTCTAAAGTGTATTTCTTCTGTGGATTCCATTACACAACAGACCAACTGTATCCTTTTGAGTCTGCTGTAATAATTTTAGCCAAGTTTTCATTCAGCAGACTTGATACTCTGTGAATGAGCCACATGCTTATTTGTTTGTAAACCTTTAAAATTTCTACAGAACCTAAAGCTGCATACTTAGAAGTAGACTATATTGTCATCTGGTTATTTTTCCTTTAAGTTAAATTATATTCACACTTTGTGTACTGATTTATTTAGTTCACTGTGTTTAAGAAGTTGTTGAGATATTTGTCCCAATTCAAGTAAAGAAAAAATACTTATTTACTAAAGTAGAAGTAGAATCAAGCTCATGGATTATTATTATTATTATTATTAAATTGAACATCTGTTATATGGGTTACTTCTATTAACATAGTCAAATATTAAGAGGAAAAACACAGGTTTCAGGCATCTTTGGGCTAAGTTTCTGGCATTGTTTTAACATGTGCTGTTCTTTCACAGAGCAGTTTTTATGTGTTATGCAGAATTTACCCTGTATTTGATTATATTATTTTAAAAACAAATAAACAGTTCTTCTAAACACGTGGCAAGATGAAGAGAAAAACAAAAACATTTTTACATAAAATCATATGTTTTGGTAATACCTCTGTAACATGTTCGAGTAAGTTGGAATTTGAAGTCTGGCAAAAGTGTTCTTAATGTATGATAAATCTGATGTGCTTTGTGAAATTAAAGACACTTGGTTTCATCATTGCATTTGAGATCAGGTGTAATACAGTGACATAAGGCATGAATGTATTGAACGGAACCATAGGAAGATAAATATAAGAAACAGAAGAGAGCTGTGAATACCTCTTGTTTCCTTTCTGTTAGTGAAGAATTTTTTGATCAGGATTCCAGTCAGTTCCTTAGTCACTAGTTCTGCAAAGATTCATTTTGGAGGGGGAAGGGATATTTTTCCTGCTATCCTAAATCTTCATTTTTCAGCTTCACATTATATTGTTGATAACTTTCAAGCCAGTACAATACCCAGTAATATATTACTTTTCTGTTTTGCTTTTTGGTACCCATCTCAGTTATTATAATATTCTCTGCCAGTACCTAGCAAGTTATATATAAAGGCTCTGATCCAGCTGATGATAAGTATCCTTCTTCTCCATAGGGTTTTGTACCGTGGCATGACAGCTTGGCACAAGTCAGTGCAGCTTTCAAGGGCCTTGCAGCTCCTTGTGGCCAATGGAAGCACAGCCAGACTGTGCTGCGTGGCACTTTGGACACCTTGGCGTTCCCTGCCATGCCAAAGCAGCTATCCTGGAGTGCAGTATCTCTCGTTACTGCAGGGGGAGTAGTGGAAAGCAGCTTTACCATTAGTAACAGTTTGGATTGCTCTACTTCTATATCATTTCAGGTAGAGAACATGATAAGTAGGACTGCCTGAGCAAATGGAAGGGGGTGGCTTGGAAAGCAATGTCTCTGGAAATGATTTAAGGAACACAACTGACAAACAACTTGAATTCCCATGTTACGCTGTGGTGTTTTGAGGCTAACACAATCATTGGTTGCATAGGGAAGGAATACTGAGATGTTTTTACCTCTGCATGGCACAAGCTTTAAATATATACTTTTACTTTGGACCTGATGTTGTTTTACACATTCCTGATCTACATTTTACCTTTCTTAATTGAATTCATGCACCTGTACCCCAAGACTAGCATTGTGAGTTCAGCCTATCTGCCATCTCAGGTCCAAGCTTTGCTCTGCACAAGCAATTCACCTCTTTTTGAAGCAATGACTTAATTACCCAGTGACTGACTAGTCCTCAGAATGCAGATCGGGTTCATGTAGTGGAAAACAATATGAAACAATAGGCAGTCTATACATTAGTAACCTTGTCAGCATTTTCCCTGCTGTCTGTTTGTGGCTGATCAATGAACTGCTACAATGGCAGAAGGCTCAGAAGAGATGGGAAGGGCAACATGTTCATGAAGTTCAATGAGGAATGCTGGGAATGAGCACAGCTGTTGCAAAGAGAGACAAACGTAACACAAGGGAGACAGGAGAATTGTCTTTCTTCTAGATGGCTGCATCAGTTGAGTAGATCAGCCAGCTACGTGGGTGGAAGGCATCAACTGTCTGTATTAGATGGGCAAATCAAATGGCTGTATCAGCTGAGTGGATCAACTAGTTGTATAAGTGTTAGACCCTCAGTTAATTAAAGGAGTGGAAACAATTACTCAGCTGGTAGTACATTACCCAACAAAGTGTGCCTAACAAAGAATATAACAACTGAATAACAAACAAACAAACAAACAAACATTAAATAGTGCAACAGACTTGAGCTGGATTCAACCACTTACTCCTTCCCTGCAGTTGAGGGTGCCCAGTGTCATGATAGTGAACATATTATAGAGAATTACATTACTAGTATGATTCAACTACACATTACAACTGCTATACTCTGATAATTTGTGCTTATGTTGTGTTTTGAGTATGTTGTTTTATCACCCTGCAAAATCAAAATGCCATGAAACATCAAAAGAGCTTCAAATAAGTAAATTTGGTGTTAAACATTAGATCTTTCATGTGTGGAATAACTAAAACAAGTTTTGTTTTGTTTTGTTTAGGGAATGTTAGACTCTGACACTGATACAGTTTTGCTGGATCTGTGTTTCAGTGCATGTTTGTGTCTCCTACACTTGATCTCTTCATGCAAGCTGACTTAGCTTTTTATGCCTATTGAATTTGAAAATTTCCTCAGGTGAATGTAATACATTTATGGTAATGATTCACAGTAATTCCCCTCATCTTCTCAGTGGTTTCTACAAAATGGGTTTCACACAGGAAAATGATGCATATAGCAATGATACCTCTATACAACAGTATTTTGCCTTATTCTTATGGGTTAAAAATGTGTAACTTATCTGTATATCTGCCTTTGAAAGACCTGTGATTCTGAAATACACGCTGTAGCACAGAAAGCTGAATCTTAAATTGTGCAAATGATTCTGGTGTCTGTATTTTAAAGAGATTGCTGAAAAAAATAGAGGAAGTTGGAAGAGATACCCAGTGTTTGCAGGCTAGAGGATATGACTTACAACAAATGGCTTAGCTCAGCCTTTTTTTTTTTTTTTTTTTTTATCTTTCAGGAAGATTTGAGTTAACTTGATTATATTGTATAAGTCCTTTCACAGACAGAAAATAGAAGTTTCTGATGTGATTTTTAATGTCATGGAGAACAGCATAGTAAGAAGTTAAAGCCACTCAAATTCAAATCAGAAATATTGCATAGATGTTTAACTGTGCAGATGATCATCCAAGGGAACAAAGTTCAGTTTTGAATTCTTTCAGCTGAAATCAGATACCTACCTGGAAGATGTGATTTTGACAAAGACAGTTTATTACACTCAAGAGGGAGTTAACTGAGGGAAGTGCAATGGCCTGTGATTACAGAACATCAAACTAGGTGTCTTAAGTGTCCCTGCAAGCTCTACACTCTATGAGTCTATTTGTTCCTGTTATGTTGTACAGAGATGCATAAACCCTATTCCCGACAAGTCTGTAATATTTTCCTCACAATTTTTTTCCTGGCATTTAATATATGGGAACTAGACTTGCAATGGAACACCAGGTTCATTGATTATAGTCCCCTGTTTTGACATGTCACAGTATTTAATAATTATTCTGGAAACAAATATTCCCTCTCAAAGGCTGTTGCTACACCTCACTGCTCTGCTGACTGGAATTCCCCTCCCTAATCTATTGATGGCTACCTTACACGTATGTTCTCAAGACAGCATTGTCCTTCAATTTATGCTCCTGATGTATGTGAACTTTTATATGCAGAACAGTCTTGTTTTGAATCAATTTTTCATTTGATTGGATTTGATTTGATCTGGTGGAACTACAAAATTTTCAGTCTTTTCTGATAAGTGCCTCTATTCTCCTATCTACCCTAGAAGTCTTTCTCTACATTTGTCTTTTTCAATCTGAGATCACAAGTGCTGAGGGGTATTTGCATTGTTTACTATATTTCCTTCTTTTTATTTTATTTTATTTTATTTTATTTTATTTTATTTTATTTTATT
>CM021766.1:84094494-84108856 GCA_011076525.1 Nettapus auritus | reverse complement strand
TTTTATTTTATTTTATTTTATTTTATTTTATTTTATTTTATTTTATTTTATTTTATTTTATTTTATTTTATTTTTTTCTTTCCTTCTCTCTCATTGCTCTCCTGTTCCTTTTTCACACTTTATTACTCTCTTTTCCATTATACTACCTATTTTTCATTCTTTTACTGCTTTCATTCATTTATTCCATTCCTTTTTCATTTGCACTGGTTCCTTATCCATTCCCCTAAAAAGAAGTTAAAAAGTGCCACTCCAGATTGTATCAAAGAATAATGTAACTACAGAAGTTTTCTTGACTTCCCCAAAGCCTGACATCTTTAATTCTATTCTTTAAAATGATTACCACTGATTTGCCTGTTTAAGCATCAGATATGTTGGTCTCTAGCTATTAGATCCCACCAATATCCTTAAAAATTAGCTCTTTTTCTGAGAGTTTTATGCAAAAGGTTAGAAACCTGAGTTACTAGTTCAAATATTTTACCTTACAGTGTGATGGTTTTACTCAGGTGGGCAGCCGAGTTCCACCGCTCTCTCACTCCCCCTCCTCAAAGAGGAGCAAGGAGAAAATATGATGAAAGGGGCTCAAGGGTTGATAAGGACTAGGAGATTGCGCAATAATTATTGTGACGGGCAAAACAGACTCAGCATAGAGAGAAAGTAAGCTTTATTGCTTATTACTAACAAGCTAGAGAAGTGAGAAACAAAGGAAAGAAACCAAAAGCACCTTCCCCCCCATCCACCCTCTTCCACCTCCTCCCCCCAAGTGGCGCAGGGGAACGGGGGAATGGGGGTTATGGTCAGTCTATAGCGCTTCTTCTCTGCCGCTCCTTCTCGGTCACTCTTGTCCCCTGTGCTGTGGGGTCCCACCCACGGGATGCAGTCCTTGCTGAACTGATCCAGCGTGGGCTGTCCACAGGCAGCAGCTCTTCAAGAACTGCTCCAGATATGGGTCCGTACCACAGGGTCCATCCCTTTGGAGCAAACTGCTCCAACCTGGGTCCCCCACGGGCAGCAGCTCCTGCCGGACCACCTGCTCCTGCGTGGTCTCTTCTCCACGGCCTACAAGTCCAGCCCGGAATCTGCTCCAGCAGGGGTCTTCCACAGGCCGCAGTCTCCTTAGGGGCACAGGCTCCACTGTGGTCTCCTCCATGGGCTGCAGCGTGGAACCCTGCTCTACCGTGGTACTCCATGGGCTGCAGGGGGACATCCTGCTTCACCATGGTCCTCACCACTGGCCACAGGGGACTTCTGCTCCGGCACCTGGAGCACCTCTCCCCCTCCTTCTTCACTGACCTTGGCGCCTGCAAGGCTGTTCTTCACTCCTCTCACCCTCCCAGCTGCTGAGTGGCGCAGCGGTTTTTTCCCTGTCTTAAATATGCTCTCACAGAGGCGCAAAACAGCATCACTTATTGGCTCAGCTCTGGTCAGCAGTGGGGCCCTTACCAAACATGCTTCTAGATCCTTCTCACAGAAGCCACCCCTATGGCCCCCCTGCTACCAAAACCTTGCCATGTAAACCCACTACATACAGCTCCTTGGAAACTCCTAGGTGGAAATTGTCTTGGGCCAGTAATTTGATATTACTGTTTGTTGTTGTTGTTATTTTCTTTCTATATTCTACTGACATTTCAACTTAAAACTTATTCTTCCATAGCATCTCCCATAAAGAGCAGTCTGCTTTGGGAACTTCCTCAAGTTCCCCAAGTTCTTTACAGTGAACCCAGAGGTGAAAAATCTCGTTTAACATTTTCTGCTATGACTTTGTCTTCTCTGAGGAGTTGTTTCACATTTTTAGCATCTACTGACTTTACAGATTTTCTATCTGACTTTCTGCTCCTAATGTGTTTGAAAAAAAGATTTTTCAGTAGTTTTAACACTTCCTGAGACTTGTCCTTTTAGGCTTATTTTCTTGTGTTTAAATTTAAATGTAATTTAAACTAGCCATAGGGAATTAAAATTTATTTAATATTATAGATAAGAAAGCCAGATATATGCATTTTGGTTTAGATGAGAAAGTATCTCAGCTATGTACCATGGTGCTGTGAAAGTTTTTGTTTATATTTTCCATTAGGGCCAGTTAATGAACATTTTTAGCAGAAGAACAATAAAAGTTGTAGAGGTACTGTGTACTAGAGAGCTGATGGTGTGATAAAAGCAGTGTCAACTCAGGCAGTACACAATCAGAAATGCAAGCAGTGGCAAGGACCCAACAGAGCATATGAAGTTCAATCAAGATATTATCCAGCCTGCAGAAATCTAAGTTAATCACATGGAATCCCTTCTGACTTGAGAAGGAATAGAGCCAGATTACAGGAAAATTTGAATTATGGCCAACACAAAACACCCACTACTAACATTAACAAGAACTTAACACTTCCATAGATACTGGGAATGACTATAGTTTTACTGTGGTACATCCTTTTAGAATAAATCCAAACTGCTTTAATTCAGTTGTTTTAAGTCAATTATTTTGTATCAATACTGCTTAAATAATAACCACAAAAAATATAGCAACAAACACAAGCAAGACTCCTAAACATTGAAGGTATTTTTCCAGAAGTCTAGTCATCATTCAGACAGAGGGATTCTGGAATGGATTAGGAATTTACCTGTTGTAACATTAAAGCCCAATTTCGTGTACATCTGGGGCTTTCATGCCACCCAAATAATTGCCAAGGAATACTAGTTACTGCATTTTTTTTTCCTGTGTTCATGTAAAGAGCAAATTGAAAAACAGTCATTTAACTAGTATTAACTATGACTTTCTAAACCTCTGGCAGCTTGACACATTTTGAGGCAAATGCAAGAAATGTTATGACTTGTCATGCATTCAGAACTGGACACCATTTAACTTTCAAATCTGCAGTTCGTGGAAATAAGATACCATGATATACAGGGAAAAAAAAAAAAGAAAGGAAAAAAAAAAAAAAAAAAAAAGCTCACTATAAGTCAAGTGCCAGAGTGAAAAATAAACCACAGATTTTGGTGTTGTTACATGTTTTGCACAAATATTATTATTCATGCACATAAAACTTGCCTAGTAGATGTATCAAAATAAGCCTAGAAGAAAAAGAAGCTTCTGTGGTGGTATATAAACAGCTGGAATTGATGTTATTAACTTCTGAGAATGTAGGTTGTACTACTATCTTCAGATGTTAATACCATGACATGCTTGATCTTGACTATGGGCTGAAGCTAAAGTCAATGGTGATGGCTGGATCTGGTGGATTATGGCCTATGGTCCAAACAGACCTGTTTAACCTTTCTCCACATAAATTAAGCTTAAATGCAAAAAGTGTAGGAAGTTCTGTGAAAACCTTCACAAGCCTTCACTCTGTTGGAGTACACAGTCAATGTAAGACATTCACAGGAAAGATTTAAGAATGAATTATTAAATATAATAAATTACTTGTATGTAAGTAGTTAATTAATTGTTAAAATTAATTCTTTTGGCTCACCAGGGAATCTCTGTCTCTTTCATAGAATGCAGGAGCTTTCTTAGGGTCTGGAAGACCCAAATATCTATACTAGTCATAGGATTTCCTTGTCTTATAAACAGCGTTTTTGTTCGTCTTGTCAATCCTGGTATACATACACAGCATATCTGAGAAAGCTCATTCACAGTTTTACCACACAGGAACATAGGGAACCTTCTCTTTTTCTTTTTTTTTCAATTAACTTCTGAAATTGAGATATTTCTGAAACTATTGACATCTGTCACAGGTACAGGATGACAAGTACTTGATTATGCTGATCAGTACAGCACTGTGTAAGTCTCTATAACACTGGTGCAAGTAACGTGTGTGGAAAGCAAAGTTGTGTCTTTGGAGGTACGTAATTACATAAGTATTATACTTTGAGCTAATGGGCTTTAACATGCACAAAATCACTGCCTGAATGCCATGCTTCCAGCAGTATTCCACAGCCCCCCCCCCTTTTTTTTTTTTTCCCATAGACATCCTCTTGTATACACAGACTGCACAATGCGCTGACAATGAAGTCATATATAGTCCACTTTATGAATTTAATGTTTATAAGTTGATTAGTTCTCTAATTAAAAAAAAAAAAAAAAAAAAAAAATCTACTTCAGATTGATTTGCAGCTGGCTTTATGTGTCAGTAGACAACATTTCCACAGCAATTTTCCAAGGAGCCTATTCCTTCCAACTTGTTAGAGATTTGTCATCCCAGGAAGTTCTTATGCCATTACCTAAGGCATATATCTCATCTTATTTTAGCTGGAGTATTGCACAAACCTTACTACCAAAAATATGAACCCTAATGACATTTTTCTAAGACACTGGACAAGTAGATTTTTACTTGTAAATTTAGGAAAAAGTCCTCAAAAGATGACAGCCAGTTATACCACAGTTGTCCAAAATCTGTTACAATACCCATGGTCGATTTTGTAAGCGTATGTTTTCCTGGATTAGAATCTGCATGTTTTTCTGCCTGAGTGAAATTTAATATTCTCTTTCAGCTCTGTATTGTAGAAAGTCTCTCCTTCCAGTTTAGTTGTGTGAATGCCAGGCTAATTCTAAAGTAATTATTTTCAGGTACACTTAATTCATCTTCTATTTCTACTCGTTGAGATCAATGCTTTAATGAAAGCTTCAATGGTTTCAAAGGTTTTCTCGTAGCTGGATGATGTGAAAGAGAGTTGATGGCTTATAGCTCCTGTGCTTCGGCAGCTTGGAAGTTAGTACACATTCTCTTTACTCCCACATCATCCATGTGTGAATTTAAAGGGATTTTTTTTCTATGCTATTAACCTGAAATGGGACACTCAGCACTTGTTAACGCACACTGTAGCTGTTGGACTGCAAACCACTCTGAATAGCCTGGCACAGGGAGAAAAAAGGAAAAGAAAAAGGAGCTTGTGCCTATGGTTTATATGTTTCTCTTATGTCCAGGGTCCAGATTTACTCCATCAATAATGGTGTGATATCAGTGAAAGGAGAACATGGTCATATATAGTGCCTTTTATTTCTAAAGTGTTTGCAGTTCCCTAAGATAAGCAATGTCATATGTATAACCTCCTACCTGAACTGCTTACAAATGGAAATTACATAATGTATCAGTTAAAAAGTGCTGCACTGTTTTCATTATATCTCCTCCAAAGTTACAATGTCAGCTCACAGTGAGAACATGTTTTTTGGCTTTGTTATTCTCTGGTCAGGATCAGTGTTCCTCCATACCATATCTCTTTTACTGTGTTGTTGTTTGTTTGTTATGTTTTGTTTGTTTGTTTGTTTTTACTCTGCATCACTTATTAAAGCTAGTCAAATCAGCCATGGAGAATAAGCCATTCAGTGAGGTTAGCCTTGTGTTTTTTGGAATGAACAGTCTAAGGACAGGCTTTGTAAGCTCACAGTACATAACTCAGTATCTGTTCATGGACTGCTTGTAAGTTCATTTCTGTGAATATTCATTTTCTGTGGTGAGTAGATAGCCTCAAGGGTTCAGAGAGAACTTTTATCTCTGCCTGTCCAAGTTAAGGTTTGATAAACAGGAGCAAACAGCACATATGAAATATTGGTGTTGCAATTGTGTCTTCCAGAGAAAGTTTTCTGCTAAAGATTTTGACAAATCAGGAGCTCCGCAGTTTTATATATTTTAATAATTATTTAACTAACCATTGACTGATTCACACCATAATGTCAGGCATTTTTTTCTATTAAATCATGGGAAAATTTAGCAACATTTTCACACGTCACTCAAACAGCTCTAAAGGTGCAGGCATTTTGAAAAATACATGATACATTTTTAGAGTATCGCATATTTCCTTCATCTTACAAATATTTTTAAACAACCAAAAGATAGAATCCAGACATCCATCCTAAAATGTATCGGGCATTCAGGCTCCTTTTTTGTTAATCAAGGATACATCCCCTCACCTCACTTGGTCATTTAGGATAGGATTGTCTCTGGAATAGTCTGTCTCCAGTGAATAGTACCTGTTTTTTTGATATAGTAACATTCAGAAGCTTTCCTACTGGTCTCTGCCATGTATTTATGCTGCTGTTTAACCTTATCTAGATGGAATTTAATTCTATATATATATATATATTTTTTTTTTTTTCCATTTCATCAAGATCACTTGTTACTCAAGTGCTCTTTCAATTCTTCCTAGTTTGGTATTGCAGATTGTCAGCGTGCTCTCAGTGCACAGAGTGCAAGGCTACCTATAAGGGTAGATCAAACAATGTTCACTGTTCAAATAGGCAAAAACCTGCCCGTTTCTTAGTTTCTCTAGCAGAAATAATTCTTAGCTATTCTGTGCCTCTTCCTAATAAATTGGACAATTCAGTTACAAGCTCTTTTATATCTTCCAAAAAAAACTTTTCTTTTTTTTTTTTTTTTTTTTTTTTCCCTATCTATCTGTTCCTTCATTGTAATCTTTTGTTATGTTTTGGGATTTATGGCATTTCCAAAAAATCTAATGTTTTTACAGGGGAAAACATAACAGATTTCTGAATCTAAATTTTGTTATCAAGCTTGGAATGCCAATAAATATGTCAAGGGAAAATGGTTGCAGATGACAGGATATTATACTAAAGCTTATGGAGGCATTCCAGAGACACAAAGAGAAGCAGGAAATACGTCATCAGAAATAATTATTTGTTGAAAAATACAAGTTCTAGAGGAATACTGACCACTGAATGTATTCCTGGCTTCTTGATTAATGGTAATTATTAGAAAGCAGAACATGAGGAATAATAAAGAAAGGTTAAAATGATATAAAACTATTATGTAAATTTTCAGAATACTTTCAGATTATTCTCTGTGACCTGATTTCCAAAACAGGTACCTAAGATGAATAATAAATACAATCAGAAATAGATTGACAAGCCTACACTGCAGCACTGTCTTTTGCACAAATCAGGAAGAGGGTACTAATTCACATAATGTGATCATAATATGTTTAGAACTGGTAAATGAAATTATTTATAATTGAATATTATTACTTTTTGCTGTAATCTAGTCCAAGTGTCTACAAATAAAATTAACTGTCTTTTCTGATGAGAATATTCATGGTAGAAAATGACTGAAATATATCTAAAATACTGTTCATAAGTCTACTCTCTCAGGGCACAAGCACAAAGCACATTAAGATGAACTTTCCCAGATGACAGTTTACCCAGTGTGACAAAACATCCTTTTAAAAATGTATCAAAAGCGAACCCAGAAGTGTGGGTAAGACTCAGAAAAGCTTTACAAGCAGAAAGAGTTTCCCCCGGCATTAAGAAGTACAAGATATTGTAGTCTGGACCAGTAACTTATTACATGCAATTACCAGAGAGCTTGCACAGCTATAAATCAAATTGCTGGAAGGCTCTATAGCAATGTATTTCTCGTCGCCTATAAAACACACTGCAATCAGTCAGAATTTCTAGGGGAAGTTTGGGAGGGACGACTAGAAGCTCTGAGGGTATTTGGAGAAACAGTGCCTGATCTGAGCCAGAACTGAGCTGAATATCATGATCTGAGTCAGGGCTGAGCTGAATACTGTGGAGCTGTTAGTAGGAATGATATTGCTAAGGTGTCCACAGGCTGGGAGGCAGGCAAGAGCAGCCTGGATCCTCTCATCTGTTCCAGCTGTCACTGCTCTCCAGAAGCTCACACCCAGTGTGGCCAATAGCTTGAGACAAAATTAGGAGGCTGCAGGCTTTCCCTCTACCAACACCAGGAAGAAAAAATGATACAAAACTCTTTGCAAAGGATGAAAGAACAAATAGTGAAGTATTGCTCACAATGCTGCTACAGAAATCTTCCCCATAGTTAGATCAGAGTTTACACGTGTACGATCTTTACATCTGTCACTCCTCAAATCATGTATATTAAGTTCAAGAAGCATTTGGAAAATGTTCTCTGACATGTTCTGAATTTTTTTGGATGTCCCTTTGGGAACTCAGTGATCCTTGCGTGTTACTTCCAGCTTGGGGTATTCTATGATTCTATGGAAGAGTTCTGTGCTGCCAAGGTCAGCTGTAGACATAAATACCCAATTAGAATAATCATTTTCTGCTTAACACTCATGAGACCCAGCACTGATCTGTATGGTACAAACAGGTGTTCTTCACTTCATAGAAAACTGCATCAGGCTCATGAGGTGGTTAGATGATGCACTGAAGCCTGTACAAGCTCATGCAGTTTGTTGCAAGTCTCCCTTGGCTGTACAAGTGTTTTGACATTTTCTGAGTCACATTGCTTCTGTTGCATTGACATCCCCAAACTGTAACCTCTTCACCTGAAGAATCAAGAAATACTGTAGGAGAGGGATGGGACACCTTGTCACCAGAAATCAGCCAGAAGTCTCACACATATTCAGTGTGTATTATAAGTGACAAAGAAAAGAAGGGGGGAGAAAGGTACTGCAAAAGACTGTGACAGACCTTCAATAGTTAGGGAGTAATTTACCTATATGGCAGAAAAATGTATAAAACTTTTTATAAGCACAGAACTGAAGGAGTTTATATGAAGATAAAAATAGATTTAATCCTATGATTAGATTACAACTTGTAATACTGTGCATTTTATAACATAAGAGTGAAACATCTCATTGGGACTGTAGGAGCAGCTGACATTAACAGTGTGGCCTTACAACTGAAAAAAATTAAAGCGTTTGGGTTGAACCAAAATATTAATATTTTATTTCTTTACCAACACAGGTATTTGTAACAAAGACAGCCACATATATAACAAAAGCAAAACACAAAGCTTTAATGATAAACCAAAGGGAGCAATAGCTTATGCCATTCCTGTATATTTAGTATGTTTTCACCTATTAACCAGTGGCTAACATCTGAAGGTTCATGTCCTGCTAGTAGCTGTCAAACTGATCTGTATCTGTCAGTCACATGAGTCAAAACAGGTCATACCTTCCATCTGTCTTGGGAATGCCATACCAGGTTACGCGTTAGTGTTGATAAGAAGATGGGGAATGTGACAAATTATTTTGCTGACACCACTCCCCTCTGTATATAACTACAATTATAAATGTTTATTGAAGCAAGGAAGTGTTTGGAGTCTTCAAGAAAAAGGATCCCCCCACCCTCCCCAGTGCAGGCAGTGAGGTCTGTGGTTCTTTACAGCTCCTCCAGAAGTGCCAGCAGTAGGAGCACTCCTGGAAGCAAGGCCTCAGCATAGAGCCCCACCACAAGGCTTGCTCATTTGTCTGCTCATTTTTTCTGTCCTGTCTGATGTATAAATACTTAGACTGTTTAGTTACTGCATCAAATGAAGGTTCCTGGAAAGCTTTTGGAGACTTTTCCAGAAAACTTAAGAGCTTTGCAAACTGAAAACTCTTGGAAGACTGGAGAAGTAGATTTACTTTTTTTTTTTTTTTTTAAGGAACTGAAAAGTAACCCTTGATCTTTAGCTGCTTTCTCAGAGTGACCTAGCTGAGGACTACAACCCTAGTAACCAGCAAAGGAGCATGGACTTCTTATTTCCAGTCCATGTGGTTCAGAAGTGACTGATCCTTACTTCATGAAAACCGTGATCACTTTCCCATGTCTTCTCTTCCACTTCAAACTACCGAACAACACTGAAAATTATCATTGTAAACAGGTGAAAATGGCTGTAAAACCTCTCTGTAAGCATTACTTATGTCCTTATGTCATCCAGTGGTTGGGGGAAATGACTATTCCATCTACTGTAATATTTTGTTAATATTTTAGAACCTTGAAATATGTTTTACTCAGTGTGAACACTGAAAGTGTTTCTTAGGTGCCTTTTTAATTAAAACCCCCCTCAACATATGGCTTAGCAAGAGCCAACCAAAATAATGTGCAAATGTGTTTATGTGTATGGCTGTATGCCAAAGTTCAATAGTGCTCAATTGGCAGCACTTTCTGAAAAGATAAGATTTACTGTTTGGAAACAGGATGAAAGTTTAAGCATTTGCATTCCAATTACTAGCTAAAAGCAAATCAGTTTTGCTTCCATTTGCTGTTTTAGTAATGCTTTATTTATCTTAATTCCTTTGCTTAATATAGTATTTTCTTCAAGGTCTAAGAGCTAGAGCTTGTTCAAAGAAGCAAACAGTGGCGGAGGAAGACTTCAAATGAATGGGCTATGAAACTAGCATTGCTCCTATTGACTCAAACAGTGCATGTTCAGACTCCAGAAGAGCTGTGCAGTTTAGAGTAGCTGACATTTGTCTGTGACTGTAGACTGGATTTGGTATCCGGTACATCCAGCCTTTGATAAAAAATAGCCTTCATTTCTCAAAACTCATGCTGTTATATGGGTTTCTGTTACACTTGATAATAGCCTAATGCAAACTACAGCACTATACAAATAACGAGAACATATTATGCTAACAATTAGATTGTCTGCAGAAATTGCCCAACCCCATTTGCATGATAATGAAATGGTCCACAGAAAGCAAACACCTCAGAAAATGAAACTTTATGCAAATAGTGTGATACTGTGAGCTGGTTAGATCAAGTCTTTTTTTTTTTTTTTTTTTTTTTTTATAATGAAAATGGTTAACAGATAATCATTGCAATGGAAAAAAAAATGAATATGAAATAAAAAATATAAATTGCACTGGCAACACATTTTTTTATGATGTCAGTAATGTCAAATCTATAAAATAGATTCTATAAGAAGAAAAATTTCACTGACATTTTTCATGTACTTTGAAGGCAGACTACAGTTGTCTTCTGAACAGGCAGAACTCTCTCACTACAGGTACTGCACCACCAGTGGTATCATGGATAGCTAAGTGGCAAAAGAACTAAATCCCAGAATTGCCTTTCTTCCCCACAATATATTTATCATTATGTGTTATTAAATTCAAGAAGTATGCAGTCTCACCTAAATGTCCTAGAATAAGAAAACCTTGATGATTGTATTAGAGAATAAAGGGCCTTCATGTGGTTTCTCCATCACGTCATCGCTTTCTTGGAGAACACATACCACTCATATCTCTGGGCAAGAAATATTTACCACAGCAAGGGAAGAAGCTTGAAACACCAAAAAGGACTGCTGACTATACAACAAAACTGCATCTAATTTACATTATATCCTAATTTTATGGCTAATGTTACACTCACTACCAAACTCACCAATCAGGAATGGACATTATAAAAACTTAATGAAAAATGTAACTCTGTCTCAAAAAGTTTAGGTTGAGGTAAAGACAGTTTAACAGGACTGAAAAGGAAGAGAATTAATAATAACGATGATGATGATGATAATAATAATAATAATAGGTACAAATTAAGTGATGCACAGTACAATTTCTCACCACCCACTGACCGATGCCCATCCCATCCCTGAGCAGTGGTACCCCATATTTATATTTCAGTCATCGTCCTCCATACCAAAAAGAGTTTAATCACTTGGCTTGCTTGATTGCAGCACATGTTTCACAACCGTGAATAACCTGTGCTATAGTGTCCATGCACCCCTTGATAACAAGCCCATCTAAATTTTGCATCTCTTCCTTGATGGCCTGAGATACCATGTCATTTTGGGTCAGCTGTCCTGGTTCTGTCTCCTCCCAGCTTCTTGTGTACCCCCAGCCTCCTCAATGGCTGGGCAGCACGAAAAGCTGAAAAGCTGAAAAGTCCTTGACTTAGTGTAAGCACTGCCCTGGAACAATTAAAACATCAGTATGTTATCAACATTATTTTCATCCTAAATCCAAAACACAGCACCATACCAGTTATTAGGAGGAAAATAAATTCTATCCTAGCCAAAATCAGGACAGATATTAACCTGTAAAAGTGGCTATGCTGAAAAAATAAATCACCAAAAACCCAGAAAGTGTCAGAAGTATGCTTCCCTATGTACATTTCACAGCCACGGTGGTTAAGCACTGGAACAGGCTGCATGTGGGGTTTATAGATGGTGGTGATTTTAAAGACTCAAGTGGAAAAGGTCCTGAGAAATCTCTTCTAGTATTGAAGCTGGCTACGCTTTGAGGAGTAGGTTGAACTAGAGACCTCAAGAGGTCCCTTCCAACCCAAATTATTCTGTGATTCCAGAACTCCTTTTGCCTCTGTGAGTATATGCTGGAAGACTTGAAACATGATTCTCTGCTAATTTTACAGCAGATGTCTTCTTTGCCAAGAGCCTAGTCCACAGCTGGCTGCTGTTAACTGGGGCCTTTTTGTTGCAATCACTGACTTTGGATTAGGGCCTTGCAACACAAAATAGATGCTCAGGGGAGGAACCAGCTGTCCTATATGTCTTTTTAAAACTAATTCAGCATGTAGCTGCATGCTTTGTTTATTGAATCATATCTAAACACCTCTCTGACAGTAATACGAATGTCTTTGTGTTTTGTATTTTTTTTTTTTTTTTGAGCACTTACCACTATGATATTCAAATGTTTAATGAATTTATCTTTATAAGCTTTAAGTGACATCTTTGTGCTGTTACAGGGAATAGCAGAGCTGTTTCTCATTTTTACAGATGGTAAATGAAGACAACCGGACAACTTGCAAACATGAAGTATCTGCTAAAATCCTTTACTGAACATGGACTTGAGCATACATCCATCAAATTAGGATAAGCAAATTTGGGAATGAATGCCATATCTAATCTCAGAATGTGCATTTTAAAGCGTATTTGCCTTTTATCGAGTAAGGTGCAGAAACGTTCTGAAATGGATTTATGTAGAAGGGTTGTGCCATTCTAATTACCTCATCTTTGAAATTGTTTTAGCCACTTGCTAACTAGCACAGGAAGATCTGTGAATGACATTCTGAAAGCTACAGAAAATCTATTATATTTCAAGTGGCTAAAGATGAATTATATTTGGATTACTTGATGAATTAATGTTATTCGTATGGTGGGTCAGAGGTGACAAAAACAGAACCCCACAAAAGGAAAAACATAACTTTTTAAGCAATTTGTGAATATAAAATCTGAAACAGTGCCACAAATCAAAATGATCCCTCCAAATGCTGTATTTTAAGCAGTGCTCTCCAGATGTGGTTTTTAAAATAGATAAGTTAGTCTCATATTTTCTTCTTTTTTTTTTTTTTTTTTCAGACACTATTACTGAGAAGGAAAGATATGGGAGAGCCAGGTGTTATCATGGTAGTCTGAAAAACGATATTTTGATTTTAGGTTTAGCTGAAACATTTATGAAAAAGAGAGAGATGTTCAATCTATTAAATTTCTTTTTTGAATTAAAGTCATACCTAGATTTTAAACATTGTAGAATTTAGAAATATTTGGAGAAGTTTCTAGCTCAAACCACCTTTGTTTAAAAATCACAAGTAAAAAATCTCTGTTTTTTCACAAACATACTCCCGTGTACCTGAACAGATGTTTTTGCCTTTCTTATTTCTTCAAAAATCACACAGAATATATCCTCTTGTGTCTAAGAAATATGATCCTGATTTTTACTTTTATTTTTATACATTTTTTTTTTGGTCACAGAACCATGAGAATATGCCTGTGGGAAAGCTTGAAATCAGTGGCAAAAACACTGATTTCCATGGAGACAGATTTCACAAATTAAGGGCAGGCATATGCAGTTTAAAAATGGCAGAGGAAAGGGAAGAGGGAAAGGGGAAATGGACACAGGAATGTGCTCCTCAGTAGCTGGAGGGATCTGGAGCCACCCACATTCCTCCTGATACAGCTTCTAGTAAATCCAGGCCAGCTTTCATGGCACAGGTTATTGTGGTAGAAGCTTTCTGTTTTGATTCAAAATAAAGCAAAATGACAACAACAGAAAACAACAACAAACCCCACAGGAGTATTAACCACATGCATTTATTCTATAGCCTTAATTTTCAGATCATAGCCACATTGCAGGACAGCTCAAGTGTTGATCTAATGGAAATGCAAGCACCTCAACACTTTACACTTAATTTAACAAGTGTGTGAAAGTGGATTTGCCTAATCACAGACATGGATGTAACTTTTTCATATTCATGCTTAACAATTAAAGAAGTTGCAGAGAATGTGAACAACCTTCTCAGTCATTTCTGGTCTTTCCCTTTCTCTTATGTTGTTGGTCTGCTCCCTTACGCTAGGAAATATTGGCCTATGTCCTAAATACTTAAGTATGGAGGAAGAAGAATTCCTTAGCCTTTCCCCCACTAGCAGTTACTGCTGACTAGTAGAGGTTTCCATACTTCACTGTTGTAGAACATTGAAGGTTTACTTCAGCTATGGGAAGAAACATTGTCAACAGGAAAATAAAACAACAGGGAATATTATTAACAGTACAATGGTATTGCAGTTCAGCACCAGAAATAATTAAAGAATTATTTCATATAGTTTTCTTTATTTTCCACCTACATTGGACATTTTTATTTCTGTACTATGTCTCAATATGATCAAGAAAAAATGATACAATCTGTTTGATTCTTTTTATCGGGGGGGGGGGG
>CM021766.1:84051015-84094394 GCA_011076525.1 Nettapus auritus | reverse complement strand
AAAAAGGATATTTTTCTGTCCCTTACCATCTTAAACAAAACATATAAAACATATTTATGTCTGTGCTGCTGGTGATATTTCTCTCTGAGATTTTTCACTGCCTCTCAAGTGTGGACATGTGGTTTTGGTCATGTCTGTATTGCTCAATGCACTCTAAAGAGAAGTGCTGTGTCCATATTTCATGGCATTTGAGGGGCTACCTTTCTCACAGTACCCCAAAGAGCTTTGTGCCAGCCTGTCCAGATGCCTCTGTAGCACAACACACAACATGCTCACTGCTTATTAGCTCCCTGGGTGACACATGACTACCTCAGTAATGTCCATTAAGGGAAGCAGGCAGGCAGTATGTATCTGCTGCCTACAGTAAAAACAGGCTGCCCATTGTCTTTTCTGTAGCTCTGCAGGTTGCTAGTAGTTTGATACTTTGGCCACTGCTGTGTTTTGCCAGACAGATTTGGCAGGTCTCTCACTGTCTGCAAGGGCAGCTGGCAAGTTGCTTGCTACTCACTAGCACGCTATGCAAAAAAGACATCCCAGAGCTGCAGGTTAGTCACCAGAATTACCACTAGAAATGCTGTGTGCCACTCCTGGTCAGTGGAATCAGTCTTGTGGGCTGCCTGAGTTTCTGTATCCAACATTCTTCCTACAGTGGGCAAAGATTTGGGAACTAGAAAACCAGTTTCCACTGTTCTGCATATGGGATAGACTGAAAGTGCTCCAAGGATCCCCCTGAGCTCCTTGTGAGGGCTTGTCAACTCCAGCACCTGGCAACTATCCTTGTGAGATATTTTTTTCATACCCAAGTAAGAGAGAAGCTGTGCTCAACGTAAAGGTCTAGGTGACCATCCCTCCTGCCAGTTAGTCCAAAAATGGACAGAAAACTGTAAAGCCATTGTCAAATTCACTTTTCATAAGCCATATGCCTTGCTCACCTTCCTGAGATGATAAGAGCCTTTGCCCACTTTAACCAGTCAAAAATGCCCAAAAGAGTCCTATGAAAATATTCACTAAGAGTGGCACTAAATGATCATCCCTGCTATACCACCGAGGAAACTTTGTGCACATCATAACTTGAAATTTCTACACAGACATGGAATAAAGTTTGGGCTCTGAGATCTGGCTGGCTGCCTGGGAGATGGCAAATACTGAGCAGAGGTTGAACACCAAGATCTCCAGAACTGTGAAAAGTGCTGTCTGGATCTGAAAAAATCTATGTGTAAATACTGTTGTATTTCTGTATGGAGCAGTTGCTGCAGAATTGGGCCTTCCATCTCCTGTATGCCTAGCCTGAAACTGATGCCACATTTGGATAGAAGATGGCAGAGAAGACAGACAAACATAAAAGGTGCTCCATGTGTGGATATATGGCTATAGGAGACTGTTCACTCATAACAGAGCCTAGAGAGAGAAGTCCATGCAATGGATCCATCAAGTCCCCAGAAAGCCCATTACATAACACTAATATAGGGAAAAATGTACCATTCACAAACTAGAAATCAAAGGTCATATCATGATCAAGATATCTCACATGGTGCATCCTGGACTTTATCTGCAGACCATTTGGGTTGATTGCCCATTGTAGGAGTATGTGTAATGTGAAAGCACCTGCTTCATTAAGTTATCTGGTTAAGAACTATTCATCATAAGTTAAATAACAAATAAGAGAGGGTGATAAATTAAACACATGGATATACAAACCTGACAGGTAGGTGATATTGGAGACAGTAACAAAAACCAGAACTGCTCAACTACTGGATGACATGCTGTTAAAAATCTGCTCATGCACAATCTTGAAGAGGGTCAACCTGAACCTTGTAACTGATAAGAAGGTAGAAAGAACATTAACCTGATTATTATGGCACACTTGAATGGCCTTGTAGACTGTGCAAAATTTGCTATGGAATGCCCAGGGGAAGGGCCAAAGGCAGAGAAAGTGAAGATGGGGTGGACGAGGGAGGAAGATCTTTGAGAAAATAGAGAAAAAGGTGATAAAAGGGGCCAGTCACATCTAAGTGAGCTGCCAGTCTGTAAGCTTGCCTGACTGAGCCTTGCACCTGATCACCTCTATCTATGTTATTTTAATATTGTGCCATTTTTCTCAACAGTTTGTCTTTTGGAAATCCACTTTCTATCCTATGGTCCATATATCAGCATTTGGGAAGACCAGCGTGCAAGATTTCTGAGTACCAGTACCTGCAACTGGATAAAAG
Organism: Nettapus auritus; assembly: GCA_011076525.1. Lineage (NCBI taxonomy): Eukaryota > Metazoa > Chordata > Aves > Anseriformes > Anatidae > Nettapus > Nettapus auritus. The sequence goes on along the minus strand of CM021766.1, from coordinate 84,092,184 downwards.
ACTTCAGGTCACAGGTCCTGTAGCTCTTAGTATGAGCAAGTGGAGGGAAAAAAGATATATATGTAACTGTGAAAAGTCTAAATGCCAGAACTGGAAAACACTGAATGTAGTTATTTTTCCCCTGTGAATTTAATCCTGGGTGCATGTGTTTGTCTCAAGGTCAGAGTCAGTGGAGTGTAAAGTCCAAGTGTAGATGTTAGGCAGGCTGAGAGAGCCTGTGACAATATTAAAGCTGTCCTTTGTATCAGAGATTTTTGTGAGACGAATGTGTGTCTGCATGCCTCTCTTTTGCTGGTGAACATCAAGCTGGACTAAGCAGTGTGCAAGGGGCATATATAGAGAGAGAGAGACCTGTAAGGAGACACACGGTCTGAGCATGGGTATTAGACATGCTGATACCCAAGGAATCAATGAACATGAATGTGCTTGTAAGTCTTAAGAGTAAGGGTGTGTGTGATTCCCCTAGTGAACTCTAATCCTGATCAGCCAATGAGAGAACAGGACTGGGCTGTCTGTACTTCTGTACTTCTGTTCTGGTGGTGTACGAATGCTGCTAAAGTCAGACAGATTTCAGCAGTGTCTTCCATATGTTTATGTGTGCATGTGGGATACATGGTCAGACTCACTTCTGGTTTGACCCACAAACAGGAACTGTAGCCACCACATGCACCTGCTGCACTTGGGTGGCTGGGAAGGAGCAATTCCTGGGTCCTGGCATCCACCCAACATCCTTTAACAACCACTACGGTGTCTGTGTGCTGATCTGCAGATCCAGGACCAATATCGGAATCACAGCACCATTGAGGTTGGAAAGGTTTCCTGGAGATCGTTCAGGTTAAGCCCCCTGCTCAAAGCAGGGCCAGCTGGGGCACGCTGAGTTTTCCACCAGAGGTTCCTGGGGAAGATTGTGATGTTACTGCAGGAGCTCCAGTAAGGTCACAAACAAGTGGAAAGCTGAACAGCTTTAAGTTGGAAATGAAGCAATTCTGGCAGCAGAAGTGGTACCCATGGATTTTTATGAAACTGGAGCACTGCTGTTTTGGTATTGCTCAATGTTTAAATGTGTAGCTTTTCAAAAGCTCTGGTATAGCTTAAGACATCTTTCCTGTGCTGTGTCAGGGCACCTTTTCACGCTGTGATTCTGCCTTCATCTTTTAAACAGCAGAAGCTCTGCTTAGAGCTGTGAGGGTGGTATATACTGAGGTGTCAAACCTGTCTGTCAGGAAACCAAGAGACCTGAGCAACTTGTCAACTTGTCTTTGGATAGAAACCTTTGCATTAGTCTCCTTAGCTTCCCAGGCCACTTGCATTCATCCATCCATGGATGGCTGGATGTTGTCTAACATCTCAATGTTTTTTTTATGATGAGATGCTGAAGAAGTATAGTACTCCCTGAACCATGGTGTGAAAACAAATGCTCATGAAAGGCCTGTTGAAATTCATTGTTTTAGAGGACTGTTTGTTCCCACAGGAAGCAGGCTAGATCACTCCAGAGCAGGACTCAGGAGCAATCCAACAGTGTGAGTAACTAGGATTTATGTATTTGCATTTGCTCGCAGGCATTTGTTTAGTGAGTAATGTGTACAGAGCTTTTGTTTGCAACTGAAGGTTATCAGTAGTTTCTTGAAATACCATTTAGAAATTTTCTTTGGACAGGGAAGTTTGAGAATAAAATAAGTTTGTAAAGACTAGATGTAGTAAATGTATTTCTGATAATGTAAAAATTTATTTACAAAGATAGTTGTACTGATAAACCAGAATAATGCTGCATGACATTGACATATATATCACCTCATTTGTAATAGCTGCCATGAACAGGCCTGTTGAACTAAATGGTGAATGCACCTTGGCATTTCTAGCTTGAAAAGCCATAATGAAGGATTTATAACCACTGCAATTTTGTAACGCTGCTCTGGAAGGAGAAAAGAAAAATAATACCTTACATAACAACCTAATGGAAGTATTCTGTAAAGAGAAATAAAATCATTAACCCATTCTGTCCTTTCAGAGACTGTGGCAATGTAAGGATGATCTTTTCATGCAGTCTGCATTAGAAAGCTATAACTCAGGGAAACTGTTAAATACATAAGCAAGGACATACTATGCACTTCAAAAGACTCCTTGGGAACAGATAGCACAGAATATAATTAGCTCAGCGCCACTTGTTCAACTACTTTTGGAATCATAAATATAGAACCCTTCACATAAACAATAATTTCTTAATGCTTGTGCCAAAAATCCAAGCCAAATTCTATAAATAGTTGCTCGAATAAAAATATTTTTAGAAATAGAACCTCAAAAGTACCAAACTGTGTGAAGAGATCTGTTGTTTAATAACAACATTGTGGGGTCATTCGCCATGTAACTGAGCAAGGTGAGCAGAGCAGGTTGGTGATGCTCACTAGATTCTTCCATGACTCAAGATCACCTGACAAGTGATGGGGTAGGTCTGAGGTCAAACAGGGAAGTTAAGTTAGCATGCTAAAGCAATGGTCAGGGTCAGGCCCAGAGAAAGTACCTAGCCACAGCTGAGTCTGCTCCAAGAAAGTGATGAGACAGTACCAAAGTCAAGCCAGAAAGTCAAGTTAGCATTAGGGTTCAGATCAAGACAGTACATGGCCAGTAACACTCAGGACTGGACCCAGACTGTAACATAGCTCTGCGATATATTGAGGTGAGCAGTTTCCAACTGCAGAAGAGGTAGGACCTCAGTGAGACTTCTTCCAGCTATTTCCTTCAAAGTCACCAGCTGTACTTTCTGTAATTCATCTCTGAGCCCAGGCAGCAAAAACCTCAGGAGAGGAGGGATGAAATCAGTGCTCTGCTAGATAGTATATAAATGGCTTATTAGGCTAAAGCATGTACTAAAACATGGGTCTTGGCTGCTTAAGTCATTGGTCTCTGACTGTACCACAGATAATGCTTACAGGTTTAATCTGTATATGTGTAAAAGATGGCTTATGATAATGCCTCAAGTAACTGTATAACTGTAACCCCTTTAAGTCTTATGATTCACACATATTTATTGTACATATGTTTTGTAAACTAGCACTAGTGTATTGCTACTATCTTCAGAAATATCTTCTAGGGCACAATGTAAAAACATTGACCCTGAATTCAGAGAAACTAAAGTATATCAAGAAAAGAAAGATTCCTCACAGGCTATGCATAGCCAGACTAGCAAAGTTTCCTCTAATATTTGGAGAACAGAAAAAGTTATTCAGGATTCGCCCCATCACAGATATTGTTTTATCTATAGTTTTACAGTAGTCATTCTCAGAAGGATAAACAATTTGTATTATAGATGCCACTTCTGTTTTATAAAATTACTTTGATTTTGGTAGAAGCTGGATGTTTGATGCTACTTGGAACTAAGGTGCTTTCTACAGAGGGTAGACTGCTCTTTCGGCTAGGTACCAGCACCTTAAGAAACAGTCTGACACCATAAACTTCTTTCAAAGCTCATGCTTGCCTGTCTTTTGTTGATAATGACTTTTCATTGTTGTGGTTCTGGTTTGAGTTCAAAGCATTGATCTAGAAATGAAAGACTGTTTCCTCTTATCAGACCCAGGAGTCACTCAGCCTGCTGCTCAGAGATGATGAGGTTCAATAGCAATCATTTACTTTTGTAGATTTCTGTAAACAACCTTAAAGATGCCAGAATTCTCAGGGCTAAAAAGGTAGTACTTCAATTTCAAATTGTCACATTAAATACACATGGCCTGTTTCAACTAATTGAATTAACTTGCTTTTCATGAGAAAGTAGGAAAGATCTCGACAGGTGCCTAAAAAGGACAGTTTAGCTTCCTTTAAAATCAGGAGATGTGTTTACTTATGTGTACTACTACTTGTGAAAGATGTAACTATTGCTAATACCCTGTACAGACAAAACTGTAGTTGTCCAGCATAAAGGAAAATGAAGCATGTGTTTAACATTATATTGCTGCTTACAAAACCTAAGTAAGATTAATGGCATCCCACCTCCAATGCTTACACTTAACCTTCATGAATGTCTTAATCATCTTCATCTATTAGTAGTATTACTCTTGAAACTTATTGTGCTACTTGTATGGTGAGGTGGAATTGTTTATCAAGATGTGTGGAGTATTGCAAATTCACAAATTTCCTGAGGGTTCCTAGTAAATTCCTTAAGATGATCTTCAAATTCAGCATTGATTACCTTAAATTTACTTTGCCCCCCCAAAAAAACACAATCAAACAAACAAAACAAACAAACAAAACACTTTTTGGTCAAACTTTGATGCAAACTTAGAAATACATTTTCTGGGGAATAGAGGAGTCAAATACATAAACACGCAGCAATGCAACAGTGGATAATTTGGATAATTTGATTTTAAAATGAATTTAAATTTTAGTGTATGTTGTGTTTTTTGGGAAAAGAAAATTGTGGGTCTTCTTTTTATTTCCCCAGAGCTTTCCTAGAAAGTAGATTACATTGTAGTGTTAGAGTTTTAAAATAAGGTCAGCAAATAATAATGGAACTCACATTAGATCTGTGAGCAAAATTAATTATATATATAAAACAATCAATACTAAATTGCATTGAACCTCTTGAGTTCAGCCCATTCATTGTCCAGGTAAAATAAATCACTGTTTATTACCTATGAAGGTATTAATTATACAGCAGTCAACAGCATTCATGTTTTCAGTCTCACCAGATTAAGACACATACAGCCCCAGATGGCTGAAAAGAGAAGCATTTGCTTTGTGTTTTAAAAGGTATTACTAGAGAGCTTTAAATTAATAGCTTTCATCTTGCACTGATAAGTCTGCAGTTCCAATAAAACGTCTGTAGTGTGTATTTTTTCCACTGCAGTTACGATCTGAGGTAGCTAAACCAGTGTTAGCTCCAATTGCCCCAGAGCTTTCAATTGCATCACAAGTGTATCCTAGGTTTGTTTTCTTTTCTCCCATTACTGTTCAGCATTTCAGTTTTTAGACTGTAACTGGCAAATCTTGTTTTATTGTACTGCCTTTCATCTATCAATCTGGCTCTGGCCAAGGCTGAAAACTGATGATAATAAACTTCTCGGTGCTATGTAAAAAAATTAAAAAGACAATACACCAATCATTATTCATTGTTGCCGATGGTCTTAGCATTGTTTGAGTTGCCTTCTTGAATTGGCTTTCCTTGTTTATTCAGTTTCTTGTGCTGACTTAGGTTACATGTCTTTTGGGATGAACATTGTCATTCTGTATACAGTTAGCTGAGTCCCAATCCACAATTACAGTACAAATAAATGTGATCCAGCAGTTGGACCAGGTGACTCCAGAGACTTCTTCCAATTTAAATTATGCTATAACTGTGATATAGAGTATTCTTGTCTCAATTTTGTATTTACTTGCCCATAATTTTACTTATTCTCATAAAATTAAATCCATTGCTGATAATAGCCAAGTTTATTCATATCACAGGACTACTGTGGCTGTAAAATGCTGTTAAAATTGCATTACATCTCCCTTATATATTAACTATGCTGTTACATTGGTGCAAATTTAAAGTTGCAGTAAAAGCACATTTACCTTCTAGTAAAAGAAACAAACAAAAAAGTTTCTTTCTTTATATTCTCTGCAGGTACTATAAAGAGTAAAGCTATATCTGAAGTTTGGAAACCTAATTAAGATCTCAGTCTTGTCAAATGATATCACAGACTGAGTCTAAATACTACTTTTCTTCACTGCTCTTTTATACTGAGTGGAGATATTTTACTTTTTTCTTTAACAGCACCAGACATTAGCAACTGAGGTTGGTGAGCACTACAGGATTTGCCAGCCATATTAGTCTGAATTTCTGCATATATTAACTTTAGCTATGTTTATATACTGCCTTTCACACACAGTTTCTAATGGTACTGTGCAAAACATATCAGCGCCCTTGGGGTCAACCTTATGAAATCACTGCCAACATTATTATAAGGTCTTAACCTTATTTTAACTAATATGACTGCTTGAGGAAAGCCAAAATCACAGTAAGGTATCATTATGTTTTTTACATATCTCAGGTGAATCTAGAGGTTTAGATATTCTCAGTAGAAATTTCACATTATTCCCATGTAGGTAAAAGAGATGTTGTCATGTGCTTTCATGAGTTTAGATACAGGAAGTAAAACAAATTTTTCAAAGACCAATCACATGTAAATATTCTCCAAGGAAACTAATTGCTTTGTTTGTTGAACACATTCAAGGATGTTCAAAGATATGAGAATTCACATCTATTTTGAAAGACTGAGGTAAAACCCAGAAAAAGCTTTTGTTACAAGTTTGTTATCTGCAAATTTTAATAAAAACAGAAGTAATTTCTAAAGTGAACTGATTTTTCACCTTGTAGAGAGGTTGCTTCTTTTTATTGTTTGGCAAAAGTAATCTGAGTCATTTTATGATTTATTTAATTTTTCAATTTCTCTTATTAATGCAATAGTCTTTTAGTAGAGATCGCAAAGTGACAAAGAAACAGAAAGATTATCACACTTGGAAGGAGCCTTGGTGAAAGTCATATGCCCAGTTGTTCAGCAGTGACACACATGGGGAACAGGATCCTAAGCTGCCAAATCAGTGCTAAAGCTTCAGGCCCCTAGGTAAGTCCTCTGGGCAAATTCACTGCCCATAGAATGCAGAAAAGAAATACCAGTTCCAAAAAGCTAGGATTATTCTTAACTCAGCAGCTATGTATATAAATAAAATAGCCTTGACTTAGTAATTTTTTTCTAGAAAACATTGCAAAAACAAAACAAAACAAAGCACACCTGTGTTTCCATTGAGAAAATATAAGATTATTAACAGCTGCTCTTGGAAATTTAGTGATTCTGTGCATTTCCTGGGGTGCAACTAAGATGTCAAGGCAATAGCAGCAAAATTCTGAAGGAGATTTGGATTTTTGCCAAGGTGCTGGAAAGACTTTCCAGGTTCACATTAAGCTGTGTACTGACCATGCTAAAACATCTTATCCATGAAATTTCACATATGGACTAATAATGCAATTTGAAATGATTGCAACCTAAAAACAGTATTATAATTTCTCAGGTAGCTGTCTCATGCTTGTTTGGATTTTCTTTATCTTTACTTGCTATTCGTATAGATCACGTCAATTAGACATAAGCAAGAAAAGAGTCTGGAACTGGAGATGGGCCTCTTCTCACAGATAACTAGTGATAGGACTAGAGGTAATAGCCTCAAGCTGTGTCACGGGAGGTTCAGGTTAGAAATTAGGAGACATTTCTTCTCAGAAAGAGTGGTCAGGCATTGGAATGGGTTACCCAGGGAAGTAGTAGTGTCACTGTCCCTGGAGGTGCTTAAGGAAAGATTGAACATGGTACTTAGGGACAGGTTTAGTGGGTGATATTGGTGGTAAGTCTCTTCCAACCTTAATGTATCTATGATTCTATGATTTTAAAGTTTTGACCATGAAGGTAGGAAAAGTGTGATTTACTCTTGACTTAATTTGTCTTTTCTTAATTGAGGAGATGGGCCATAAACTTTTTGAAATGCCAGGTTGTAAGGGCTGGGGAATACTACAATTGCTTTGTGATACAACAGTTCAGCTACAGAAAGAGAGAAGGCATATACTTGTAACATGTAAGATCTGGTGAAAGACTAGTCATTTTGATATTGGAGGATTTGGACAGGTTTAAGTACCATAAAGATTTAGTGCTATGGAAACTAAAATATAGATGAAATAGTGTTGGGCCAATTGTTGACGACTGATATTGCAAATTAAAATAAAGTAAGATGAAGCTGTTAATGAATTGCTTCCTGGATCTGTTACCAAGATGCAAGCAATGTTTATTCCATTTTATGATAGAGTTCTATATATTTTTTTTTTTTTTTCATACACTGAATTATTTTCTATGCTGAAGTTGCAGTAATTCTGATTCTGTTTGGTTTTGTGCAAACACCTGTCCTCTGCAGTGATTCTAAAAGCTTTTGGGACAAAACCTGATAAAGTAGATCAATCTAAAAACAATAATAATAATAACAAAATCTACACTACACAATATAAAAAATATTTCTCCCATGAGAAATTGTCTTTATTTTAATACATTATAAATAAAGAGTTATTACCCTTAGTTTTAGAATCAATTTCTAGCATTACTTTTCTATCAGTTTTGATTTGTTAAAAAGGTAGAAGTGGCAGGGAGATCATTTAAAGTGTCTTCCACGCAGAATATCAATATTTCAGAACTATAGATAGAGATGTAATTTTTAAGCAGCACGCATGCAGTTTAGCATGCTTTTCTTATGGAAATATCTTTGGTAGCAATTTTCATGTTTATACAGCTATATCTCAGAAATTACCTATTTCAGATACATTTGTAGCCATCACACTTAATTCCTAACATCAGAAAAATTTGAAAGAAATTTTAGGGCTCCATGTTTTAAATGATAAACATAACCACAGTACTTCTTGCCCCTGCCAATAAGCAGAGCAGCCAGGTTCCTAATTCTGAAGCAGAAAAAAAAATCTCTTTTTTTTTTGAGGAATTTTGTTTTATAAGTAAGAAATTTCAAAGTACCCAGGACAGTTACGTGGAACATAACAAGATTTGTCTTAGTCACTAGCTGATCGTAGTGAGTGTTTCATTGATCAGTAAATAATATAGGAATTTGTATACAGATGGGAATACAGAGTACAGAAAAGAATCACAGTGTTGGTTCTAGTCCGTGACATCAGGGAAAAGCAACAGGTCTTGTGGGTGGATCAACATAATATACTGTGGAACCCCCCGCAATTCACAGCATTTATAAAAACAAAAAATCCAATGGAAAGCATATAATCAGCCAGTACCTAGATCATTATTGCATCTTAGACATCCCAGGTGCATTAGTAAACAAAGCATAGAAAGGAAGAGATAAACAAAAGACTTTTTTATTAACTTGTAAGAAACACAAAATAGAAGTAGTGATTTGCTAAACAATGTAACTGTAAAAAGAAGTTAAAATTTAAACTAAGAAAAAGCTGTGAGAAAAAGATGTGGAAAATTAACTACTTCCCTGACATACCTTCACAGATCTCAACAAATGGGGAGCAAAAGTGCACTTTTATCCATTAAAAATATTTATCACTGTAAAAATAAATCCAAAATCTGTTTGTGTTTTAGATTACTTCTAGAACATAATCAAATCCTAGCATTTCAATTCAAGTTTGAATCTGTCTGTAAAGTTGCTTCCTTTAAATTCCAGACCTGCATAAAGTCTTTAAAAGTAGGTGAAGGGGAAGTGAGGAACTACAAGTAATTAGAAAGTAATGAACATGAGTGGAAAAATCAATATTGTACATGAGCAAAACTAAGAACCTGACATTATTCTATAAAGGCCACCATTACAACATTGCCAATGTATTACAGATGTTTGGAAAGAAGAAGCAGTGTGCAAAGACAAGGACATGCCATTTGTTGAATGCCTTTATCAAACACAGGTCAATGTCACCCAAAAGAACTGCTCACTTAATCACAATATAGTTTCAGTGGCTCTGGTAACGTAACAGTGCTACCAGCCTGCACCTCTCCGCTATCTTTTAAAAATTATTTAATACTCCAGGATGATTTCTGTCACAGGGATGCAAATTAGCCAGTGCTACGAGGTTGACCTGCCTCAACCTTCTGCTAATAGAAAGAACAAGGTCTCTCTGTAAGACCAAGAAAGCTTTAAATCCAAGTCAGATTATACTAGACTATAAAACAGAATAGTTAACTTCTAAGATAGAGAAATTCAAAATGAATGAATAAGTCATGACAGAAAAGAAGGGTTGATAAATCAGTATCTTCCCACTGCTGTACCCTTACAGGATGTGCCCTTGCTCTTGGGCTTGTCTTCAGTTAACTCAGAGTCTTCCTGAAAAGGGAGAGATTCTGTGCCGTCCTTTTTGGTCCACATGGAGACTTTCCTCCTCTCCTCATCTCAATGGTGTGACTGCACCTTGGTCCTCTTCTGCTGGTGCTGCTTGGTGCCTGCTCCTCAAAGAAGTCTCCTTGTTAGTTTACTTTACTCTGCACTGTCCATTGTCTCTCGTGAAGAACACCTGTTGTCTTCCAGGGGAAAGAGCGGTCTTCCTCTTCTTCCTCCAGAGAGCTGCCTGGCCCCTTCCCTCCTTCTCAGAAGAACAAGACTTGTTACATACAGAAGTTCAAACCAAGAAAAAACAAAAACAAACAACAAAAAAGTTATCCAATCTTATTTCAAATAACATTTAGACAAATAGTATATCTAATAAAAAAACACTCAGTAACAGTAAGAATATGTGGGATAGCTACTTGGTGTTTGTCACAGAATCATAGAATGGTTTGGGTTGGAAAGGACCTTAAAGATCATCTACCACCAACCCCCCCACCATAGGCTGGGACACCTCCCACTAGATCAGGTTGGCCAAGGCCCCATCCAGCCTGGCCTTGAACACTTCCAGGGATGGGGCACCCACAGCTTCTCTGGGCAACCTATTCCAGTGCCATCCTTACAGTGAAGAATTTTCTCCTAATGTCTAGTCTAAAGCTATCCTCTTTTAGTTTAAGACCATTCCCCCTTTTCTTATCATTATCTACTCGAATAAAAATGTCCTTCTCCATTCTTTTTATAAAGCCCCTTCAAGTATTGAAAAGCCACAAGGATGTGTCCCCAGTGCCCTCTCTTCTCCAGGCTGAACATTCCCAGCTCTCTCAGCCTTTCTTTACATGAGAGGTGCTCCAGTCCTCTGATCATCTTTGTAGCCCTATTCTGGAAATGCTCTAATAGGTCCACATCTTTCTTGTGCTGGGGGCCCCAAACCTGGACACAGGGCTCCAGGTGGGGCCTCACAAGGGCAGAGCAGAGGGGGACAATCACTGCTGGAATAATGTGATAAATTTCATAAGAAGAGCTGAAGAGCTGCTAAGTTTGATATACCTGTGAAGATAAATATATAGAGACCATATATAGAGTCCTGCAGAGATAGAAACAGCTTTTTCAGTTAGGGTTTTACATTTCCAAGAGAAATGGTAGTAAGGAATCCTGCAGACCTCTACTACTTCAGATAAGGGGAGGACAGAAAAAAAAAAAAAAAAAAAAAAAAAAAAAAAAAAAAAAAAAAAGTATTAACTATCTCTACCCAGAGGTAGAACAGCCTACTACTTCAGTACATCATGATTATAGCCCTGATCCTTGCAGGCACACTGACTTTGGCATTAACATGAAAATGCAGGGCTTTGTACTAAGAGAAGAATACTAGAAAATTTTCTACTGGTTAATTGACTCTGTATAGAATATATTATTCATCATGTCCTGCAGAGCCAAAGCCAAATTATAAAACAATATCAGCATCATTGCAGTTAGGCCAAACGTGATTTTTCTTTAAAGGTGGAATGCTTTCAAAGCTGTATGCACACAAGGACTTGACTTTAACAGTTTTAGCCAGAAAAAAATACTGATAAAATGGAGTACGGGCAAAAGTTAAAATGTTAATCAAGTTTCCTGAAGACTGGCCTGAGGGTGATTAAACCAATACTCACAGCAAGGCTGTTTTTTTTTCAAGAGATTTCTGAGACGTAGGCATAGCAAGTGAGTTGTTTGCATTTATTTAGGAGCTTATATATTTTTATAAGAAGCAAAGGCTACAGCAGGCTGGAGCAGTGGGAGAAAAACCCAATGGCATTAAGTGTTTGACTGGTGCTAGTAGGGAATAAAGACTGAGAGCATTGTAACATTTAAAAAAGAGAATACATGGTAAGCAGAGTGGAGGAGCAGCTGATCCTTCTCCCTTCCTCATAAACAAGAACAAGGATCAGTATCAGACTTTGCAACTTTAGGTCTGTACTATGTAAGATTTAAACCTTTCCTCCTCCTTCTTAATTCACAGATTAATACTCTAATTAATGAATATAATGAATATTCTAATTCACCTATGAATTAGAATACAAACTGTGCAGGGAGGTGGGGTGGGGTGTTGAGAGGGTGTGGTATCTGGGAGGGGGTCATTCATATGTCCCAGATCTATTATTTTAAGCAGTATTCTCTGCAGGGTCTGATTCAGCTGAGGCTATCTCATTGAGTTGTATTGAACACTTCTCACCTCTCTGAATCTCCTGTGCTATAGGTGAGTGGGCCCAGATCTGTGCAAGGGACTTTGCACTTGCTCTCTGTTATGCTTTCCAGCTGGTACAGGCAATCTTGTTCACTGAAGGGAAAACAAATACATACAGGAAATAAAGGCCATGGAACCAAGCAGAGACAGGATGTTCCTCTTAGAAATTCCTTACACCTGCTCCAAGTTCAACTCTTCTCCCTCATACTAGACCACATCTAGAAACTACTGTCAGCCAAATTCAGTAATAAGATTCATGGGCTCATTTCATAGGTGAAAGATAATAAAGTGCTATTAGCAGAGACCATAGAGTCCAGTCCTCCCACAGACAGCAATGATCCTGAGATGTGCGGCCCAGAACAGCTGGGACAGGGCAAGGATGGCTGCTCCACAGGCATGCTCACATATATCACATATCATATCCAACAGTAACGGACACAGGTAGGTACACAAGTGGGTGGCAGTTACTGTTGTAGAGTGACAGAAAAAATCTTTGGCATCTATGGAGCATGCAGTAGTGACTCCTACATACTCCTAAGAAGCAGACTCTTAGACGCTGAAAAGGATGTTAAAACACACATGCGCACAAAACAACCAAACAACTCAGTGGTTTCATATGACCTGAGGGGGGAGGGGAGGGTAATTGCCAGCCAGTCCCTGCCCACTAGTGAATGGATTAGTCTTGAGCATGAGAATGGCAGATGTGAGGGAACCATCAGAGATTATAATGCCACCTAAAGTCACCTTACAACATATCTCTAGTTCTCATAATGATTTGTGCTTCAGAGGGAGGCAAATCTTCTAAAAAATTCTTCATTAAGAAGCAAAGCAAAATTTCCTTGTCTCTCACCAGCAAATAGAGGAACCCTGAAATGAGATTAATATCCATGTAAATACAGTGCAAAAACTAAGTTCCATTCCCATCTTAATCACTATGGAGATGCTGACATACCACATACTTAAGTATTAAAACCACTTTGTGATTCCAACAACACTCTTTTATCAATGTCTATTTTCTCAGTTTGGAGAAATGTAAATGCAGTCCTTCATCCTATTCTATAACAGTAAAAGGAGCTGCTGGGTATCCTGCACTCTGGTATTATGTGTTTAGATGTTTACTTGTGAATTCACAGCTCCTGGTGGAACAGCTTTTGAAAATATGCCCTAAAATTTCAAAGTTTCCGGAACAGTCTTTAGGTCTTTAAAAATTTCAAGTGGGGTTTTAGATTCTGTGTTAATCCAAATGCAGTTATAAAGTTTTTTTTTTTTTTTTTTTTTTTTCTTGTTGAGGTAAAGATCAAGTTCACATCCTAAGCTAATATCTCAATAGTGTTAATTATTTCTGTCTTCCTACAATTTTAATCCAACATTGTCATATTTCTTACTAATGGGAAATATTGTAGCCCTCATTAGACAACATTACATTTCATTTTAGTAGCGTTGGAGACTGAGAAACAGATATGGAATTGTTTGGATATATTCCCACCTCTAAACAGAACAAAGTTTGCAAAGAAATACATACAAGAAGGGATTTGGAAGTCAACTAAACACCCAGATTCTTGGTATGTTCCTTGGCATATTTAAACAGGAGTAGTTTTTCACATGAAAGAACTGAGAAATATATGAGAAATGTTTGGAAAAAAAAAAAAAAAAAGAAACTTAAAACCAGGATGATGTGTTCTTACGAGACATTGCATGTCTCAAGCCATATAAACCTGCATAATCTACTGCCTTTGTATTAAGTTACGCCTGATCTTGTATAAATACAAGCTGATGGAAATTTTTGTGAAACTGATATTGATAGAAAATATTGCCGAATGGTGGAGCAAACTGCAAGACACAAACCACAGAGCACTCACATCAAATATGTTTGACAATAGCTATCTAAGATGTGGCTCCAAGTCTCAAAGTATCAATCAAATACTCATATACACCAGCAAATAGTACCAAGAAAGCAGTCCGGGGAGCTGGAATATTTACACATTAAGTAGCTTAATGTTGTAGATAGTCTAGGATGAAATGAGACATGATTATTCTGGCCATTGTTTTAGAAGAGAGCCAACACTCCCTCTTTCCTTATTAATCTGAATTCTCTACAGTTTAATGGTTAAATATCTGATTTATGAATTATTTTACTTTGATTTTAGTTTCTGGTGTAAAGATTTTATTGTATTTCCATGATTTGCAGCATCATTATGAGCCTTGCTCTTGTACTCTCTCTTAAAAGAAGAAGGTAATAGAAATATAATTGCATGCATTTTTAATGTTAACGCTGTTTTGTCACACAGGAGCAAGTACTCAGTACAACTATGTGGGAAGTATTTGGATGTAACCCCAGGCAACATAACTCAAAATGTCAGATGAATATATTAGTATTCCACAGATATCTCCTGCTGTGAAGGATTCTTCATGTTTCATTTAAACAGTCAATTTTGTTGTCATATTAGTTACATTCAGAGCCTGAACTCTGTTTTGAATGGAGACTCTTTCAGTAAAACTCTTACTGAAAAGAATCACAGACTGGTATGAAAAAATAAAGTGACTTGGTACACAAGTACCAGTATATACATATACATATTCACTATAGACCATACCATACATTGCAGCCTCAAATGCTGTTTTGACTGAAGCCATTGTAGAAAATTTCACCTAACTTGTCTTTCAGACATAAGGACATGGACACAATCAGCCAACTGTGTTTCCAACTGCTGCTTTAAAATGGTTTTGTATGCAAAATACTGAAGGTTGTTCCTCATATATGGGAAAAGCCCTGACATAAAATGTCTTAGCAAAGCAGTAAATTCATGCTCATCTTAATTTTATATAATTTAATATTTTATTAAATAGAAGACCTAAGTCTATGCACCAAATTCATACTGGTATTTCTCCATTGCAAACCTGGTCTGGACAGTTTACAGGAAAGTATGTGATTATGCTCCCAATAATGTTATCCAGGACTGAACAGAAGTATGTACAATGTGTGCGATCTCTGGCAAGTCTCTCTCCCACCCTTTAATAGTAGCATTAATGGCTGACGTTTGCCCCTTTTGCTAAACAATTTTCAAACCCTGAAGGAAGGCAAAGATTAATTATTGTTTGTTAAACAGAAGTATGATTCCTTATATTCAAACATAAAATGTGCTAAGGTTTAGAGTGAGGTCTAGATACGTAGGGCAATCTGTGGTTTCATATTGAAAGCTTTTAGTGCTGACTCTTTCTTATTAAAATAGACCCCAATAGTGGAAATAAGACTGTATGTATATTTTCTCTTGGAAATGGAACAAAGAATTCAACAATTTATGCAGCAAAATGAAATTGTCATTCAATCATTCACGCAGTTGTTTTATGTTCTATACTGTCTTGCTCTTTGACTAATACCAAATGAACACTAATGAGATGTATCTAAAACAAAGTAGGAAGAAGAACAAAAGACAGGGAATAAATAAATTCAAAAGGCTGGTTTGTGGCTTCAGAACTCCAATTTTCTGGGGAGCCTTTCAACCCTAAGCCAAAAATAAAACTAATCGCTGACAAATGTGTGTTCAGTTGAAACAAAATGAGTTTAAGAATCATTGATGTGAGGTTACCCAGCTCATCTATAGTTGAATTTGCATGTTTCTGGGCATTCCATATTTCCATTAGGAGTGAACCATTTTGACAAATCTTTCACAAATAATGTACCTTGCTAGCACAAGTACCTTATTGTCACTTTAGTTGCTTTTGTTATCAGAGCTGACTGAAAAAAATACGGCTTTAGATCCATTAGAAATCAGCTGTTTGCTAATTATGCAGGAGGTGGAAATTCCGCTATATACTGTAAAAATTGTATCTGTAAAGAACCACTGGAATCTCCACATTGGGGAAGGAATCAACATAAAATAAACAAGAAGTGGGATTTGCCTGCAAGGTCCTTCGTTTTAGGTGAGTCTACCTGGCATACTGAGGGCTAGGTGACATGGGAGCACACATTTTCCACCAGTGCATTACATCATAGAATCCATAAGGACTCCATTCTGGATAACCATGAATTTTGGTATATCCAAGAAACTTTAAATAAAACAACTTAAGGCTAAAAACATACAAATCTTACAAACAAGCTTTGGTAGAGTCTGAAAGATTCTTTTTCTAATTGCTTATATCCACAACATATCCTTCAATCTCTGTCCCTTAAATGCTTATTTCCACTGTACAACAGGCCTTCTTCTTTATTAAGACATTTTTACTTGAAGCGCATGTTACAGAAGCCTGAAAACAGAAACAGAGGTGAGAAGAGATAAGAAAGGAAGACCTCACTCTTATTAGGGACATCAATTCACTGCCTGTGAGATCCAACTTATTTGGGTCACATTTGTTTTCAATAGACATCTTCTGCTGCTTGGTTTTCTGAACACTTTCAGGAGAAGGCAATCCAGGACTTTTACAGAAAATAAGCTTTACCAAGAAGTAAAGGGTGGTTTAGGTGCTGATTTATGTATAGTCACGTACAACAAAGAGATCTCTGGAAAGTTAGTGATAAAAGGTTTCCAAAGCTTAACAGGGCAAACAGATAATTAATCAGGCAATATGGACTGAACAAGGGGAGGGAGAAATTGTACAGACAGAATAAAAGAAAGCTAAGGTAGATTGAGAAACCTGCAAGGGGGAGAGCAATGGCTTAAACTGCATTTGAAATGCAAAGGGAAATTATTGATGCAAAGAGAAACTGGACATGATGACAGCAATCTATTTATTTACTTATATACCCCCCCCCCACTACCCCCCCAGTGGAGTAAGTATCAAATAGGTGCAATTTAATGGTGTGTTTTTCTGCTGCAGAGATAATCTGATGCTTGCTGTGCTAGATGATGTCTGTTTCACTAGGTGTGGTTAAGTCTTAGTCTTCTAGATTTTCTCACTTTGATTTGTCATGGCTGATTTACAATTGGTTTTACAAGCTCTTCTCAAGGAGAGCGTGTTTGACAGTGTGTGTGCTTACACCTTTCATGAGCAGCGCAGGATGGGATCAGTATGAAATGTAAAGGACATGCAGCTGTAGGAAGTCTGCAGTGTGAGAAGAGACTCAAAGGATGTAACTCCTGTGAAGAACAGGGAGCAGCTAGGCAGCTAGGCTTTGGGATGCAGGAAATATATATATATATTTAAAAACAAACAGACAAACAAAAAACATTTCATGTGGACCTATTCTGCGAGTTCATTAGAACTTTGGAAGCTTCAGAAAATTACTGGTCTTAGGACAGGACTGAAGGACCTTGCAAGAATAGTTTAAACAGACAGAGATCATGTCTACCATCCCTTTTTCTTCCTTCTCACACAGCAGAGTTGTGTTTTCTCTGTTTAAGCATTTTTTCACTCTGGTCTGAATTGTTCTAAAACCCCACGTTAGCATTAAAGCTGGATTGGATCAAAGAGCACTGGCAAAGTTCCCTCAGATATTTGGCTGGCTAGAGATCCTTTGATAGGGAAGAGGAAAAGGAAATCAACAACAAAAGCCAAGGACAAGTGGTGTCAGATAGCAACTGATTCATGATTTTGCTAGTTATCTAGGTAAAGGCCAAAGATGTTGTAAGCTGCATACAGCAAGAAGGTATCAGCCTCTCACTACTATTTATGGCTGTTGCAAATGCTAGCTGCAACAGTCCTAGACTCTAGTTCAGTAAAAACTGAAGATAAATAACGAGAAAAATTATCAAAATATCAAGATGCTGAAGAAGCAGCTTGGGAGAAATGATGATACAAGTGGAAAAAAAATACAGTTCTGCTGGGGGGTGGGGGGGAGGAATAGTAAAACAGTTTCAAAATATTTGTGGAATACTGGTATTATGGAGTGAGAGGACTCAGTGAAGGTGTTCCATGACAATGCAGTCCAGATGTTATTATGTGGTAGTTTATATACCTACCAAACATTAATGACTGGCAAGTTGCATACTGGTTGTAGAGATGTTCCCCACACTTCTTGCTGACAGATCTGAACATCGGGAAATTGTATACCACAGAACAGTCCTGTGTTTGCATGTAACTGAGCAGGATTTTAAAAGGCTTTTCCACCCTCTCTTATGCACCAGATGAGGGAGTAAGCATATAGTTGCTCTAGATTTATTCTATTGTTAGAACAAAAATATAAGACTAAATCTAGAATACAAAGCTATGCCCTTGCCAATTCAGCCACTCTTACATCCCAGTTTCAGCATCTTTGACATCAGCATAACAGACATCAGAGAGCAATCAAATTGCACATCTCTCCAATGCCCTTTGAAAGGAAACAGTTGTGCCTCTACACAGAGCACTTCTGAGCAACAGAGTTTTGCTGGTAAATACTGTTGCAAATGTATAATTGAATTGCTTTCAGTGACTGCTATTAGAGCAATATATGCCTTCAGCTCAGAGAATAAAATGTTATTGCAAAATAGTCTAATAAAATATGTTGCTTCACTGTGATACTTCTAGCTTTTGTGTGTCCTACTGGGATTATTTTTAAAGAGTGAAACTTTACATTTATTAGCTCTCCAGAAAAGTAGCAACAGTAATTAAAAACTCCTTCTTAAATTTGTACCTTATTCTGATTATGTGTGTTGAACCTGTTGAGAATACCTTTGCTTCCTCAGATTTTCTTTCTGCTTTTGCATTCTAATAGAGAGTAAGGGTATAATATCCACAGCTGTGCCTATCTAAATATTTCATACTGAATTGTGGAGAACCTTCCAGTGTGTGCATTTTCTGAGAATTGTTTGTATAATGCTTTTGTTCTATATGCAAACACTACTATTAGGCTTATTGTACATCTGCTGTGGAAAGAAAGTTAAATCTTGACATTCTTTTTGATCTTCTCTAGGTAGATGAGTAGAGCTAAAATAATGGCTGGGAGGGCTAAAATGTGAAGAGGGAAGATTACTACATGAGGTCCTTGTGAAGATATCTAAGTAGTTAGCCTTCCCATATATTTCATCCTATGTTTTATTGACTAAACCATGTGTAATCCTATAATATTATACACTAAAACATTTTTATGTATCCTATATTTGTGCAAGAAAATTAAATCACTCACCCCATATAATGTTTAATAACACTTTTAAAATATTTTTTTTTTCAAGTGATCAGGAACAACATCTGTTATCTGGCCAAGAAGATGCATTTCTGAGAAGTTTTGAATAATTATTGTATATTGGCATATTGACATGTGAAATTTGAAACACCATGAGGATACTACAGAGCAGTCTTGTATTGTGTGCTATTAGGTATTATCTGGTTACAAAAACTTCTAAAATTATTTAAGCCTTTATCAGAAATGTTATGCACTGTTTTGGGAATTGCATTAATTCAAAATAGTGATTATATTGGTATGTTGCATTTACACTATCCTTTTCATTCTCATGAAACATTACTATAGAACAACTGTTCCTGTTTGCACTAATTTACTAGAAGTAGTATTCACTGCCCTGATTAACTTCATTGATTTCATATAAACCAGTAGCGGTCAGTGTTTATATTGTACTACTGAAAATGACCTTCAGCTCTAAATTCTCAGTGCCATCAGTCTACAGTCCAAACTCTATGGCATATAAAGGTGGCAAGGAAAAACCTGGAGTCACTGTCAGTGCACAGAAGGGTTGGAATGTGGCACACAATAAAACTTTGAGGGATAGATTTAAGGAATCCATTTGAAATTCAGTAGCACAACTAGTAATTGTTTTATTTAGTACAGCACAACAACAACAACAGCAAACACACTTAAGTATTTTATACTTAGCAAATAGATGTCCACAATATTTAAGGTATTGAACAATAGATGTAAAGTAACTAGGAGCAAATATAGTTTGGAAATTAGAAAGAGGTTGTTTTCAGATCATCTTATTACTTTTATGAGGAGGCATTGATTATATAGTTTCCTGTGACAAGGCTCACTAACACAGGAGGCTCCTTCCTGGCTATGTTTATTTCTGAAAGAAATAAACATTATGTAATTTACAGACAAAAGAGACACATTCTTCTTCTGTAAATATTGCTATTAAACATTCTATAATATGCTTTTTTAACTCTTACAGACATTTCTTCTGCGTGTACCAAGTTCCTGGTCATCTTAAATTCTCCCTTGTCATTGGCTGCATCCAGGACTCTTTCAGGGGCCATCATGAGGGAGGATGAGAAACATACAAAAGAAACAGGTGAGCAATCAAGAGATGCTACAGCCCTCCCCCATCTGCTGAATTCTGACAGACATATTTGACTCCTGAAGTCCTACTGGAGGACAGTAAAGAAAATGAGCTGAGACAAGGAGGACTGAGTGGCCCAGTTCTTTAGTTGCTTTGGCCAGCTTCTAAAGGAAATATTCAGAGCATTGTCAATTTGCACCACCTGATGTTATTATTAGGAAAGACTCTGGAGAAAAAAAAAAAAAAAAAGGAAGGAAGAAAGTAAGGCAGGCAGGCAGGAAGGCAAGTAGGCAGAAGAAAGAAAGAAAGAAAGAGAGAGAGAGAGAGAGAAAGAGAGAAAGAGAGAGAAGGAATAGGTAAAGCTCTTAGCACCTTAGTTTTTTACAACACTAAAAACTTTGTTTCTTCCTGCAAGGGAGGTGATTACAGGTCAGACCTGGCTTGGCAAGATGATGCATCAGGTCCATGGGGCTCTGTAAGGGACAGCAGCAGATGGACCAAGGGACTGGTCTGAAAACATGGCTACTGCATAGATCTAGAAGACATGGCTGGAGACAAAGCTACTATATGGATTTGAGGTTCATCCAGGAGATGGGGTCAGAGAAGGACTGGAGACAAGGTTATACCAATGGTGTAGCACAGGCAAGAACCTTATGGACCAACAGGCAAAGGTACATGAGTGGAGATCCTGGGTGAAACTGATCACGGCAATTAAGGCCTAATAGTGCATAAAGAGCTCTGACATACCTGGTATATTTTTCCTATAGCCCCTGCACATTCTCATGCTTATGAATTTACTGATAACAGTTTGCACCATTTGAGGAATTAACCCTGTATGAGAAAGTCTTGGCCCGTAAATTGCTATGGATGAAGAACCTCTAATAGCAACATCCTTTATAAATAATTCTAAGATATTCACTTACCTGAAAAAAATAGAGTTCAACATCATTTTTTTTTCTCTACTGGTGTTTTAATTGAAAATGCTTGCAAAATCAATTAAATCTCTTTTTATTAGGAGCTGGTTTTCAAAAAGCAATTAACAGATTTTCTGAAGTAATGGTGCAAGTATTTTCAGGGCTTTTAATACTTCTTAGGATAATGTCTCTATGTATTAGTTTTACTGAAATAAGGGTTTTATAACATTGATGTAGTTATGATTTATGTGATTCAGATATACCATAACTGTTGACTTTTTAGTGCTACCAAAGCAGATAAGCCTGATGCACCTTAAGAAGAATAGTTAGAGCTAAATATTTTTAAAGTGGATAAATCATACTAATACCTCATTAGCCTTCACCCTTCCATGCACACTCATTAAATAAAAGAGCCTTTTACCAAGATTATTCAAGGTTAAGCAATAACTATGAGAGCATAAATCAGTGTAAGAATGCATAAATGAATTTCAAGTGAGTTAAATGAGTTCTTACTGTTTGTCATTGAGAAACATTATTTTTCCCACTGGGAGTTTATTTGTGATCTTCCATTGGTGGTTGTCTATCCTACTACAGCTTGCTGTAACAATAATTGATTATCATACAAGCTTAATAACATACCAGTCTCTGGGGTAGTTAAATGTTATTGCAATCACTTTCATCATTTATTGGTAATGATAATTTATATAAGCTTATCTGTAAGTGAATGAAGCTCAAATACACTATACATCAAGAGCATTTCTATTCCACGCATCCTTCTTACCCTGTATTTGCTGTGGTTACCTACCAAAAACAGCTCTATGTTCAGAATGTGTTTTGAAATGTACGGATATTCAGCAGAAAAACTGTTTTCTTTGCAGTTTTGCAGGGATCACTTCCTACAGCTTCATTAACAGAGTCACAGAATTTAAGATCTGGAAGTGACCTTGTCCGAGATCATGTAGTCTTAGCCCCAGGCACTGAGGAAGGAGACCATCCATGACAGACTAGTCTGTCCCAGACACTGAAGAACATTTTCCTTTCTTTTGTTGCTGTTGTTGTTGTTGTTGTTGTTTTTTTGTTTGTTTTGTTTTTGTTTTTTTGTATGCTTTCTCCCATGGTCACAAGGGACAATTTAGTGATCTCTTGATATATATATATACATTTTTATTTTTATTTATTTATTTTTTTCTCCAAGAAAGCCTAATTCCTTCAGCTTTCAGAATAGCTAGAGAAAGCATGAGAGGAAGGTTCTGTGTGTTTTATGTGTAACAGAGAAAGACATCAGGTGATGTCTTCTATGTAAAGATGAAAGGAGAGGGGAAGAATAACATGGACTTGGAGCTGTAGGTGGAGACTATGAAAAAAACACAATAGATCAGCATGCAGCAATGTGAGAAGCAACACCTTTTCTTTCCCTTTTCGAAATGCAAGTCACTTGGAGTGTTGAGTGGTGTCTTTTGGATCTTGTTAGGTCATAGGTAGGGAGAAAGAATGTTCAGGGCAATACATAATTTGTTGCCTAGCATATGAAAGAAGCAATTATTTTCAGTACAAAGAGCAAAGATGGACTGAGGGCCAGAACTTTTCTCTAATCACTAGAAGTTAAGGATCTTCCTTAATATAAGCTGTTGAAGATTTTCTAGAGGTGTTTCCACATTTCGTTCAATGGTATCAAGATAACCTGTCACTGCTTTAAATTCAAAATCTATAATAATTCTGGAAGAAAAGAACATATAAAAATGTTATGGAAGATGGTGGCTTCAGGCAATTCCTAATTAAGCAGATGTAAACGTCCCTGTGAGAATTGCACCTAAGAAAACCAATGAACTACATGAATGCTGGATAAAATTTGGATACTCTGCCAGCATTCTCACCCTTGGGATGCAGCAATAAATGAAAGGAATTGGTTCATGATTATGTTCTGTGTGACACTTAATATGACTTAGCAATAAACCTTCTGGCTCCAAGCACAAGGATTTTTTTTAATTATTATTATTATATTTTTTTTACAACAACAAAAAAAAATGAGCATTTGGCTACTGCTGGATTCAAGTTCCTGAGATGATATTTCTTTTATAAGATCATAACACTGGTCACTTAATATTCTCTTCAAAATTTAAATTGTTTAACACAATGCTAGAAGGAGTACTGACTTAGGAAACAGGCTGATCACAGATAATCAAGTACCTTGATGAATTTGCTATATGCTGGCAGACTGGGGACACTTAAGCATGACAAATTTATGACATTTTGAGCATTAACTGGGAAGCCAATTGTACAACTGGAAGAGAAATTGACTTATGTTGGAAATCAACACCTTGTCAACCAAGTTTCAAGACAAATTACTACACTTTTATAAACCAAACTAAATATATGATTGAGATGGGAACTGGATGTTGTGGTCTGCTGTCTTAATCTTATGTCAGCTGACTGACAGTCTTCATTTGTGTTCAGAATTGCTGCTTTGAAGGAAAAAAAATCATCAGAATCAAGAATTAACTAGCCATGACTGCTTCCCCTTGACAAAGGCCTGTAAGGAGCAACTATTTGCTTCCTAAGACAAGTACCTTTATCATGAAGTTACTTAAGTAGTTGTATTTCTTTTCATTTATACTCCTCGCTCACTTCTCAATGGGGCTATAAATATTGCTTTCTTATATGTCTGTTTAGTGTCGGTTAGCTTTTGGATATGATTCTGCAATATAAATGTATAAATACTTGACAAAGTGGTCATATGGTCAGATTAAGATAAAAAAAAAAAATTAATCACCAAAGGTTTAGCACTGAAAATGTTGACCAAAGAAGCTGAGGAATCTCTGTCTGTGGAGATCTTCAAATTCTGCTGCAAGGTCCTGAGCAACCTGAAATAGCTTTGAAGTTAGCTGTTGGAGTGGCCAAGAGACCTCCAGGGGTACCTTCCTGCCTAAATCCTTCTATGATTGTATGATTTCAGTTAAAAGCCTGACAAGTGAATGCATAAATTACTTTCAGGTGAGAAATAGTCTCAGTTTTGCAATATTGTCTCCTACTTCTGAAGTTTTCAGATAAATTATTGCAAATCCAGTCTGCATGTTTGAGGATTTCCATATAAGGTGGGGAAGACACAGGCTTTGAACATATATATATATATATATATATGTATATATATATAACCTGATACGTAAAGTAAAAGAAGCTCTGCAGCCACTAGAAAAGCCAGGCTTTGCTGTAACAAATCAATGCCAAATATGCTGAGATGCATTTTCCTATTCTTCTGTGACTTCAATATCTGAAATAGAAACTAAGCTCTCCATCAGACTTCAAAATAATTTAAATCTCGTAATCATTCTGAATTTACTAATACTACAGTTTCACTACTGACAAGTAACTGCCTTTATTTCCATATCTAGTCAGTCCTAGTGGTGCTATAATGATCTTTTGTGCTAAGAGAAAGGTAGCACTGTGACAAAACAAATTATATCACTGCATACAGGAAACCCTTTTTAATTACTAAATAAATTGTCAAGAAAAGGCTATGAACTTGTTCAGAGTAATAAGCTCATCTATACAAAGTCTCCTCAGCTCTAGCAAGATGAGTTGTTAATCTGTCCACAGAGAGAGCTTGAAGTGCTCCACTTACTGCACTGTATCACTGAAAACCAGTTAACGTAACAGACAAGGATATTTCTTCAGTGAGATAGCTTTCCATCTCTCCTGATTATAGCAGTACATTTTAAATCATAGTATTGAACACACAAAAAAGTATTCTCTATGTATGTTGCTCTTGATCTATTGGGGTCCTTGTAACGGTTAGAGATCTGCAAGAGGGTGCTAAATAATCTGGACTGCTGTTGCATTTGGTAGTCTCTGCTCTGTCCGCTACCACGCAGAAAACAAAAGGTAAATATCAACAGTTTTTTTTCATGGTTTCCTGATCTCAGTGCAAATTTAACCATCCTATGATAACTCTAATTGGCTGGAGTAGGCAATGGTCTTCTCAGGAATTAAAAATAAGTAGCAAATGATTAGTCACTTCTCTCAGCACAAAAAGATGGTGAAGAGTGTTCCAAAAGATAGAATAATGGTAGGAAATGAATCAGACTTGGTGTGTGTATATGCCACACACATTTCACAATCTCTTATCTAGACTATAACAGGAAGTTCCTTTCATTGCACAGCTGTACCCAGCACACAGGCCAGTCTGTTGTTATGTGCTTAGGACTATGTTACTAGGGATTAATCAAATCAAGTTCTATTCTTAATTATTTTATTTGAGAATCTGTTTTCTTTTCTGTGTTTATGTGTGTGATCTGCTAGCAAGCTTCAGGTGGAACTAATTGGCAAGAAGGCAAAGAGGCCTGGGTGCCAGCCATTGGATGGAGACTAAATGTCTAAGGATCCCGAGGATCTGTGTTTGAAGGAAGTTGCTGGAGAGATCTGTGTGTATGTATGCCTGTGTATCATGCTAGCAGACATTGATTTTAATCAGCTGGAGAGAAGAAATTCAGTTCATCTGTACTCAACAGAACACAGTTTGCATTTGTGCGGGTACTGTAAAATCACTGCTCTCTGACCATGCTACTCTGCATGGCTGGCTGTGGGTGTGTTGTGTGTGTGTGCACCTCTACTGGGAGAAGAACTCACTATATTTCTAGTGAATCAGGCAGAGTCACAGAGTCCACCATATTTGACTACATCTAATAGGTAGCTGAGTGTTTGGGCACAGGGGCACAGCTGGTCCCTTATGTCTCTAAGGCACCCACAATCAAGGTTGTTAACACCTTAGACATAACTTCAAGGAGTATTGACATTACATTAAACTTACTAGAAATTATTTCATGAAGAAATATCAACTGTTTTAAAGTGTATTTGTATTTCAAATATGAGTTAGGTAGACATTTCTACGTTTCTTTATATAGACACCTCTTTGTATCAGTTCATTTCCCTATCAGAACTTTAAATTTTGTTAGCAATTGTACACACATATAACAAGAAAGTAAATTGATTCTATGATTGTTATATTTAATTTGTTCTTCTGGAATAAAGAATTAACTGCTGCACATGTTTGTATATGTGATTAGTATTTATACAGAAATACTTTGTGCCGTCTGAAACTAATCACTATGAATGGCATAATACACAAGTTTAAACTGAAAAGCAATGCCAAATTCTTAGTACTTAATACTTTTTATTCTGTGTTACCAAGGGGATTTTGTAGTTCCTCAGCAACCTGATTTTGGGTAGGTAGGATGTTAAATTAAACAGAATTCTCAATAAAAATCATATGTCATAAGAGATGTTTCCTGTGTAACTGAGCGAAGCAAAGGTTCATAACATGTAGGGCATCAAATATGAAGTTGCCTAATTATTAGGCAATAGATAAGAAATAAATTGTCACATGAAAAAAATGTAACATTGCATATAAAAGAATAGAACATAGACTTATCTTAGCTGGTATCTTCCCTTGAGAGAGAGGTTGAAGTTGGCAATCTAGGTGAAAGTGAACTCTTGGGTAATACAACAACCTATTGTGAGACGATAGACTGCAGTAAAGGGATTTTCCTACCTGACCTCTACAGACAATTAGCTTCCTCCCTCCAGCATGGAGTTTAATAACCTGTGTCATTATATTTCCTTGCATAGCTAGAATGCTAATGTTATTAATATTAAATTCAATCAGTGTTAAGTTGAAAAACTGCTTCCAGTATGTCATGATGTGTTTGGTTCCAGAAATTACTCTGTCGTATTCTATTGATGGGTGAATGGATAACACCTTCTGTCAGCACACGTTGAAGAAAGAACATCATAATAAGTTCACAAGAGATTGAAAGATCTGCAGAGATTAAAGGAATGATAAGATGAAAATAGAGTTAAATCAGAGGAATAGTTACCTGCAAAACTGCTCATGGAGAAAAACAGATTTCAGTGAAGTTCTCAGTACAGTCATTTTAAAAACTGATGGAAAAAAATCCATTTCTTTCATGGTGAAGTTTCTCAGGAAGCAGTAATACAGGACAATTCTCAATCTCAGTCTTCCCCTCATACGCTGCAGAATATGTTCTTGCTCTTAAAAGTAACATAACTGTTCTGGATGTTCTTTAATAGAGAAACAGGTGTTTTGATTGTTTTATAATGTAGCAACCAAAGCATTTTGATAGTTGAATTTGGAAAGAGGCAGTTATTTTTTTCCAGGTTAAGACTTGATATACATTTTCTGGCACCTCCTGCCACTCTTTGTGGATCCAGGGCATGATACAAACAAACCTGGACTGGTTAGTGTTCTGCTCCCCACACCAACAGGGGCTTGGAAGTGGTCACTGAAGCAGACTACATGTTGTTGTGATATACCTCACTGCAGGTACAATTAGATAAGGTGTTTTCTCGTAATAATATTCATTTTCTGTAAAAATATATTTCAATTAAGTTTTAATTCCTCCGTCATCCAGAGCTAAAAAAATTGCAGGCAATCTTTATTTTTGCATGTGTCCTACACAAAGTCACTTTATTTTTGCGTGTGTCCTACTTTAGTCACTTTTTCTTTCCTCTTTTCAGAGGAACAGATCCTCTTTATGAATTCCTCCTTGCTTTCTCCAGACACGCTATTTTTCCACAGCTTTTCACAGAGCCCTTGTGTTTATCTGAAGATCAGAATTCTTATAACAACTAAGTACCCATTGGCAAATTTGAGCCATCAGGCTTGCAGTATGTCTTACTATTCATCTGACCAGTTATGTATTTTGCTCTTTCTTCCAACAGAGGCTTTTTCCAAATCTCTTTTAAATTTTTATTATTTTTAAGTTTCTTGTTTTGTTTTGTTTTGTTTTGTTTTTATAATACAATTGTCCTAGTTTAGGACATAGTACAAATACAATTGTCCTAGTTTCAGTTAGGACAGAGTTAATGTATGGCACCTTGCATTTAGTGACATAAGAGTTCAGTAACAACATGGACCTCTCCAGTCAATGAAAGAATCCTTTCTCCTCTGTTTTTTACAGAATGCCTTCCAAAATATACACTAACATGTCATCTTGACCATCTTTATTTTTAAAGAATTGATAAAAAGAAGGCTGTACCTATCTGTTTTATTATATTTCTAACTGTTTGTCAAATATTGCCTACAGATCCAATAACCCTAACTGAATCCTTAACTACTCCCAGGTAGTCAACTGTGTCATACTGGTGGTATAAGACAGCATTATGAACAGACTGTACTGTTAACTTTCTTGATTTTTCAGCTTCCAGGCTGTGAAAGCCAACCTTAGAAAAAAGTGTCTCATATTTCCAGTGAGATTGCTTTGATAGCAGACCTTTGATGTGTGTCAAGGAAGCCACATTTTGTTTTCAATATGAGAGCTTGACCTAGTGACTATATCTTACTAAATGTGCTGAGAAAGAGACATGATGGGAACTAGTAGGTTTCCTCCAGAAATATTTCCATCCCACTTTCTGTTTATATCCCCTCTGAAGCAGACTTAAAACTTTGTTCAAATAATAATATTAATATGGGGGCCACTGGCAACCAAAAAGGATATTTTAACTTCTTCATCTAACCAAAAAGGATATTTTAACTTCTTCATCTTAGAGAAGAAACTAATGGAGGTCACTAGTAATAGAGTTCTCGTCTGATGATGTTTCGTGTTGTGTCTTGGCAAGGAAATACAGACAGGTTAGGTGAGAATGGCTACATATGGAGATAAAATGTAGATGTGACAGAAATATCTTATAAGAAAAAGCAAAACAGAGGTGAAGCACAGCATAGCTTACCCAAATAAAACACTTTAATCTATGCATATATCCAACAAGTGTTTT
The DNA here is from genome assembly GCA_011076525.1 of Nettapus auritus. Classification (NCBI taxonomy): domain Eukaryota; kingdom Metazoa; phylum Chordata; class Aves; order Anseriformes; family Anatidae; genus Nettapus; species Nettapus auritus. The sequence goes on along the minus strand of CM021766.1, from coordinate 84,063,268 downwards.
CTTAGTTATTGTGTTATGAAGTTTAATTTATGTGAAGTTTTTCATACAAAGTACTCGAGAATCTGAAACCATACTGAAAGTTGCAAATACCACTACAGTTTAATAGTAAAGACAGAATTTAATTAAAAAACAAATCCCTTTCTGTTCCTGCCTTTTCTGGCATAAACTAACATCTGTTTACTGAGGAAAGTTTTGCTGAATTTGTTTATATATTTTAAGCTATTAATCAGGCTAAAAGATTTAAATAAAATGATTAATTCCATGTATAAAAGCAGTAATGAAATCTTGTTCTCTGTGAAAGAGGCCTGTGATTGGATTCTCTGATGTCTATTATGAGTGAGACCACCTTTCTTGTAATGAAGATTGTTGCCTATGTCCTCAACATCTGTAGGAAGATTTTGGTTTTATTAACTTAAATTAGTTAGAAAGACACCAGGGGCATATGTGTATCTGCACTGCACATATAATTGCTTAGGAAGTTAAGCTAAAATTATCAGTAATTTAAGTGTCTTTTTTAAAAAGCTTGCTCTGTTTTGCTTGTTTCCTCTTTGTCTTTGTCTTGTTCTTTGCCTTTGTCTGTCTTTATCTTTCTTCTCTTTTTTCTCTTTCTCTTTCTCTTTCTCTTTCTCTTTCTCTTTCTCTTTCTCTCTCCCCCCCTTTTTTGTTGTTGTTTCTTTTAAAATCATTGCTCCTTTCCTGCGGTGGGATCTTGTTACATCTAAATAATAGTAATAATAATTTTAAAATTTTTAAGAAGAAAAAGGTCCTATGGTATAGAACTATCATAAACATTTCTGTGACATTCTGCTGTTACAGAAGAGGAGATGGAATATGTGACCTTTATAGTGTCAGTCATTTTTTAACTTAATTGGAAAAATCTCAGAATAGCTCCAGAGGAAAATTCTTTCAGAACATTTTATGACTAGACTTTTAGTATTAAGCCTAAGAAATGGATGTATTTGAAGAAAGAGGTCACAAGTGAAGGAGAATTTGCAGATCCATACAACAGTAGTCAGCAGAGACATATTACGCAGTTGCATTAATCTTTTCAAGTGACATGAAATTATATGAAAACAGTTTTGTAATCATAGTACTATAGTTCAATGATCGGTAAATACTCTGGGAAATGTTCCTTGTAATGCTGAAGTGCTGAATATGCTTTGGAAAGAATTTCAAAACAACTATAAAACGCAATACAAACAAACAGAATTGAAGTCAGTGATATACCAAAGGTATAAAAGTAGAAACATAGGTAGAGACATGTTCTCAGTAAGATAAATTATAAAGTTCTCATTGGCTTTATGAGTAAAGTGGACTTGTACAGACAAAATCTCTCAACATATGGCCAGTTACTATCTCAAGTCAGGGCACCAGTATACTGTCTCTCACTCAGAATTAGACTAACATAAAATATAGTGAATGTTAATTGAAAGTCATAGTGTTCAGGATTTCCATTACTATGAAATGAAGAAACTGGAAATGTCAACAGTGGAATACCTAAGGTATTTTCATTTATTTATTTATTTTAAGAGGATAAAGCAGATTTTCTGAAGTTTTTCTATTAGGAACTGGGCTTGGTTTTCTGCAGAGCATATCTGGACTGCCTGACCATCTGCCAAACTGTGCCACAATTATTTAGGGCCTTTTTACAACTGTTGACCAAATCAACCCATTTACCAAATGGACCACACCCCAATTCCCCAGTTCCATTCACAGAGATTCATAGAGTAAGAGGAAACAAAGTACCATGTGAGGCAAATTTTGTACCCTAAATTAATTCAGGGGAAATTTCACTACGTTATTCACTGGCAGTGCTATGGACATGAGGATTGTTTTTGGGACCAGTAAACAATGTACATACTCCAGCCGAGATTAGGAAGCAGTCCTGGGGTAGTTTCAGCCATACCACCTGTATAGTGAACACTCTGGAATGGGCCCACTTTTCCCTTTCTGCCTTGATCAGAATCACAGATGGGTTTTGTCTCAGAGAAAACTAGCTGTTCCAATCTAAAAGAGAGTTCAGTTTTGAGCTCATATATTTGTAGTGTTGACAAGTGGTGGACCAGGAACTGAACCAGAAGGTAAGTATTTTGGCAAAATAAATGCAACATGTGTTGTTAGAGGAAAAGAGACAAACTCTTTGCTGACCTTCATTTTCACTTGGAGAAATCACTGCTTTAAAAAGTACCCTCAGGCCAGATGAAAAAAAAAAAATAGTAAACAGCTTTCTATTTACTGCCATATCATCGTGTCTTATTATTATTACTAAGTCAGCAATGGATAAAGACATAATTCTGTAGATGCTGAAGAAGGATTCATTGCAGTGTTTGCAGAAACTGGAAAGGCATCCTAAGCATGACAGTTTAGAGAGTTCACGTCCTTTGAGACCATAGCTTCAGGGAACATTGTTCTTCTCCTTTGACACTCAGTAAATATTCACAGGAGATTGGACAAGAATCAGGAATGAATACAAGATCTGTTTGCACTTCAGATAAAAGTCATGAAAAGGAGCAGCAGTAAATGGAATTTCTGTCAATTGTGTGCTAAAAAAATCTCTACCTAAATATCATTGTTTGCATCTGAATTTTCTGTAGGGAAATCAGCAAGATTGCACAGCTAGGAAAATATAAATATTGAACGGTATTACCTACAATTGAAAAGTAAAGCAGTTCACCCCATTGCTTATTTCACTGTGCAGCCTGTGCCAAAACAGAGTATTTCCTCTACTTCTGTTTCTTTTGGATTCAAAAGTAGGGTTAATAATTCAGGGGATATTTTTTGATTTTCTTTCAGGTATTACTAATTATTAACTTAATAATAGTTGTACCTAACTAACTGAATATACTGGTTATTCTGTGCAATGCCCTATACATTCCGAGAAGACTAAAATATGTAAAATTGGATTTATCTATGCAGATAAGACAAGGAGAAAGGCACCACCTCTTATTTATACCTTCAATGTTTGTCTAACATGAGTAAAAATGAATGTTACCTATTCTTCTGATGAAAGATGATCCATTTAATAACTATGAAAATAGCCTGTGGTTGCCTACTAAGTATGTTATCACTCCACAGGATGAAAACTATTAAGAGTAAAAAAACAAACAAACAAACAAAAACATACATATTGGCAAATTCGGTGTTGTTCAGGAAGTGTTAACAGCAAGTTCAATTTTAAACAAATTCTCTAGACATGCCGTTGATAGTTGTTTTAAATATTTACCTATTTTCTCCTATTTTAGAACCTGATATTCTTGCTTCCCCCCGTTACCCAAACTAACCTCACAAAGTTAAGTAAAATTTAACAAAACCAGAAATCTAGTCCTGTTCCAGATTTAGCACTTCCCCAACCCCAAACGAGGACAACAGCAGCATCACAATTGGCTTTAGATAGGAAGAATTTGAATAATGTGACAATTAACAGCAACATTATAAACCTCCTACATAAATTTAGTTAGCCAAATCAAACTTGGGAATACAACTCAAAATTTCTCTTAGCCTTGGGTAAAGTCATATCTCTGGGTACTGATGTATCTTGATGCAAATGCTAAGAAAATATAACAGAAAACTCTCTTGAAAGAAGGCAGTCTTCATTTATTCTCCCTCTCACGCTACCGTAGCTATGAGTTCCTGGGCTCTTGCTGTGTCATATCTAGATCTGTCAGAGAACTTCTTTCTCCCACGTCTGTTTTTCAGTACATTAACTGACTGAACCCCATCAGTCAACAGCTGCATAAACAATATGTAACCTCACAGGCAGAATGAATATCCAAGTGTAGTGATAGTCCCTTAATCAAACATTTTCAGTAGATGTTTGTGGGGAAAGTACAATTACTTTTGATACACCAGTGCTAGAGAAGGAGATTCCCATTGACCCATCAGCTTCATTCACAGATGTTTTATGAGTAACTATCACATGTTTAGCCCACACATGCAATCTGAAAGCTGATAATGTATGTGCATGAGGCATTTAGTCACAAAGACAAGAAGACGGAGAGAAGTATATGTCAAGATCACTGTTTTTTCTTTTCCTATAGAGTATGAAGAAGGACCTTTACAGGAACACAAATTAAGTTTTGTCTAGAGAGAAAACATCTGGCTAAAGTAAGTTGTCAGCTGCTGACACTGCAGTCCTGGGTAGCCTATACATCAGGCCTAACTAAGTTTCATCGGACCAGAGGTCTAACTGTTAAAGAAAAGGTTATATAGAAACAGCAGATAAGAGAAAAATATTTTCATGCCTAGTTCATTGAGTTAGCCCTATAGATTTTGATGTGGAACCTATCGCTCCACCTTGCCTTTTGCCTTAGTCTTCAGATCATGGATACAGTACTATGTATATTTCAATACATTAGATGAAATAAATTCATGAAGGTTCTGGAAAATGTGTCTTTCTATTACTGTACACATCTTGAACATTACATTAGTTTCATTAGTGGTGTATGTATTACATTAGTTTCATTAGTGGTCTCAGGTTATATGAATGAGACTATGTGGTGGTTTTACCGTGCTAGGCAGCTGAACACCTCAACCGCTCTCTCACTCCCCCTCCTCAGATGAAGAGGGGGGGAAGTAAAGGAAAGAACAACTCACGGGTTGAGATAAGGATAATTTAATTTAAGAGAAATATATATATATATATTAAGGAAATATTATTAATTAACAATTCAACTAAAGGGAAAAAGGGAAAAAGGGAAAGGGGAAAGGGAGGGGGAAAAGGAACAGCAAAAACAAAACAAGTAAAGGCTATGTGGAAGTGCAGAGGAAAGAAATTATTCTCTACTTCCCACAAATGAGCGATGCCTGACCACGTCCTTGAAGCAAGGCCTCAACGCATGTAGCCGGTGTTCGCGAGGAGGACAGAAATTTTCGCAACGAAAGCCCACCACACCCCTCTTCCTCCTTCTTCCACCTTTTATTGCTGAGTGTGACATCAGATGGTATGGAATATCTCTTTGGTTAGTTTAGGTCAGCTGCCCTGGTGATGTTTCTTTCTCACTTTTTGCCCACCCCCCAGGAGGGTTAGAGAAAGTTCTGATACTGTGCCAGCACTTCTCAGCAGCAGATGCAACACTGGTGTGATAATGCTGCTGTTCTAGCTACAAGTGCAGAGCATGGCACTGTATGGGCTACTGCAGGGAAAGTTAACATCCCAGCAAGACCCAGTACAGACTACTACCAAAAATATAACAGAAATATAAATTGTCCACTATTCTGTATATATACTTTGCAGCTTAAACTATGAAAATTTGAGCAAGCTATGTGAGTAGCATTATTTTAGTAGTCACAATGAATATAACACAGATATGGTTAAGCAGTTACATACAGGTTGGAAAATTATTTTGTAATGAATCTTTTGAATATGTAGTTGAATAGTCTTAAATGAATTATAGGTGTTCCACATTAAAGGAATGAAGTTATCTATGATCATTTTTCTTAGTTAGCTAAAAGCAATGATCTTCATTAGATTTTCTTGAAGTTATAATCTAGAATGTATAATCCGAAAGATTAGGCAATGGATTTTTTTTTTTTTTTTTTTTTTTTTTTTTTTTTTTTTTTTTTTTAATAATGTGTTTTTTTTTTTAAGGTGATTTTTTTTTTTTTTTTTTTTTTATAGTTCATTCAGTCTTTCTGTGAATGTTACAAACTCTTTTGTGGAGTACACAGATAGATAGAGTGTTGTACCTATGTTCAGCCACTTGAGCAGTCTAGAAGAAGCATTATGTTGCAAATCTGAAGCTCGAGCATAAGTTGCCCATTTCAGCAAAGAGCTGGGAAAGGAAATGAATGAAAAAAATGTTACTGCTTTGAATTCTGAATCTTCTGCATACCTCAGTGCAGAGGTATGGCTCAGGTCACAGGATGGAAAAGTGGCATAGACTGCTGTGACAAAGTAGTCTGATTTCATGTGTAAAATAAGAGTATATTTCTATTTCTATCCCAATTTAAATACTACTAGTGAAAAAAAGGATCTAACACAATTTTTGGGAAAAAAAAAAAAAAAAAAAAAAAAAAAAAAAGTATAGCGGGCACACATCCCACCTGCTACAATAGAGCAGCTTCTTAGCTTCTTTCTGGACTACACTTTCCCAGTCTCAGTTTTCAGAAATAGGTTCCTGTAATTCCTTTAGTAATTAAAATAATATTTCTCTTTGGATATCTGTGAGGACTATGATCAACTATTAACCTTCTTTTCATTGAATAGAGCTGGAAGATATCTTTCCACAAATATTTCCCAGATCTTTAATCACTCTCATTTCTTCTTTTCTTATTCATCTCCTATGTATTATTATTATTTTCCTGTGTCAGTCACTGTGCTCAGCATTTGCTGCAGTGCCAAATTCACAGGTAAAAGACTGTCTGCTATCTTTTGAGATTTTCATGTTTATAGATTAGAGTGTTACATTATTCCTTTGGATTAATCATTGTACTAGGAACTGTTGTCATACTTCTGATGAAATAAACTGGTCTAGAATGACAACAATGGCAATTTAAACCCACTCAAGTACATTTTTAAGTAGTTCATTAAGGTTTCATACTTCAAATGCACAGAATTCAATTTGCTTAATTCTTTGACCAGTTACAGTTTTTTTCTTTTCTTTTCTTTTCTTTCCTTTTTTTTTTTTTTTGAATCATCTTCAATAAAGATGCAAATAAAGGGATATTTACAATATCAAAATGTAAAATATTAACTGAGGATTTCATTTTAAGACTATCCTTTAATATTTTACCAGTTCTCTCATCCTTTCCTCGTAGGACAGGTGCTCCAGGCACTTGATCATCTCCACAACCCTTTGATGGACTTTCTCCAGAATGTCCGTGTCTCTCATGTACTGGGGGTCCTGTAACTGTACATGACCAGCACTCCAGGTCTGGTTTCACCAGTGCTGAGTAGATGGGAAGGGTCACCTCTCTTGACCTGTTTGCAACACTAGTGTAGCCAGGATACCATTAGCACAGACACATTGTTAGTTTTTATTCAAGTTGTCCACCAGGACCCCCAGGCCTTTTTCTGCAAATATCCTTTCCAGCTGAACAACCCCCAGCATGTAGTGGTGCATATATGTTCCTTCGCAGGTGTAGAATTTTGCACTTCCCTTTCATGAACTGTATGATGTTCCTGTTGGACCATTTCTCTAGCCTGTCTTGTTCTTTCAAAATTTGGACACAATGTTTGTTTTACTTCAGGGTTTTTTTTTTGATCCTTAGCAGTGTTCCAAGCACTACTGAAAATCAACATCAATACTGCAGAGAGATGCTCAATCAGTGTATACAAATTCTCGTATTAAATCAAATGTATATGATTAAATACATTTTATCATGTAACGTTCATGTCAAGAATTAGAAAGCTAACTTTAACTACTCTAATTTGGGGACTTACTTATTTTATCTTTGTGTTAAAAAGTGTATCTGTTTGCCATGCTCTTCAGACTCCATGCTCTTCAGACTCCTGAGACAGTAAGTAGTTTGGGCAACTCTGGAAGGACCTGTTCACAAGGATGTGACTTGCAGTCTTGCTAGAAAGGGTTGTATTGAAAGAACTCTCTGAAAGCAGCAATGTGGGCAGTAATGCACCATTACCCTTACCATTGCTGTTTCACTGAGCTCAGTGTATTGAGAATGGAAAATTATTCCCAGATTTAGGTTATTCCCATAGCTAATTAGATAAGAATTGGAATCTATGGTAGATGAGTTCCCTGAAGTTATTAAAATATCACAACATAACATACATTGTTTGTCAGACACTATTGCCCTGAATTTTCTGTACAAAAATATAGCAACTCAGGAGGGGGGAACATTTAAACCATTAAATTGTAGCTCATACATCCTGTATAGGCAGACTATTTTCAGAGGTATTGAAGCAAATCAGCTTCATCTCTGCCTAGGTCTTGATTGATCAGTGCTTCAAGTGGCTTAGTGAAATCCACAATCTTAGAATTTCATTATTAGATTTATACTTAAACATGATAATGATATCAAAGAAAAAAGGATAAAACCAGTGATGTGTCAGAGAATGTCATTAATATTTCTTGTAAGATAATGCAAAGAGGCTGAGTGCTGATGCTTAACTAAGTGTTTTAGTACCATAAAATTTCACACCCTTTTAACAAAAGTGCAATCAATACAACTAGATGTTTGTAACAGTGGATTGTAATCCTAGGTTTATGCTGCAGAATCAGAAGTCCTACAAAATCATCACATAAAGAGACAGATAAAGCAAAAGATACTATCTGATATGCTGATGGAACTAATACTGCTATTACAAAAATGAACATATAACCAGCCAAATAATCACAAGAATATCACTGTAAAGTGCGCACAAAACTGTACTCTTACTGGACTTTTGCTAGTCATCTCCTGGGTCTTCTGACTACATTCTTCATTTCCTTTTGTATTTGGCAAAGTGCTATTTGAAACAGGGTGGTCCAAGCATGACCAAAATGATATCCTCAACTGGAAATCTGAGTATTATTCTCAGATGAGGTCATTACATGGAGCAAATTGATAGTTCTTTGAGTAGACTTTGACAGTCAAGATTCCCTTGCCTCCTACCTGTTTAATCATTAGCCTTCAAATTCATGCCCATAGCTGTTCTCAATTCCTTTCTTTAGACCTAGGTTTTCCATAACCTTGGTGTGGGGAGGATTTTCCTAGTGGAAATTACTGTGTTAAGCTGGACCACCTTCACAGTTTTAAAATTCAGTCATGGTTAGAGCTATATTTTACTTCAGTTTACACTTTCAGCATAAACCTACCACATTTATCTCTCAGAAAAGATGTGAAGGCTCCTTAGTTTCTAGCTTAGTAGTTTCAATTCATTAGCCTCACATAAAAAGATTGGTACTAAGATCTGTTCTGTGTATAACATTGTTTTTAGAACCTTCAGAAAGAAAGATTTTTAAGGTCACAAAGAATGTTCAGGTGTTTCCAAAATTTACACATCTCAGCGAATGTATATTTGGCAAGTGAACTCGGTTTTTCAGGAGCATAATTTCAGAACAGAAAGCTAAAGTCTGTTTTATTCTCCTGTAAGGCATCTGAATATATTCTGGATCTTTTTCTAAGACTGTGCCTTACTTCGGAAATAGCAGTAGCTTAATCGCTATGAGATGTACTGATATTAAAACACTCAGCTCTAAAAATGACCTTTTCCACCATGTCTTACCAGTTATCTACTCAACATTGCTGGGAAGAAGAAAATATAGAATAACAGAGTTAGATTGTTGCAGTGCTTAGCTGCATCTCTGTGTTTAAATGACAAAACAAACAATACACTATAAATAATATGCTACTCAAGCATAACATTTTTTATTTTTATTTTTTCCCCTTGGATGTCTATGCAGAGCATAGTATCTTTGAATTTGCAAGTTGTATAAATTGATGTTTTTATTATTTTATATGCATTCATTGATTAAGATTTGGCTCCAAACACTTTCCTACATGAATGTCGATAAGCTGGTATTAAAAATTCAAGACCCTGCAATCTGCTGTTGCTGATCTAATAAGAAATTTGGAATTGTATTTATTTTACAGCTGTGAAGAAATAAACTGTTAATTAATATTCTCTCCCAAACTTCTGCAATTGTGTTTTTATGTCACTTTCAGAGTGACTCAGTTGTACCAGCTTAAAACTTTTTGCACTTTTATATACAAAATTGTATCAGTTCATTGTTTTATAAAAGCATGTGCCCACTGGACATAAACAAACATGTTCAACTTAATCTGAATCAACTTTTTTTAACTTATTGATCTGGCAACGTATAAACATATTCTTTGTCATGTAATATTAGAATGGGCTTTAGGACAACACCTCCTGCTTGCTGTAAATCATAAATAATATTAGTTATGCCATATAGATTTAGTACTAGTGTAGTACTAGTACAAGTGCTTTCCACATCTCCTCCAACTCTTATTTAAAATGCAGCAGTACCATACTCTTATATGATGGGTCACAAACATTTAAAAGCAACTGTTTACAAGTCCAAGTCCCGTTAGCATTCTTTATGCCATTTCTTCTGTCCTTCTGGCAGCCGTCCTTCTAAAAGCACACATTAGCAATTACTGTGTAAATTTGTAAAGAATCAAAACATAATTAGCTTGGTCAAACATCAGCAAACACAGGCTACAGGAATAAGAAAACTGTTATTATCTTCAAATACTTTGATATAATACATCTTTAGTTACTGGTTTGATAAATTACAATGTAGAAAAGACTGTGAAATATTGAAAAAAAAAAAAAAAGGGGTTGACCTTTCAAACCTGGGCTATAAGAAAAGAGTGAAGTGCAAGTAGAGAATGAATACATTTTTGATTAGCAAGATTAAAATTTAAACTTTGAAGTTATTTGTATTCCCTCATTTGATTTCATGAGAAAACATTAATTTTAGGAGTACATGACTATACACCTAAATATGCCTTTTGCCTCACAGTTCTTTAGCAGACATCAAAACAATACTTATATTTGCTTTTGAGTCAGAGAGGCATGATAATGATGTAATGCTTCTCTTCCATGTTGTTCAGTTAATCAACAGTTGATCTACATGCTTGCTGCTGAAACAACTTCACCAGGAGTTTGAGATAAAATTCTTTGTTTTTAAAATCCTGCCTTTCTTGGTCAAAGAAATATTAGGAATGAAAGCAGAGCACTTTAACTAGTGCTATTCCTGCCAGAGCAAACGTCAACATTTTCTCACACGAATCGTAATGTACAGAGATGTGTTCAATGACCCACAGTTCCTCTGAGGTATGAATATACCCGTAAGTTTTACTTGGCCTTTAGGAAAATCAGCCAACAGAAAGAAAGTTATGAAACCTTTTTGATTACTATAAGTCTGCTGATGGATGATCTTAATATCTTATGTTGCTAGGTATGTTCCATGCATCACTGGTAGAGAGTTGGATATTTATAGAAAGAAACCTTTGCATGGGCTATGGATTTAATATCCCAAACAAGAGCTAGCTCCTGAGAATAGGAAACCTGTGCGAGTTAAAAATCATAACAAGGTTTTGATTTTTTCCTCTGAAGAGGAAAATATTTTAATAATAACTGGATGAACAGCATCATCTAGATGCAAGGGAAGCTGTTGTGCGTCTGGCTTGGATCAATAGAGTGGTGTTCATCTTATTTGTTTCCTCTCTCTTTTGTTTTTCTTTTTTTTTTCCTAAGGTTTTATTAAAGAATTGGATAAGGTGGTAAGTAATAGAAGAAATATATGTTATTCTGTGTTTGCCTTTTCTGTTTGTTTGTATTGTTTTCAGTAGCAACTAGTAACAGTGTGTGTCTTGATAAACTATAAATACTGCTTCTTTAGGCTTCATTATAAGAACAGTAAGCAAGGGTCACAGGCAAGGCAACCACTTGTAACTCCCTTTGATTTCAGTAAGTTGCACTTATGTGCACGATCTGGGATTCTCTGTCACTTTTTCTGATTTTCATTGTATTTGTATTTCCAATTCCCAACCCTTTAAAAATTAGGATAAATCCACAAAAATAACAATGAAGAAAGAACTAAGCAAATCATTTAAAACTTAAAGAAACACTCTTGTCTTGGGTCAATTCTTGGTTTAGACAGGCCTCTTTACTCATCTCTGCAGTAAACTGAAACATTAAGCTGCATTTAAATGTAAATAGCTTCTGAGACTGATTCAATCTACTTTAGTAAATAACGTGCACATAATGTGTAGTATGTGAAGCAATTCATCAAGCACCTAATTCAAAATTCTTAGCCTCCTAATTACATATGGTTCTTATGTGTGATAGTTTCTTCTTTTGATGCTTTTATATCCAAGTAATTTCAATCTATTTTTAATGAAAAATGAGATTACTTCTGAACTTGAAATGCAAGAGTGAAATAAAGTAATTTAAACACATTCTACATGTAGTAGAGATAGTTCAAAATGACACCTGCACAAATTATTCAGAAATACAAATACAGTCGAGAATCATGAGAGGATTTTAAGCTTCTTATATGATGATCTTAATCTATCAATGGAATGCATTAATCTATATTTGTCTTTCTAGAACTTCTGACTGACTGTGGTGGTTTTACCGTGCTAGGCAGATGAACACCACAACCGTTCTCTCACTCCCCCTCCTTAGATGAGGAGGGGAAGAAGTAAAGGAAAGAACAACTCATGGGTTGAGATAAGGATAATTTAATTAAAGGAAAAAAATATTAAGGAAAGCTTATTATTAATTAAACAATTTAACTAAAGGGAAAAAAGGGAAAGGGGAAAAGGGAGGGGGAAAGGG
>CM021766.1:84031737-84050915 GCA_011076525.1 Nettapus auritus | reverse complement strand
AAAAAAAAAAAAAAAAAAAAAAAGTAAAGGCTATGTGGAAGTGCAGACGAAAGAAATTACTCTCTACTTCCCACAAATGAGCAATGCTTGACCACGACCTTGAAGCACGGCCTCAACGCACGTGGCCAGTGTTCGGGACTAGGACAGACGCTTTTGCAACGAGAGCCCACCCCTCCCCTCTTTTTCCTTTTTCCACCTTTTATTGCTGTGTGACATCATACGGCATGGAATATCCCTTTGGCTGGTTTAGGTCAGCTGCCCTGGTGATGTTTCTTTCTCACTTTTTTGCCCACACCCTCGGAGGGTTAGAGAGAATCCTGATGCTGTGCCAGCACTACTCAGCAGTGTATTCTGAGATTCCAGATTTTTTTTTTTTTTTTTTTTGCTTTAAATATGTGCTAGTTTGATATTTTCTGCATGGGATGCTATAGAGAGTAATTCTGTATTCCAAAAATGTATTCCATTGTGTATTCCAAAAAGATATATATATGGAATTACTATTTTAAACAGATTTATTTTTCTCTTTGTAAATATACTATTATCCATAAAAATGTGAAAATGCTGTACCTATAATTTAGGTCACCAAAGATGGAGGAAGCAATGCTTTGTCTCTCTACATGCTGCGTGCATATGCAAAGACTTGTGTCAGCAGTCTCTGACTCTGCTCAGAGAGGCTGCCTCAGCATTCCTCACCAGGACCAGCACCTGGGCGCCTGCACCCCATACCATACCATGATTCCATACCATGATTTGCTGAGGATAGTTCTTGGCATTGGAAGCAGGTATATCTCTGACCTTTGCTGCACACCAAAAAATAAAAAAATAAAAAATAATAATAATAAAAAAATTCCCTGTGCTTCCATGTTTTATGTTGTTATTACGTTGTACCAAGAGAGATATAACTACGTCCCTGGATCTCTGGATCCTTTACATGAAATTAGAAGACATCATTTCAAGTACAAAAATTTCCCAAAAGCAACAGATAGAACAGAGAAATCAAGTGATGATCATCAGGTTTTAAAACTAGATATATCTTGTATCCTCTTTAAGGTACGGAAGAAATTACAGGCTGGCAAGCAAAGTAATTTGAAAATTTACTCTGTTTCTCTTCTTTTGATATTAATATGATACAATTACTGTGCTCCTCTTAGATGTACAGGTACTTATGAAGAAATTGACTTCCACTTTGGGGTGAATTCAGAGAAGCAACATTAACTGTATTTCAATTATATTTATGGTACAAATGAAATAATATGATCTCTCATGCAGTGAAGCAATTGCTTCATTCAGGCATATGGAAGATAATTTTCTGTTAATATATGGTTAAAAACAGAGAGAAGAGTGTTAATAGTTGGTCTTCTTCCACCCTGCTAAAAGTTTTGAACACCTTTCTTGTTCTAATATAAAACAATCACATATATAACATGTCTTCTTAGACTCAAGACTTAGCTATAAAGAAAAAAAAATGGGGAAAAAGTACCACTGGATGGTGTATCTTCCATGCAGAAGCATCCCTTATGAAAGGCATGTTTCAATACAAGAAAGCAGCAATTAAACATGACAATGAAATCATACATTAAAAGGATATGTAATAAGAATAATTTATATTAATCTGAAGAACTGATTAACTTACTGCAGTCCAAGAGGTGATAACTCCTAACCTACCTATGCTGAAAGATGACAGGCAGATTTTGGAACTCACAGGGGCCAACTCTTTGGATCCTTTATAATTCACCTTCGTTCTTATGCCTCCAACAGTATGAAAAATATTGTGAATCACATGTAACTGAAGCACTAAACAGAAAGTAAACAAACAAACAAACAATCAAAAAACAACCAACCAACCAAAAACAACAAGCAAAAAACATCCTAAAATATTCAACAATTAAATGCCAGTGAAAGTAATGTTAATCTAACTTATTTTAGTCCTGCAGGTTCTGAAAATTGCAAAGATTCAAAAATACATTTCAGAGTCATTGAAAACTGTTATCTGAGACAGGAATCTGAAAAAAAAAAAAAAAAAAAAAAAAAGTTGATAAAATTATAAATGCATATCAAGGCATCAAAACTGTGCTAGAGTAAATAAATATACTGTAGAAAACCGCCTAGTTCAAACTATGCAGTACCACATCTGTATTGACAGCAAGCATTTTGTGAAACCTGTGTTTGTCTCTGTACAAGTAGCAGTGAAACACAATACACAATGGGAGGAGCAAAAGATTATTTAATAAAACCACAGATACAAGTTCATTGTTTCTTGAGGATATTGATATCCCATTGTTAACAATGAAACTGGAAGCAACAAAGGCTAGCCTCCTGACCCAGGAGACCACAACAGTACCAGTAGATGTCCATTGTTCCTTGAGTAAGAGTTCGGATGCATTAAAGTTTGAACATTTGCCAAAATCCATGCTTTTGGGATATGTTTCACTAGGATTAGAACAAAAGAAATGGTAGACAGGACCTTTCAAATTTGCAATATAGCAAATTCTGATAAGTCACTTGCATAATGTTTCTCCATATCAAAACTGAATTTTGCCTTTCTTCATTTCTTATGTTTGTTGAAGAATCTTTAGCTTGTTTTCTTCTTTGTCATTGGGGAATATATTTTACTTAAGCAGCTCAATTCTGTGAACAAATAGCATACAGTGCTCTTGAAGGATTACATATTTATTTGATCTTAGATTCTTTCAAAGTCTCAATATAAAAAATATGTTCATATTCTGAACTGTTTTTTCAATACAGATTTGATTTGAAAAACAATGTTTCTGGCTAGTTAATTATATAATTGCCACCAATGTCAACTCTCAGATGCATAATGGCTCCTGCAACAATATCATTAATAATGTTCAACAATATCATAAATCATGTTAATAATTTCAAAGATGCCTGGAATTTTACAGCTTTGCTTATCTGATTGTAACATTTGTATGGTTAACTGGTGTTTTATACAGACAGAGATCACTGAAGTGTTTTTTTGTATGCATAAAATTGGGAATTGGCTGTGTTATTAATTGTTTGTGAATGTGGGAGTGAATTATTAGGAATGGCAGACAAATATCAAATAAAATGATTTATAAAGATGCATATATACAATTGCAAAATGAGAACAGATGCAGACCAGTGAAGCTGTAAATAATTCTTTCTGGAATTTCATTCACAGTGCAGAGAACAGAGTTCATTTGCCCAGGTTAGCCAAATGACTTGATTTCATTCAAAATCTTTGTGAAATTACACTCATAGATCAATGAAATTACATAACTTGAATTATTCAAATATATACAATAAATGCTAGGCTTTCCTTCTTTGACTTTACCTATTAATGTGTATCTCTTTGACACAGCCACTTATCAACAAATACCGATAAAGAAAAGAGTTTCACTTATAGTATAAGTTCATTGAATCAGGTATTGTTTTTATATTGTATCTGGTAAAATATTTGTGATTGATTCTCTCTAGTGCTATTATAAACACAAAACAGAGTTAATACACAGGTGACATTTACGTCATGTATGAACACCGAAATGTTATATATATCCCCTCCAAAACCTGATGTTCTGTAGGTAGAAATGGTTTCATAAAGAGGATTTGCAGGAAATGGGAACAAAGAAAGAATAATGAGATTGGGAACTTTTTAATATACAGAAAGAAACAAGACCAAGTTTTCATTTTAAAAAGTCCATTTCCTTGCCCAAAGACGGGAAGCAGTGAGTGCGACCAAACATGATAATGTGAGAGGGGTACAGCTAGTGAAAGAACATGTCCTGTTCCTATAGAATAATACCAGTGGTGACAAGCAAACTCAGATAAACTTATAAAGAGAATAACCACCCATCTAGAATTATGTATTCTGCATTCATGTAATAACATCAAAATCTGAATTGGCTTATATTTGCACATACATACATATATTTATATTTACATTTATATTTGTATTTTTATTTATCCTTATAGAATGATACAGGGACACTGAGGACAATGGGAAAATCTGTACTGATTCACTAATTAAAAATAATTAATGTAGATTAAAGCAATGAATCAGGTCCGTTTCTGAATATGGGAGAGTATAAAAGTTTTGGTTTCAAGTAAATGAAAACTTGTGTAAACAATGGCTTCTGGCCACCCTTTACATCCTCTTCTAGACTGAATGGAGAGTCAATTCATGCTAAGATGTTTCGTGTAGCACAGACACCCTGACAGTCAGGGACTCACCTAGAGAGATGTAAAGCACTTGTAACTCAAACAGATTACCTTTCCCCCCAGAAAAGGCACAAATGAGGGTATGTGCCAAGGCATTTCCTCTAATAGTTTTGGGGAGCAGCCAGGATACATTTACATGAGTATCTGTTTAAGTGTAGCCTACCTGTATTTCTAGCCACAACTATGAATAATAGTTGCTTGCTCAGCACACAGCTACAAAATCAGGCAATTATATAACCTCACTTTTGCTAGCTAGCATCTCTCTAATGCAAAGATTCAACTGAAATGTTGCAAGGTCCAACACCCACATTGTAACTGTGTAACATGGTCATCAAGATGGGATGATATGACTACATGATTTTCCTCAAGCTAGTTTCTGCCATCAGTAGATTAAAATGCTGAAACATTTTAATTTGTCCCAAATACATTGTTCATTCTTTAAATCGTGGAAAGTTTTACCATGAATTAATATTTAAAGATTTTCAGTTGGTAAACTAAGCCTCTCTCTATTCTCTAAAGAGAGGAAGAACTCTGTCATTGAAAGTACAGCTTCAGTTTACAGTCACTCTCTGTATTCTGTTAGTCATAATACTCTAAGTGTAGAGTTCAATAACATTTTGTATGTTAATAATGCATTTTATATATAGGATCCTTCAAAGGAAAATGTTTTAATGGCTTCAAAGTAATTTGCAATGTGGGAACACAATACTGTCATAAAGGTTTTCATATGCATGGTTGCTTATTTTGCTTTCATAGGAATGATCATCTTTTTATACAATACATCCTTTATTTTATATAATCTTCAAAGTTTAACAAATTAATGTGCAGCAACTACTAAAAACTTCTAACTGTGTAATAGGGGAACCTGACCAAATGTGCCTCATGTGCCTTTAAGATACATCCATATGAGATGCACCAAACGGAGTAGTGATGTGATTATCAAGAATGGAGAATATCTCCTAAAAATAGTGAGACAAAGACATATATTTGTGTCTTTCAAAGGTCATCGCGTATAGACTTTCCTTCTACTGGTGAGATTTGCCATCAAGTATAGCGGAAAATGAACTTTATTCCTACAGCAAAAAATGCTGTAGCTTTTCTCCTTTGCAGACTACAAAGATCTTACTGCATTTCTTTGTAACTTAGAATTTCAGGTTTCACTTTGAAGCCACCCAGTAATCTAAAGCCCTATATAAGGAGATGTCCTAAAGCTTTACAATACCAATCAGTAACTCTGTTCAGGTGTAACAGTACTGTTTGTAGCAATGATTAAATTCATCTGCAAGGGAAGCAAAATGCTGTGAAGAATGAGTCCCAGACCAAGACACTGGAGTTACCTAAATTTCTCAAACTGTTTCATGTATAAGATACTCTTCTTCTTTTTTTTATCCTCTAAACTGAACTCATGGCAACATAAAAGCATATCAGGAATAAAACATGCAGCTTTTTTTTTTTTTTTTTTTTTTTTTTTTTTTTTCCAGGAGAGTAGTAAGGACAAGATTGACCCATATGGGAAAGACATTTATTACATCATACAGAGAAATTGCTGAGTTACTTCCAGGTAGAAGGCAACATTAGAAACTAGAAAATAATGAGATAGTAAGGTTCATAGTTTTAGATAGCACCCATGCAAGAGGGAAAATTGTCCTTGAAAAAAAGAAAAAAAAAAAAAAAGTTACAGGTAAATTCTATATGCAAATGGGATGTAAATAATAATACTTTTTTTTTTTTTTTTAATATATAGACCTTTAAAATGAAGAAAAACTTGTTTTTCTTATCAAAAACAAACAACAAAAAAAGTTAATGTAAAAGGATTTGATTGGATTTGCTGTACTGCCTTGGCTGTTGTCTCCATGCTGTCCTTCCACATGATGAAAATTTTGCCTTTCCCTGCTCCTTGGTATTCCTTACAATTCTCCAGTAAACTACACTGGTTTCTAGACTATGATGATAACAATTCTCTCCTTGGAGGTCCAAAATATGTTTCTTCTTGAGCTGTTAAGATTGAAATCCAATGATAAAGCCATCTTATAAAACTAAAAGTTCATTTTTTTTTCTTTATAGAGATAGTGTTAGAGAAATAATTAATTTTGAAAAAGTCCTACACACTGGTCTCTTATAGGAAAGGGCTTAGGAATCCTTCAAGGTAAACCAGACATGTCAAAACACCTTGAGGTAATTCTGAGAAGATTCTGATTCATTTTTTCATTCCTTCAAATAACTGATCCTGCATAAATCTTCCTTCATAAACTAACCATAATTCCTTTTATATTTTTATATTCATCATGGGTCTCTTCCCTACATGGTTTAAATAATGTTGTAGACTTTCAGGACAGGAGGCCAAATATACAAAGCTGGTGGCTTAACTACTATCAAGAAGCTATCAAAGAGTGACATAGCTTGAGCTAGTCCACCTTTATATTCCCTTCCTTGAATAATCATTTGTTGACTTGAATCAAATATGTGAACAAGAATAATGAACTTCTCCACTAACCAGATCAATATATGTAAAGAATTATACAGCAGTTGACCATTTATAGAGCAGTATAGACCATGTTGATAATAGGTGGAACCACACAGAATTTTATCTCGCTGAATGAAAGAGTGGAGAAAGGAGGAGGAGAAACCATTGAATATAATCTCTGAGTAGATGTATGTTTGAATAATAATTAATTCTTGTTGTTAGCTGATATTTTAATCAACTTTATTTAGATTATAAAACCAAAGTTTGTTACCAACCTTTACATGACAAATGTAAATGACAATTTTTAATGCTAGTTTTGATGATGTCAAGTAATGAATACAAAATTTAGTATTAGTCACTGTCCATTTATAAATAATTATATGGGAGAACTCAGGATTTATATCTTATCTCAGATGTATCTGGGACACACTAGAACTGTTAAACATTTCATCCTATACAGAGTTCATATTTTGAAAACAAATAATATTTGCTACTATATTTGCTAATAGGGATGATTGTGTTCACATTAAACTTATAGAAGTCATTATCATCTGCCTTGATATATATCAAGGGGGGTGAGGGGGGTGGAGAAGGGGAGAGAGATTTGCTTCTAAAAATGAAGTAATTACTTTCTAAACAGAATATGAAATAAGGGTAGGCAGACTTACCACACCAATGTGCCAATACCCCTTTGTCTTCATTTTGACATCTGTCACATTGCAGCTTCAGTGTTATCATTTTTTAACTGTATTAATATATCCATGGCAGAAATGAGAGTGCAGAGCCCCAAAAATCCCTCAGTCTTTTCTCCACATAGTTCTTTCAAATTTATTTGACATTTGCACTAAATGACATGCACATTATGACTTGAAAATATTTTTATTAGTTCTCTGAAATAAATCAATTGTGGCAGATGTATTGACATAAGATGGGTATTAGCTAACTCGGGAAAATCAGTCCTGATACAATCTTTGTTACTAAACTCAAATAGAATAAAACAACAGAAGTACTTCTTAAGTTACTTTCTCTTTTTTTGCCTTGGCTTCCAGTATCAGGGTTAGAGTTTGTTGATAGGGATAATACTTAGAAGCTTATAGTGCTGTGCAAGAAAGACTGTCCTATATTATTGCTAGGCTATTTTTGCCTATTTTTTAGAAGAGATTAGAGATGGAAGCCTCAGGATTTCAAACCACACATTTAATTGAAATACTAGGTGGGGTGGCAGGATGACACTTGTTAACATTATTTAATCTTACCAGAGCATTTCCATTATAGTCTTTATTATGGGTCAGGTCTATACATTCTACCCGTGTGAAGGCTGGGAACGAAACTCTCTTTGCTACTGTTCCACCTGAGGCTGAAGAGAAGACTTGTTTTTATTCTGGGAATGAATCGAGCAAATCCTGACAATGGGATGCCAAGAAATGTCCAGTATTAACTATACCAATATTGAAACCAACTTAAAAATACACTAGTGACTTTTCCTTTGCTCTCTCATTTCCACTTTGCTCTGATATTAGCACTTGAACTGTCCTAAATTGTGGCAACTTTGATGGATACGCCTTTTGATGGTCCACTGAAAAGCTACCCAAAGTTAATTTTGAAAATAATCCTAGTTCATGCATGTGCCAGAGGACAATAGGTAAAATTTCTGGTTTTGTTCCAGGGGATATGCTTTAATCCATCATGAGTCTTCATTCTGACTAGGCACTGCATGTTTTATTCCTTTCACATGACAGATTTTGGGTAAACTCTGTAAGGGTTAAGCCAGACACCCTTGTCTCATTGCACTCCCAAGGACCTACCTTCAGTAATACAAATGTAGTAATCATACGGATTCTAGAGATGTTAGTCATGTTGATGATCAAGATGCTAATATGATAGAACAAATGTAATATGATAGAACAAATGTGTTGTGACTGTTAGTTAAAAGACTTGGAAAATCACAACCAATATTTAATGAAAATGAAGGCTTCAAAGCTGAGAACCAGAAACTTAGAAAGTCTCAACACATCAGGCCCCTGTGAGGACAACTGAGCCTCAATTGCCCTGACCAACCATGCATGGCATACTCTGTCTGTTGGTCCAAGAGCTCCACTTAAGCTCAGAACTAATTGGGCTTTCATTTCTTTCTCAGTTTTCTTCCTATTTTTATCACCCTTTTACTTCTTCTTCTTCTTTTTTTTTTTTATTTTTTTTTCCCTTGTGCTGCTGTTTTTGCTCTTTCTTTTTTACTGCTATTTTCACATATCCTTTCCTGAGTTTATTTCCTTTTTCTACCTTCTGCTTTTTTTTTTTTTTTTTTTTTTTTTTTTTTCCTCTCAAGGATGACAGTGTTGAGGTCAGCTTAATGGCAGACATTTTGAAATGCCAATTTAAAACATGTCAGCTGAGAAGCTAGAAAATTGTGAATCACCTTTTGGAAGTACAAAATATGTAATTTGGGATCTATTGCAATTTAACATTGTCCTTGCTTATATTTCTTCAGCACTGCCTAAGAGGGTTGTTGACCCTTTATAAAAAAGCTTTCCTATACGGCATAAAATCCTATGATCTGACAGATGCCTGCAGAAAAATGAGTAGTACATTTCTGAGTTCATTTAGAGCTTTAGTATGAAGGGATGAAAATGACAGCTGAGGATGGGAGGCAATTAGGTGATATATTCTGAGGATTTCAAATGAACAAAAGCTTTGGGAAGTCTGTTCAGAATTCTGCTTCTAACTGGATTTCTTTATGGGCTGATACATCAGGCTGGAGACTCAGTGTGGGATTTTTTCGTAGAATTAAAGAAGGTGGAAGATGCTCTGGAGGTTGTCTTGCACAGCCTCGTATTCAGAATGAGTCTGCTGTCTTCTCTATTATCCTTTTAAATCCACAATTCACTAGGATGCTGAAAGGTAGCAGTTCACAACATAGAGTTAATATAGAAGTATTTTTCCATTTTGTTTTTCGCCAGAAAATTTTGTCATGGGAAAGACAACTGTTAATGAAGTCACCTGATAATGGCTGGTGCAGCTGGTCACCTCTGGAAGCTTAGCAGGAGGACATATAACAAGGGATAAGGAAAGTTTCTAAACAGCTTTTCAATTACTTTTATTAGTTTAAGTCAAGCAGAGCAGTTTTCCCAAGAGCAGGGTAAGCTGGAATAAAAGGTGTTGTGTTCAATGTATTGTAAAATTAGAGAATGCATTCCTGATAGTGTGTTCTTGCCAAACTGTGGTGGGCTCAATAGCCATGGGGAGAGGCCTTTCCATTGTAAATGAGAAGCAACGGTCTTCATTGGTTGAAGACAAAATGTCTCTATAGCTAACCATGGTTGGCAGAGATATATGGGTATCTGCATAGCTTTGTGCTAGAGTGGGATGACTCGTACTAGCAGCATCCTAGCTTCTCCCGCTGTGGCATTTTTTGTTTCTCCTGTGCTTTCAGAGTTTGCACAAGGAATAGAATAGGTACTGATGTTCTGGTGTGCCACTAAGCAAAGTAAAAACTATCAGAAAAACCATGTACAAACACTGAAATACCACTAAGACTTTCTGAAATGTCTTTTACAAACAACTCTGTTTCTGTACATCAAAACCTGGCAAAAAGAGTCTGTGGCTCCAGGCTCAATGCACAGGAATTGTATGAGGATCTTAGTGTAAAGACTTGTATCCTTTGCCAGCCTCTCTTATAATTCCTTTGATTCCAAAGGCCTTCATAGTACGGAGTAGGTCAAAGGAAGTCATGTAACCTGCTGTCTTCACCAACACCTCTTGTCAAGGCGAACAGAGCTTTTAATTTCTCTAAGATTTTCAGTTAGGACTCTGTACTGACTCCTCAGATTACAGTCTTCACATAGCTGTTTGCTTACTTCTAAGAAAACTTTTAGGATTTTAGAAAAGAGAAGGAAAAAAAGATCTACTACAGCTATAGAAGAAAGAAAAACTTGAGTGATAAAGCTGTTAACAGTAAGCAAGTGAAGAAATAAGAAGGTCTAAGAAGATTATAAAATGTATTCAAGCCAGTGTTCCACATAAGTGCAGCATTCTGTCTCAAACAGTGGTAGTATAAGATACAGTTTAAAAGGAAAAAAAATTCCACAGTGAAGTTATTTGTTCTTTATTGAAAATTTAGATAACTTTTGCTAAAGGAAGGCATGTTGTTATCCATTTCTAGCATACAACTGGGAAAAATTCAAGCTGATCTCTGGAAGAAAATGGGTTTTGAAGGAATCATAAATGAGATCAAGGAGAAATGAAGGTAAAACTAATATTCTTGTTGGGAAAAAAACAGTATCTTTTGGAGTAAATTATGCATTAGGTGTCATCTCATAAGGTAAAATCATGAAGTGATGTATGCAAATTTTTTCAAGTTTTTTTTATTAGCTGGTATGGCTGAAGGGACTTTTTTCCTATTTCATATTTACCACAGATTCATGTGGAGAATTAATTAATTAGTACATCTGCAAAGTTTTAAAAATAAGATAGCATGAAGCAGTTCCATAGAGTATATATATATATATATATTATTTTCCCACAGTATTCTTTTAAGATTGCCCATGGACATGCAGGAATATGCAACCCATTGCTCTTCTATTGGAAAGTGTTAAAAATATTCATGGTTGCATACTGAATTTTTTATTTTTTTATTTATTTTTTTTTCCTCCCCTAGGTAGAAGAAAATGAGGGCACTGAGGTCTCATTTTCTGGAGCTTTTCTGTTTCTCTGAAGGGATGAGGTGGAGATTATGGATTGATTATTCGATCACTTGGATAGCTTGTCTTGATGACAGTGCAAGGAAATCAGAAATTCCTTAAAAACAACTTTATTAAACAATATCTGTGTATACTTTTAAAATAGCCCAAGTACTATATTCTTCATGAGGACATAAGAGACAGGATTGTAACAGGACCATTTTCTCCATTTGCACAATCTGTGGCTGATTTGGGAGTCTTGGACTGCTCAGGTAGAATGAAAATGACTCCTGGAAAACAGGAGTCCTCATCCTCTTCTCACTGCAGAGCTGGAGGGTACAGTTCCACCCTCCCAAAGGAATGAGGCACTACCATAGCACTCACCACAGAAAGGCCTTTGCACCACACTCTCCTGTTTAGTCAACACCAAAACCCCATGCCATGTGCAGGTACAGGCTTATCTTTCAAATGCATAGTTTATTACCTGAGGGCACAAAGTGAAGAAAGAGTAAAGACGAGTACTTGGGAATTTTAAGTTCAGAAATTGCACCAAAAGACACTGTTGTCTTTTCCCTCACATGCTTCACTTCCTTGCAGGAGCTATCATAAAAAAAAACGGCTTAAAATAAGGTCCAGTACCTCCATGCTTCATAATGAGACGTTAGCCACTAGATGCTGCTCATGCATAGTTACACGTGTTCCTGCCTCCTACTTTCTTGCTTCGCTTTGCTCAGGATGACACTAACTTTTGTACAGTTCTCTATTTCACAAGACTCTATTTCTTTATATTCAGGTTTCTGAATATAAGGAGATGTCAGCAAGAGAAGAAAGCTTGTATTAAAAAGTTCATCTGTCGCAATAGATATGACTCAGTTAAAGCTCCTTATAAAATCCTGTGCACATCAGTAACACTTGACCCAAGTGACTGGATTTATTTTACACTTGGACAGTCATGCTTAATTTGTCATTCCCATTAGCCAGATAAAATGTTATTAGTCCTCCTTTGTGTTTGTCATTTTTTTTTATTTTTTTATTTTTTAAGAAAAGCTTAGCAGCAAGCAAAGAAATTAATTAGATGAACATTTCTGACGTCTGAAAGTGAATAATTAGCAAACAAGTTATATAAAGAATGTTTAAAATAGTACCAGCACTTTCTTCCTCATTTCTCTTTTTTTTTTTTTTTTTTTTTTTCTTTCTTTCTTTTTGCATACTTTCTTCTTTTAATTCTCTGTTCCAGGGCACCTATAACAGCAATCTCTTCTCCCATAAAAATGCAACTATAAACTTCATAACAATAGTCAGGAGTGCACAGAGAAAAGATTTTTGTTGTGTGGTTTATTCATTCTCCTGCCATCTTCTGCTACATCTTCTCTCTGAAAATGCAAAACCTTAATATTTGGAAAAAAGAATTGTAACTGTTACACACAGACAATGTGCTTGTGGTCACTGTGTTTTCCATTATAAGCAGATTTTTAGTGGGATCCATTTGGTTTAGAAGTCAAAGTGAAGAGAAAGTTACTGAAGCATAAATACAGAGTTTTATTCTTCCAATTAACTCCGATTTTTGAACAATGTGCAGTTATTATCTCCATGATGCTGTTGCACTGGTAATAGACAGAGTTGATTAAGTTGTCTGCCAGCCAAACAATGACAGAATGTCATCAGTTGTGGTTAGTCTCTGTTGTTATATGAGCATGAAAATACGTCACTTTCAAACATTTGGGAAGGTGAGCTATATAAGCCAGTAGGGCAGAAGACTATTAGAACTTCAAGTTAAATTTGACTAGTGATTTACTTAAAATTATAGTGCCTCATATAATTATAGTGCCTCATAGAACAAGGGGTTTAGACAGTTGCCTGGCTAGAAATTGCTTAACTGTTTTTCCAGTAGCATTAGTACTGATATGAAAAAAAGCTTCGAGCCTATGCAAATACAGAACAAGTAGCTGTAAAAGTTTTTTCTGGTTGCACAGAACAACAGATAAGCACAATTGTCTCAGTCTGAGTCTCTCAGACAAGGCTACAATTACAGTTATTGCATGGAGGAAAAAGAGCTTGGAAATCATCTTTACAGACTTAGTTAATATTCTTTTTCTTCATTCTTTTAAGCTTGATTGCAGGGCAAAGCTTCTTCACATGCACTGAGACAGAGAAAGCAGGGAAAAAGAGAAACTCAGACCGATACATGACAAAGAATAAATGATCACTATGGGATCAACCTCCCTTGTTGTTCACTGTGATTGCCACCTCGCCGCACAGATCTGTATTTGAGAGAAACAACATGGAGTGGCTTGTGGGTTCCCAACAAGGTGTGACTTGGATGAATCAGACTGCCAGATCTGGACCTGCAGCTTACACTACATTAACTTTGCTTCTGTGTCTGTAGCTGGAGGGTAACAGACCGCATGCATTTCATTCAGTCAGAGCTGATGGAGAGAGAATGTGGAAAATTAAAGACAAGCTGGGTTATATAACTGAAGCAAGGAAAAATAATCTGTCAGAAACTGGTGGGGAGGATTCTTATGGAGCAAGAGACTTGTATTACCAATCAAAATAGGAAAGGAGAAAGATACACATAAGGAAAAAAAAAAAAAGGAAAAAAAAGAAAGGACTATTTGTCTTACTGTAGAATATTTTACACATCACAGAGGTAACACAAGCTGTATTTTATGTTCTGATTAAGCCTGGTTGTAAGATAAAGCCTAAATGTGATTGACTGTTTGCAGAAAGTAAAGCCTAATTTAAAAAAGTAAATCTGTTTATGCAGCTAGTGCCCACTAATATGACAGCTTACCAGGAAAGAAAGCACCTAATATAATCTCGAAGCATATATTACTTTGATAAAAGGGGTAGATAACTCCAGAGTTGCAAATATTTAGAAATACATTTATGAAAAATCCCTGTACAGGACTATGCATAAAAAAGGAAATGAGATTTCACCTGGAGAAAGCCCTGATATAAGGAGACTCCCTACTCTCTTCAATACAACATCTGAACAAATACAGTATTCTGGTAAATATAGCAAGCAATATCTTGATAAAGTAAGAGGAAATGCCTTATTTAAGATTTGCTGATGGATATGAAAATCCTCTTATTTGCAAAATTCTTTGCATTTACCGGGAAAAAAAAAAAAAAAAAAAAAAAAAAAAAAAAAGATCTGGAATCTCTGAAGTAATTGATCACCAAAGCACAAGAAAAGATTAAATTTATTATTATTATTTTAATTTTAAAAGATGCCTATACTTCAGTTGAAATCAAATGAAAATTTTATGTATGGAAGAACCACACTTTCTGAAAGCAGTATAATTTCAAAAGTTGACAAATGGGTTTATTTGGAGAGCTAACTACAGTGCTGTTTAGTATGTTTTTTACAGTGGAAAAGCTAAGAGTGAAATTAGATTAGGATGAATTGGGAAGCTTCCCAGGGTAATGACGAGTAGGACAACATGTGTTTTGAATGGCAAAAATATTTGATACGTGCGTTCTTCATGATGCTGTGTAATACAGAGGTAAAGAAGGTGGTATTAAAATGACACAAAGTAACATGAGTAATGACAACCAAACAGAATAGGCAATAAATACAAACCACTACTGATTCTTAGGACACCTAAAATGCAGCCAATGTTTGGACCAGTTTGCCATATAACAGCCATGAGAATTCTTTTTTTTGCAATGGCCAGAAATTTTCTAAAGTAAATAATATGATAAATTCTTTTTCTATTTTTCTTTTCTTTTTTTTTTTTTCTTTTTTTTCTTTTTTTTTTTTTTAAGATATGTCAGTGGAAAACAAACAAGCAAACAAACAAACAAACAAAAAACTATTGGGCTGTTGCAGAATCCAGGCAACAGGCTGACTACTAGACAGACGGATTATAATTTTTTTAAAGAGTCTCTCTAGTCTGTTTTTCAAAGAAAACGTACGTAAAACATACGTAAAATGCTGAGGAGCTAAAATGGATACCATTTTATTTTTACTCCCATGTGCTCTTCACATTTACTCTAGACAGCATAGTGATGCTGAATGATATTGCTTTTGATGCATGTGACCAACAGGTAAGTGAGCAAGCGATCTCTGAAGTACATAAGGCCAGATATTGGCATCTATTTTAAGAAATCACAATGAGTGTTACACTAGAATTGTATTTGTGCTGCAGGTTTATACTGCTCTCTGCCAAAGGAGAACTGCATGCTATAGCTCATGGTATAATAGCAGAAGCTCCAGAATATTACTGGATAAGGCTGAAAACATCAGATGTATGTTTATTCCTATCAGTAGACAAGAGGATGAGGAGGAAGACTTGACTGAACAAAGGAGACTTCTGATTCAAAAGGGGAAACCCAGGTGCATTTTTGTGCCTTTTCCAGGAAGATGGGTAGTGATTCTGTTCAATTTGTAATAGTACTGACTGCATATCTCAGCCTTCTCGCAGTGCTTTCTTTATAACTTTAGAGTCATTGAAGCCAAAAGAAAGGCTTCTCTGGATGCATTTTAAGCAAATTCAGAATGAAATAAAACTTTGAATCTTTATAGACAGCTCTCTCCCCCTTTCTTGTGCCCCACTTGTTTTTGAGAAACATGAAAAAGCAAGGACTGGGAAAAACAGACAGGAAAATCAGGCAAAATCAGGGTAACTACATTTGGTGTTTTGCTTCCATGTTTCTGGAGAGCTGGATCATGCCACACTTAAGAATGAAGAATCAGCCCATGTTGCTCGTGGTCACTGACCTCTCCTTGCTAAGTCTCATTGAAAAATCAGTCTCCCCCTTGTACTCTAAATGCTGCACTGCTCCTGCAGGGCACATCTGCAGAGCTGGGCAGTTCTGCTAATTGACAAGGGCCTCTTTCAGCAGCCTACGTCTGTCTTCTTTGCACTTCCATGTGCAAAGGCCAGTGCTGCCTCCCCTCAGATGCTCTCAGCAGAATTGTTCTGATCCCTCAGATGAACAGGAGAGACCTCTCATGTTTCTCAGGATGCAGAGATGTAATTATAAAACTGTAAACTAGATGTGAGACTTAATTATAATGTCAAATGGATTGGATTTTAATCAGCTCTCTGGATATATGGTTAGGAAGGATTTATCAGGGCAATGACCTAATTTTAAGAGTACGGATTTCATTTAAACAGTCAGAAAACAATTTGGTTCAGTGCCTGTAGCAGGGAGACAAATAAATGTAGACCACTGCTTTTTAATGAGTCATGTCCCAATCATGGCACAGGCTTTAGGAAACAAATTAATCTCTGATGTAAAGCCAAAGAGTATTACTATGCAATGGTAATGATTCTGGTCATTGGCCTGCCACAACAGCAGAACCACAGTAGAAGAAATGCTACAAGGAGGGTTGCCATAGGAAATGAGAGGATATTTTTACTGGGTTTACCTGGCAAGGGCTTGGTAGCAGGAGTATGCAGGGGTGGCCTCTGAGAGCAGAGCTGAGCACCTGCCCGGTGTCAGATCAGAGCCAGCTCCAGCCGGCTCCAAAATGGACCTGCTGCTGGCCAGAACTGAGCCGGGGAGTGACACTGGTTGGGCTTCTGGGAGAACAGACAGAACTAAAATTTTAAAAACTGCTGCACAACAACAGCTGGGAGAGAGGAATAAGAAGCAGTCCTGCAGCCCCCAAGGTGAGTGCAGCAGGAGGGCAGGAGGTGCCCCAGGCACGCAGCAGCAGTTCCCCTGTGCCTGTGGAGAGGCCCCTGGTGGAGCAGGCTGTCCCCCTGCAGCCCATGGGTCCCACATGGAGCAGATCTCCACGCTGCAGCCCATGGGTGGAGGAGCCCGTGGTGGAGCAGGTGGATGTGGCCTGGAGGAGGCTGCGGCCCATGGAGAGCCCCCGCAGGAGCAGGCCCCAGGCCGGACGGAGCTGCAGCCCGTGGAGAGGAGCCCACGCAGGAGCAGGGGTCTGGGGGGACCCGCCGCCCATGGGGGACCCGTGCTGGAGCAGTTTGCTCCTGGGGGATGGACCCCGTGGTACGGACCCGTGTGGGAGCAGTTCTTGAAGAGCTGCTGCCTGTGGGCAGTCCCTGCAGGATCAGTTTGGGAAGGACGGCATCCCATCCTTCCTGAACTGAGGAGCGACCCCAGGAGGGACCCCAGGAGGAGCAGGGGCAGGGAGTGACCCTGAAGGAGCAGCGGAGATGAAGCATTAGTGACTGGCTGCAGCCCCCATTCCCTGTTTCCCTGTGCTGCTTGAGGGGAGGAGGTAGAAGAGGGTGGAAGGGTGTTTGTAGTTTGCTTTTAGTTTCTCACTGTTCTAGTCTGGTAGTGATAGGCAATCAAGAATATTAATACTCCTGTGTTTTGCCCATGATAATAATTGTTGAGTGATCTCTGGTCCTTATCTCCCTTGAGCCCTTTCCATTGTATTTTCTCCTCCTTTTCCTTCGAGGAGGAGTGAGAGAGCAGTTGTGGTGGAGTTAGCTGACCAGCAGGGTCAGGCCACCATAACATTAAAATGCGTAGATATGTATGTCTGACCAAAAGTTACTGCTCTTGAGAATTTATGGATGTATGGTTCAAGCTCAGTAGCACCTGGACTCATTAGCCAGGATTTTGCCGAGTGTGGCAGGACGCAGGAGGCAGAAGGGTCTGCCTCTCTCTGAGATGGAAGGAAGACTTTGTTCCCATGAGTAGCAAGGTCCCATAGTTCGTGCTGAGATAAGATGTCAGGAAGAACTCTGAACTAAGACCTATCACACTGGTGAGATATTTCCAACCTGATCAGCCAGAGGGCTGCAGAACAGGGGGCTGCTGGTTGAGGTACACAGGTGCTGTGTGGTGACCTTGGGCTGCAGCAGGGGCTTCTCTGCATCCCAGAAGTGGCAGCTGGCTGGGCAGGATCTTTCTTCTTCAGTTGCAGAACTTTCTGTGTTGTGCTGAGCTCAGTATCAAGAGGGAGCAGCTATCTGGGAAGCCTTGTCATCCAGAGATGTTCAGCATTATCCCTTCAGGTCCTTCTCAGGCTTTTTGGCTTCCTAGCTCTCTGTAATTACTTGAAGTATTATGAATGAAGCTGACGTGCCCAAAAATGTCTATTTGGTTTTGTCCAGGACCACTAAAGTAGAACCAGGACTACTTTACTAAAGTAGTGGTCTGGTTTACAACAACCTACCACCATACTTTTAGGAATCATCTCAAATAAGTGATCAGTACAGATGGCCACCGAAAGTGTTTTTATAGAGTAATAATGTAGTAAAACCAAATCTTCAGAAGTCAGAAATGCTGAAATTAAGGAATACTGTGTAACTCTGTGCACTGATAAAAAAATAAAAAATAAATAAAAAATTGAAGTATCACATCAAGGATTAACTCTGTGCTAATTGCAATTTGAAAATACCACAAAGACATTCCATAGGAGTCTTATTACATGTTAATTCTGGGGATTAGTGTCAGATTCAGATACCAGGTCTGTTGCAAGACTCTTTTTATTTTTTTAATTCATTTAATGAGTATTATGAAGGGCAATAGCATAGTGGTTGGCAGGCTTTCTCACACCATACCATCAAGCTTATACTCTTAGCTTCTAGTGGGCCACAGAATACTGCATATCTGTGCCAGGTTCTCAGATTGACCAGACTGGTGAATGTCCTTGGATGACTGGTTTACACAAACTGTTGCAGTGGCCTTTTAATAAGGTTTCTCTCGCTAAAAACAGTTGGCTGTGGTACAGGTGTGTGATTTGTAACAGAACAAAAAAAAAAAAGGAAATGAGAAAAAAAGAAGGGAGTGAAAAAAAAGAGAAGGGAAGGGGAGGGGAGGGGAGGAGAGGAGAGGAAGAAAGGGAAAGGGAAAGGAAAGGAAAGGAAAGGAAAGGAAAGGAAAGGAAAGGAAAGGAAAGG
>CM021766.1:83948213-84031727 GCA_011076525.1 Nettapus auritus | reverse complement strand
GGAAAGGAAAGGAAAGGAAAGGAAAGGAAAGGAAAGGAAAGGAAAGGGGAAAGGTAGGTAAGAGAGCCTTCTAAGCTTTTTCAATTTTTTTTTTTTTATATATATAGGAAAATGTTAGATTCTGACGGAAGCACAGTCAAGAAGAAACATATCTGAAATAGAGAAACTCAATGAAAGTAAGGAACTTTTTTACCTTTTTTTTTGGTTTTGTACTTAGAAAGAGTGTATGCTTAAGTAATAAGTTCAATGGGATAGTTAAATAATAGCTCATCTTCCAGTAATAGTGAAAGTTTTTTATTTTAAATGTAAAATCATGGTTTTCAGATCAGTTTTCAATCTTGTGTGCAACTTTCTACAAAGATACGTGCAAGGGATCAGAGCTAGACTTCATACATTGTACTTGAAATCCATTAGCAATTCTATACTCTCAGATTCCAATGAAAGAAAAATTTACAAGGACTTATACAGTTAAAATAAACTACTGCTCTTATAAAGTTTAAGTTTCTGGGAAAATGCAGAACTAATACAATTTGCAATTAAAAGTGTGAACTATAAGGTTCATTGGTTTAGGAAGGCTGGGAAAAGGGTGTCATTCTTTGTGAATAAAGACAGCACTCAGTTTTGTTTGATACATGGTGGGTATATATAGTTATTTATGGTATTTGGATTTGACTAGAGATGCTAAATTTTATATCATTCCTGGTAATATTACACTAGAATATAAAAGTCCTATTATGAACCTGGTATTAATTTGTTCATAATTCTTAGGAAAATTCCCTGTAAACGATTTCCAGATGAGATTTTAGAATCATGCATGCATGTGCCAAAACTGAACAAAAGATCATTTTTATAATGTAAAAGTAAACTTCAAAATTACTCTTAAGAGTCATAGTACATTTTATATGATGTAAACCTTTTTAAGATCAATCACATTTTTTTTTCTGAACTAAAAGCCTATCAATTTCTTTAAAAAAATCTGCACAGAACAAAAAAAAGTTGCGAAAGAAAAATGAAAATCACAGTCTTGCACTTAAAATTTCATTAATTACATTCTCTTCGACTTCATTTTTTGTCTCTTAATATAGCAAAGATTAAAATATAAATGTAGGATTATTCTATAATAAAACTCATCTACATATAAATCTATGGACCTCAAAAATAGTTTTTGTTTGGAAATTTTAGATGCTCTACAGGAAAAAAAAAAAAAAAAAAAAAAAAAAAAAAAATCATGGCTTTTCAAATACCAGAGGAGTGTAATTTTAATGTTTAAGATATAACAAAACCTCTATCAATACATCTGCTACGTATCATCTCTAGAAGGGTAGTTGACTCTAAGCAAGATTGGTTTGTACATACCATATGCAAAGGTTTAAAAAGATTTTTGAGTACATATGTGCTTTGTAGTGTTCTATTTAGTGTTGAAAACTTGGCAACAAAACATTAGTAAACTAAAGTCATGTTTTATCTCCATGTTGCAGTAGTGCAAGTTCCAGAAACCCTAAATATCTCAATGTGGCAATGATGTTAACTCACGTTAGTAGCACTAAGATATAAAAATATGTGATTCCACTAACATTGTTCTCTCACAATTGGATTCTGTTCAAATTGCACTGCAGGTAGCACTGTATTTTAATTAAGAAGTATTGCTGCCTTATGCTGCTGTAGTGATAGTCTGATAGAAAGTGAGTCGAGCTAAACTGTTCAGGAAAAGAGAGATGGAATTGCCTGTCACGTAAAAAGGATACAATTCAGCTTTGGAGCAGTTCTTGAAATGAGTAATATGCCAGCACAAAAGTTAAAGGGAGAGGCTGCAATCATAAGCAGAACAGTCAGGCAGCCTTATGTAAGAGTAAAGAATGGATATTCTATTTTTTATTGCATTTTTTATTTTACTCCAGAAAGATAAATGGAAAAAGAGAGAGAATTATTGGATGGGGAAGGTCTTTGGTGCAGGAGACTGGCATTTTGGAATTATTAGTTGAAAAATACACTATACACTGTATGGGTGGCAAAAAAAAAAAAAAAAATACACAAGTTGAACATCTCTGCTTAAAATATCAAAGAGTTTTAAAATCACTCTCTGGGTTGCTGGCCAAGGCTGGCAGCCAGGCACCCACCCAGATGCTTTCTCACTGCCCCCCCCCACACCCAGTGGGATAAGGCAGAAAAGAAGATGCAGAGGAGTGAGAAAAGTCACGGGTCAAAGTAAAGTCTGGGAAAACACTCCATGGCTACTGGAAAAACAGACTTGGCTTGAGAAATTTAATTAATTTATTTCCAATTAGCACAAATATTTGATTACTGGTTTGAGTACTCAGAAACAAAGAAGAGAAACATTAAAACACCTCTTGTCCCCCTTTCCCAGGCTCCACTTTACTTCAAGCACCTCTCCTTGCCCCTTGTCAGTGCTGAAGTTCACATTCAGTCCCTTCAGAAAGGCAACGAGCGATGCAGGGTGTTGGGGTGATTGTATAGTGTTTCTTCTCTGCTGCCCTCCTCATGCCTTTCCTATGCTCTGGAGTCCTGCACAGGCTGCAGTCCCCTGGGGCACCTCCTCCTCCTCTCACCTTCAGGTTCCCCCTTTTCCTCCATTGTCCCCCCACCCTCTGCCTGTTTTCTGGCCTTTCTGCCCCAGGCTGTACCAAAGGTTCCCACCCGTGGCCTGTGTTGGGGCCATTTGAAGCTGGCACAGGGCTGCCCTGGCCTCATCTCACACAGCAGCCCTACAGCACCCCAGTACCAGCACCTGGGTACACTATCAGATGTCTTTCAACCATAAATCCTTATGGTTGTCATAAATCTAGCTGTAGAATTTCTTAATTATCAAATTTTGAACTTTGACTTTCTTGGGCCCTTTTTTTTTTTTAAGGACCCATAGTAAAGAGGTGGTTTTTGGTGGTGGTGTTGGTGGTTTTGTTGGGTTTCTTTTTTTTTTTTTTTTTGTTTTGTTTTGTTTTGTTTTAAGATCAGGTGTTCTGGTTGAAGTTCTGTTTTTATAAAGGAAAATAAGATACAAACTTAAAGCAGAATGGAGCACAAAAAAGACATGCAGAAAGAAGCTAATCCTTCCAACCTTGCTACCATAAAACCAAGCTGTTTTGATCTAGTTATAAACACCAGCAGATGGTCAAGCTGTTTTCAGCATCAGTATTGTGACCTGTGAGCCAGAAACCTGTTGCTCTCATGATGTTTCCACTGTAGTACAAAAAATGATAGATCAAACAAGATTGCGCCTACATGGCAGTGAAGGCTGAAGCTCCAGAAATCCATAATCAAGCTCTTGAACACCCTAAATGCAGCTCTTCACTGGCAAACATTGTTTGGCCTGGTTAAAGGCCCTTCAGGGACTGCTCAACACAACAACATCCAGACGGAGAGGAGTCAGCTTCAGAGTCAGAACTTATATATGATGTACTATAAAAATATGTTCCAGGCGGTATAAGCCAAATGAGAAAGCAGCACTAACTTCTCCCATGGCAGTTCAGTGTATTCCACTCTTATCTGGTTTCTATTCTGTGCTGTGAACAAAATCAGCTGATGCCATCTTTTCGGACTGTTTTTCTTTCACATGGTTTTGCACAGATAAGGGTGCTATACATGCATCCCTTGTTATTCTAAAAAGGTAATGAATTTAAGACAAAAGTTTATTTTAAAAGACACATGCGGGCCCTGTGCAGAATTTCAGAGCTCCATCAGCTTCAGAAAAGTTAAAAAAGTTAAAAAATCATATCTTCAAGAAATCTTCTAGGAATATGCTGTGTTGCTTTGAATCTGGTACTTATGGCTTCGAATGATTCATTCAACCCAGACTGGCTTAAAGAAGCCTCTTAACTAATATGTGTTCTATAACAATCACCACGGCATTTATCAAAAAAAAAAAAAAAAAAGAAAAAAAAAAGAGATTCTTTCTAGTTATGCAGTTATATTCAATCTGATAGGTACTGATTTTTTTTTATTTTTATTTTTTTTAATCGAGAATGACAATCATTTTCAGAGGTAGGCCAGCCACTAACATGGCTCATTTAAACAAATTCTAGCATCTCACACTTATGCATGTCTTTGAAAAGATGTCAGATGTCTCATAGAGTGACATAGAGTCTGCCTACACTAAACTTGCTGCAGAAAATATATTTGCAATACTTTGTTAATCTGCCATTAATACACTGGTGTGTTTTCAAAAATTCATATGTCACATTTGTACCTAATAGTCAAGATAGACAGTAATAGCTTATTTTTCAAGTTTAGTAAACAAGATCTCTAACTTCCTTCCTTGCTTAAGAATTTACTTTGGAAAACAGAACTTAATTTAATTCCACGCTTACTTTAAAGTGCTGTGTATCAGCCTACAAATTTATTCAATGCAGTGCTTCAGATTAAATAGGAAAGATCATGAGAAAAACATAGGGTAAAATATGGGGGCAGGAAACAAATTATTGTGTGATAGATTGCAGTTTATTGCCAATTCTTCATGTGGTATTGATTCTGCTGGACAGACTGCTAGATCATTAAAGATGTTCATTATTTAAACTTTTGAATGCTATAAAACAGGATGTAAAAATTCCCAAATTGCTAAGCAAACTGTTGAAGAGTCTTATCAAACCTCATAGCTTTGGAAAATATTTTTAAAGGCTTATGAATAACAATTGTTATGTGGATAAAGTACATGTTTCATTTACATCATTTGATATATTAATATCAAACGATGTAAACCATTGGACTTTGCAGGACTGAATGCAGATGGTTAAACACCCTTGTACAAAGCTTTCTTCTGAAACTGATTTTAGATTAAAATTAGTAAATGTGTTAGCTGATAGCCCTAGATTCAGCAGGGTCTGTTGGCATGTTCATCATTACAGATTACAGTAGGAATAAATTTCTCTGTTGTGTAGGCAGAAAGTGGAATACATCTGTCAAATTCTCCAACTCAGGTAGAGGTTTCTTTTGTGTAGCTAACAGAGATATTGAGAAGAGTATTCTTCTCCCACAGTCCAGAACTGAACAACTTGAGCTGAAATAATTTAGCTCTTATTTTTGAAGAAGACAGCTAATGTGAATAATGGAGTAATAGTTCAAATTGCACTGTTAGGTTCAAACACCTGGTTCTTAGTCAGATATGCTACTCCATCTCTTATTTTTGTATGCACAGCTTTTTATACTCTTAATACCTTAACATGCATATGATATTATCCATGATAGCTAATACTATATTTCTCCTTGTTTATATTTTTTCAAAATTACACTGAATTCTGATGTGTTTGCCAGGTACCACATGGATCACGTAACACACAAGCTGCCAAATACATTTTACAATAAATCTTTACCTAGTCACCAGAAGATGTCTTGAGCATTACAACTCTAACATTTTGGCTTTGGATATTTATTATTTATTTATTATTATACATATTTTATTATATATTTGGATATTTAGATATCCAAAAATATATTTACCGCATTCACAGTACTGCTAATAAAAAGACTCTTTTCTGTAATTCCTGCACATGTTGATATTTTTTTTAGAATGAAATTCTCCACTACTAAATATCTTAGATAAGGTTTAGAAAAAAAATGTTTCTGCGTGATTTTATCACAACACTTAACGTTCAGTCAAAATAGGTGTTTCAGTATGAAAACTGAAATTTTATATATACAGTTCTTAATCTTTTTTATTAATTAATAAAACATCAAATACATATTTTTAGACCTGGTTTGTCTACATAAATCCTATTTTTTAAAAGAATAAATAATTCAGAAACTAACTCTACTATTTTATTACTGTAACTGGCCTTGCATCTACCTACTGACCCATTAAAAAGGGGTCTAATTACATTTCAGAAATGGTAATAAAAATTAAGTATACTGAGCAAATAAAGTAAATCTTAAAGTAAATCAAAGTTTTGCAGCAGGTATAAATTATATTGTGTCCTAAAATTAAGGAACTGAGAAGTGCCTTACATAAAATTTTATCTATGCATGTAGAATTATCTTGGGTACGTATCCTAACAGTTCCATAGGTTTAAAATGCACTTATAGATTGCTGAATGGAAAAACAGCAATATAAAACTTCATTCTTTTTAATCCTTATTTGAAACTGTAATTATTATATCAAAAAATCAGACCTTATTATTCCATCCATATTCAGATTAAATTTCATTGAAGCCCTTTGTGTGGAACGCTCATGGATCTATGAGAAAGAATTCTTGTGAAAATATTATCTAAATATTTAAATTAAATTAATTGAAAGATTTCCAAGTGGTCATAGTGACTTAGTAGATTTTGATAACTGACTGTGCACTTGTGCATATCAACAGATTAAATAGAGTACTTTGGTACTCTAAATTAAATAACTGAGAATTTCAGCAGTGATACAATAATGACTGGCTGCATCTGTATTTGAAAAAAAAAAAAAAAAAAAAAAAGCCAAATTTGGGGTGAAATAAAAAACAGGGAAAAGCAGTTTCCTGTTTTCAAAATTGCATGAAGCCGCCAGCAACCATGCAGTAGTCTAGTAGTAGTGAGTGGCTGGCAGGGAGAGAAAAGAACAGACTGATCTGAAAAGTCCAAGCTATTTTCCTTTTAATGTGATTAGCAGCTGAAGGAAGAATCTCTTAGACTACCCTATATTCTATACCCTATTATTCAAGAATTCATGCTTCAGTGCAACATAATGTTACACTCCAGGTATGAAATTCTGTCATGAAATACTGTTCTCTTATTAGATTTTTACTAAATTGTTAGATAAAGTGAGAACATTTATAGATTATATCCAGCAAGTATTTGAGATTTAGTATATTACAATTTAATACAGAGAAAGATCAAGTGAAAATGGTTATCATCTTATTAGCATTAGTATCATCTTATTAGTAATTACTATTAAAACCACTGACATATTACTGCATTTGTGCATATGTACTGCTGTTTGTTAATTCTGTATTAATCTGATCATACCAACAAATGATGTAGCTGATGTCAAAATAAGTTTCATATTTCATGTCTCTCCAGGAAAATGTGAATTTTTAAGAGTATCCACTGCTGTTAGGAAATGAAAGTAACTGCTTTTGTAGCCTATTTATTTCACCTCAACCCAAGGAAAAAAAAAATAATAAATAATAATTTCCAAAACATTTTCAAATTTCTATTGGACTAAATACCAAATGTTAGTACAGAAAAGTGATACACCTCAGTTGTTCCCTGATAGCTAGAACAGAGGACAATGTTTGAACTTCCAGGTTAGATTCATCCAGAGATAGTATTTTTATATAAAATGGATGGAATTTTCTGGTTTTATTTTCAAAACACCATGGAGGTGTTTGCATAGCATTTCCAGATAATTATAATAATATTTTGTAAATGCTGAAATCAATTGATATGAAACATTTGGGGAACAAGAAGCAGGAGAGCAGTCCCACAGAAAGGGATCTAGCGGGTCTGGCTGACAACAATTTGAATACAAGTCAGCAGTGTGCTCTGGAAGCCTAAAGCACCAGCCATATCCTGGGGAGCATCAGGCACAGCCCTGCTAGCTGGTTGAGGAAAGGGATTATTCTGCTCTGCTGTGTGCTGCTGCAGCCTTACCTCAAACACTGTGCAGTTTGAGGCACCACAATATTAGAAAGGCATAAAATTCGTTAGGGAGTGCCCAAAGGAGGGCAAGACCTATTTGGAGGGGCTGAAGTCACTCGGTTTGTTCCGCCCAGAGCAGAGCAGGCTGAGGGGAGGCCTCATGGCGGCCTGCAGCTCCCTCACGAGGGGAGCAGAGGGGCAGGCGCTGAGCTCTGCTCTCTGGGGACAGCGACAGGACCCGAGGGAATGGCATGGAGCTGGGACAGGGGAGGGTCAGGCTGGGTGCTAGGGAAAGGTTCTGCACCCAGAGGGTGGTCGGGCACTGGGACAGGCTCCCCAGGGCAGTGGTCACAGCTCCGAGCCTGATGGAGTTCAAGAAGCCTTTGGACAATGCTCTCAGACACGTGGTCTGATTTTGGGGTGGTGCTGTGAAGATCTAGGAGTTGGACTGGATGATCCTTCTATGATTCTGTGATCTCAGAGTGGGAGATTGGCTCTTTGTGTGGTAGGAAGTCTTTGCAATTGAAAAGAGGGATGAAGGATCATGGGTTAATTCATACTTCTTCCTCTTAATCATTGTTTCCTTCCTGAAAAAAAAAAAAAAAAAAAAAAAAAAAAAAAAAAAAAAGGAAAAGAGCATAAAACAGTACAAGGCTTATTTTTTTATTTAGCATTTTAACAGAAATATACTGTAATAAGAGTCCACTTGAATAAAATGCAACTTTTAGATTTTATTATAGTGTTAGGAATGCACATTTGCATGTATATATTATTGAAATCAGTATGCAATCTGTGTGCAGAGTTAGTTTGCATTCACAAATGCTTTCAATTCATTTGTCATATTAAAGCCAATGCTTTTTCAGGCTTTTTCATAATACCTTTCCAGTGTTGCAGATGTTAAAGAGAATTTCAATAATTCATGACAATCATTTAAATTGTTCGTGTGTAAACATGCAAACCAGAGCTGCCAGCAATGCAGCATGACATGTAATTATTATTGTTGATAGTGTTTGTTTATTTTGACAACTGGTTAAAAAATATGCACTTTGCATACTTGAATACTTTAATTTATTTCCTATTAATCTCATGTTGACCAGAGCAATCTGCATGAATGTTTGATTAAAAATAATTAAATAAATAAATAAAGGTATGTCATATTAACATATTTACTACTTAAAGTGTTGAAGCCAGGCAGGGATTTGTATAATCGGGTGTATGATAATTTATTCCAAAGAGTACAGTTGTGTTCCTCATTATTTTGTGGCCACCATAATAGGATGTGTTACTGGCCATCAGCAGAGCAGGCTAGCTAGCTATCTTCAGCTATCTTTCTATGAACAAAAAGACAGTTTTCTTTTTACTGTTTTCTAGTCTGTTACAGGTGCATATATATACTTTTCTGCCTTATCTATGCTTGGTTTGCATTAGTTTATGAACAACAAATGCAGCATTATTATTTTGTACTTTTCCCACTCGAGCTAATTGGTGTATAAGAATAACTCCACTTTTCAAAATAGTTTATCTATAAAAATAAGTCAGCTGGAGAACAGAATGAATATTGACTAGACAACATTTAGTAGCAGCTACACCCAAGAGCTAAGCAAAAGACACCTGGAAAGTGTTTGGAGTGGGGGGCTTGTAGTATCCTGAGAAAGGCCTCACATATGACCAGCAGATGCTCATATCCAGCTTCTGATTGCTATTTATCTGGGTCTCAGAAAGTGTGGCTGCCTGGAGTGGCAAACGGGCTCAGTTGGCACTCAAACTGCCAAGAGAATAACAAGAAACGATTTTATATCTATGTTAGTAAAAAACAGAAATATAAGAAAGATGTAGATTTGCCACTAAGAGGTGCTGGCAAATTGCCGCAAATGAGACAGAAAAGGCAGGGCTACTCATGGCCTTCTTTGCTTCAGATTTCATGGCTCAAGTTAGATAGATCTTCAAAGAGAGCAAATCTAGGCATCATCTGTACAAATTGGACAAAGATATGAGACTTGCCAGGGTGTGTCCAAGGGTCCTAGAAGATTCGGGGCTGACATTACTGCAGAGCCACTTTTCATCATCTTTGAAAAGTCATAGAGACCAGGGGAAATCCCTGACATCTACAATGAAGTCAAAAATAAATAAATAAGTAATTAAATAAATGAGAAACTATAGGCCAGTATGCCTCACTTCATTCTCTGGGAAAATTATGGAACAAGTCCTCATGGAAGCTATTTCCAGGCACATGAAGGACAAACAGGTGTTAGGGGAAAGTCAGGAAGGATTCACCAAGGGTAAAGCATGATTTCATTGCCTTCTGTGACAATAAATAAATAAATAAATAATTCTCACTGATAAGGGGAAATCTGTGGATGTCAGCTACCTTAATTATAGCGAGTTGTTTGACATAGTCTCCCCACAATATCCTTGTTGGTAAACTGATCAGATACGGACTTGACAGATGGACCAGAACGTGGATGAAAAACTGACTAACTGCCAAGTTCAAAAGATTGTGGCTAATGGATGAAAATCAAGCTGGCACTCAGTCACAAGTGGAGTTTCTATAGGGTCAATATTGCCTCTGATACCATTCAGTATCTTTAAAACAAGCTCGATGATAAGATTCAAGGTACCTTTCCTGAGTGTGCATGTCAGCAATTCTGGAAGAGAAGCAAATATTCTGGACGGAAGAGGAACCATAAAGACCTTCACAAGCTGGGAGACTGGATCAACAAAAATTGCATGAGAATAATTTAAATTCCTGCACCTGAGACAGAAAAATCCCAAGCAACAGTACAGGAAGGGGTCTGACTAGCTGTTGGTGTATCTCTGTTGAAAAGAACCATAGGTCCTATTGGACAGCATTCTAAACTTGAGTGAACAGTGCATCTTTGCAGCAGTGACAACAAACCACGTCCTGGGTTGCATCAGCAAGATTATATCCATCAGAACAAGGGATCTGGTCATTCCAATGTACCAGGTGTGGAATACTATGTTCATTTTGGTCTTATCAGTTCCAGAGAATCATTGAAAAACATGGGATTGTCCACTGAAGCCCACCAAAATTAGTAAAGGATTGAAGAACATGACACATGAAGAACCTAGATTCCTGTTGATATGAATCAGAATCAAAACAGATGAGGACCAATAGAGAACTGGTCCAATTGCAAGCTGGCCCTCAGAACTCTGTGTCATCTGGAGTCTCAGAAGGAATCGACACCTGATTTTTATTCAATGGGAACTTCAATACTTTTCTTCTTTACAACAATATGCCACGTAGTCCCAGTATTAATAGAATGACACTTAGCTAAGGCATAATAACCAGCCATTACATCAATACTTTCAGATGTTTCCAACCTTTCAGTCAAATAATCACCTATTTTTCATGAAAATGATATCAAAAAATGCAAGATGCTTAAAGTGGAAGTGGTTTCCTCTATATTGGATGTTTCCTTCTTTCAAACTCCAGTGTCTGTATTGATAGTCCTTTACCATCACTTGTATTGAGATCTGTCTATGTGGTTGTGTGTACCAGTGACAGTCAAGCTGTTTTTCAGT
Organism: Nettapus auritus; assembly: GCA_011076525.1. Classification (NCBI taxonomy): domain Eukaryota; kingdom Metazoa; phylum Chordata; class Aves; order Anseriformes; family Anatidae; genus Nettapus; species Nettapus auritus. The sequence continues at coordinate 84,020,624 of CM021766.1, read as the reverse complement.
AAGCTAGTATTAAATTTTGCCCCAGAAACAGCCTGAATATAGTAACAAGGTGTGTAGCCTGGAACAATATAAGCTGTGCTCACACCACAGCTTAGCCTAGTCCTGATTTCCAAAAGAAAGTGCCTCAATTTGCTTTGTAACATGTAAATTGTCTTGTTAGAATTAACCTTTGAAACTCAGGACCTGAGATATCTGTATTATACTATGAGGGTGAAAAGGGTTGCCTGGACTGCAACTCAATGCCAGTGTCTTTTATTGCTCTGTGTCTTCTGAAAGTCATGTAAATAAATCATTTCAGCAATGTTACATTTGGTATCTCTACATTCCAAGTCTTAAATATGATGCAGACTTTTTTTTTTTTTTTTTTCAGATGTTTCTTTTTTTGATCTCTCTCAAATCACTTGACAGATATTTTCTCCTCGTCTGTCTATTAAAAGAGGAAACATAAAAGAAAAAAATAATTATATTTAATATAATATTAATAATATTTCTATAATAATAGGGTTAAAATACCACCTTTCCATTGGATGGGTACACCAAGGTCTGTGATAGAGAACAGCAACTTGTCTTTCGTCATCATCATAGCAGTATTTCAAACAGCAGAAGATGTCCTGAGGAATCAGGACTTTGCTGCTTTCATATATTATAGCATTTTGTCCCAAGTCCATACAGTCTGGTCTCCAAAAGCACAACAAAAAAAGAAACGTTAACATGTGTAACGGTATGACGGAAGGCTGTAAACTCATTACAGAGTTTTGTAAACTCAGCCAGAAAGTCTTTGGAACTAGTTATGGGGAAAACTGATGTAATACTAAGTCATAGGGAAAAAAAATCTCAGTTCATTTAGTTTAAACTAAGTCATGACTGAAGCAGTTTATTTATTTATTGATAGCATGTAACTGACTAGCAGCCACCTATATTTTCAGGTTCAATATCAGTAATGCAACATAGAAATCATAGAAACCACTTCCAAAATGTTAGTAATCACCTATGATTTTCGAAGTATATATTTTTTAACCAATCACCAAAGATTCTAATAACAAACACACACAAACCCACACATTTCCAAAGCTACCATCACATCCACGCTTTCCTTACAGGATGGGTTACAAACACCATTCCCAGTTGGGAAGCGTGGGAGCTACCTGCATACTTCCTGTAAAGAGACATGGATGCTGTAACTTTATGGGTACCTGTGCTGCACTCCACAATATATTAATGCCCATGCTAGTGGTACTATGCTAGTGCTACCCTAAAGACTCTTCCTGTTACAAGTGATTGTCTCACAGCTCTAAAGTTAGTTCTTTCTTTCTTTCAAAAGTCTCCCCCATTACTGTTTAATCCTGGCTGATGGCAGTCTTCATCTCAATCACTTTTTGGCAAACATCCTACCACACAGTTTTGTGTATTTGGTGCGCGCACACACACACACACACACACACACACACACACAGTTTAACCTCACATTCTTATTTACAAGGGTTATTAGCATTTAATGCTTAGGTATTGAAATTGAAAATCTATAAAAGATTTGGGAAGGATGGGCTATGTGAGCATCACTGCAATGGAACAGCTAGAAAGACAACTTCTCAGAAAATACATTCTTCATTATCTGGAGTTGAGCATGTACATGATAGTAATAAGTATAATGCTGTTTCTAGTTCTTAAAAGTCCCCTAGTTTGACTTTGGCCTGAATATACAACACGCTTCTATGGTATGAGTGAAAATGCAGCATGCCTGAAACCAGAAATCATAGTCAGCAGATACATAAGGTGTCAATACACGTTCACATTAAAAATAATAGATGGCTTAAAAATATCTCTGCTACAGATGGCACTGCAATCATAGCCTTAATTGCTTATTTGCATTTATTGGCTTTGTCTACCTGCTTGGACATCCAAACTTTGCTGACTTATCTAATCAATACAGAATTTATAAAATTAGACATAGTTTTCCTTCATTTCTCATTCTTGAGAAAACATCCTTTAATTCATAATTCTCTCTCTTTGTCTGTTCTCCAGGCAATGTTCAATTCCAGTGGTGCTAGTATAAAGCACATAGCCTCTGATTTGATGTTGTGTATGTTTTCATACAAACAGTTTTTCCCTCATGTTTTGAAGTGTTTTGTCTGCCAAAGGATTTTTAAGCATTTGCTTATTTTTAGGCAGATTCTTTTGTTGTGCTTTGTTGTGCCAGGGAGGCTTACCGAATGTGTATCTTTTTGCAGTTTTGACAGGGCAATATTTAGTTTAATTATCCAATATGAAAATCTCTGACAATTAATATTAGACTTCCGTTCCCACCTGATGCTTACTTGGCAGTCTTCTGTGTACACTGTGTCACTTCATGACATGATTTTAGGGTGAAGTTTCACAATTCAGCAGAGCATGGGTTGCTGGGTGAGTTCTCTGATAGTTTAAAACCACCTTCCTGGGGTACAGATGAGCACTAGAGAGATGCAAGGAAAGCAGCAAGAAGAGGAGGCAGGGTATAGGCTCCTGCTTGGTCTTCTTTGAGCAGGAAAGCTCAGCCAACCTGTGAACCCCTGCTGACAGAACGTATGAATTAAGAGACTCAGGCCCAACATGAAGATAACTTTAAGTAACAAACTAAATCAGTGTCCTAAAGCATCTATGAGATCTGAATATGAAGCTTTATTTGCTGTGACTTATACTGTTGGCAATCTGTGTTGAAAAAGTTAAAGAGAGAATTTAGAATATTAGCAATGCCATGGGATATATTATCATTCTGGATTGGTGTTAGTACCAGTAATATTGTACAGTTTTGCTCCTTGTACAAATCCTAGATCTTTGTATATGTGGATGATTACACCCATCCATTAGAAGACAAAAAAAATGCTGTGCTATCAACTGGGGGCTCTGGCCAAGTTTTCTGATATGGGGAGCAGGGAGCAAAGTTCTGTCTAATTCCAAAAGATTGAACTATATTAAATCTGACTAATTTATTATCTATTTTAATATGCTTGTTTCTTAGTGTCTCAGATGGCACCAAAAGCTCCTCTGGAAAGGGAGGGAGTCTGTTAAATGATTATTTATTAAACTATAATAGTATTACTATTTCTGTGCAATTTTGATTTATGGTAAGTATATGGTCAGTGCTGAAAATGGGAAGCAGAAGACAAAGTAACACAACTTCTGGATAAAACTGTCTGGAGGGTGGCATGCACAAAGAGCAGGAGGAAAATAGATATAAACAAGCAGGAAGAAATCACTGTGTTGGCCCACAGCTAGAATATCAGCTGTGCTCACAAAATCTCTTGACAAAGCTTAGATAAACAAGGACTATGCTTGTAACATGCAAGTTACTGCTTTGAATGTAATGTTTGAAAATGTATGTCACTAGCCAATGTGTCAAGACCTCAAGAATAAACAAAGTGTTTTTAATAAGAAAGTGAAACAGTACTCAGCCAAAGAACACATCTGCAAGAAAGAGAGACATGTATGTTTCAAGTGAAAAAACTTTATTGAAAATAAAAGGTAAAATCAGGATGAGAATTTATATGCCATTTTTAGCTCTACCACATGGAGAAAGAGAAACAATAGGGAGAAAAGGACATGATCTGGGTGCAATTATATTACTGAAAGGAACTCCTGAATCACTTTGACAAGCGAGAGAGGAAATAGCTTTTGTTACACAACTGAGAACTTCAGTATTTCTATGACTCCAGATGCCACATTTCCCATATTTAAGCAAGTCTTGTGAGAGAGAGACACACACATATCAGGTTACATTATCACAGAACAGTAAATCTAAGAAAAGGATAATCCCTCTTATATTTGTCATCAACTTCAGTCACAGTATTCTTGGCACATTTTCACACAATTTTTCTTAACTTTGCATAGAGTTCAGATCTGCCCAGATAGGTGTCCAGACAGGCAGGTCCTCTCTCTCTACCATCCTTCCCCTCAATCATTATGTTTCCTTAAGTTTTTCTTCTTTTCTGTCCTTCTGCTTCATAGCATATTTGCTATTCATGCACTACTTGACCCTCATAGTCTTTATATGTTATATCTAATGCACTGTTTGGTCCAATCCAATGTATTACTGCCGGGTACATGCATAACAAGCCATATGTACAAAGGTGACACACAACTGCAATATTTCCCAGGAACCTGCCTGTAGCATGGAGGGAGGGAGATAATCAAAATGTTTTGGTTCTGCCCTCCACATTTTAAAGGCAAAATGATTTGTGGTTGTATAGTGTGACCAATAAATTGACTTATTGTCTTACGTACTGCAAGATAGCAATAAATAGTAGGACAAGAAGCTAATTGCTCTTCTTGCTTCAGCAATTTAAAGGGAATGGCAGACTGAGCTCCAAGCTTTTCCTCAGGAAAATAGATGGTATTATTTCCTTCTAAAATTTCCCTGGCAGAATATTAGTCATATCAGGAAAGAAGGGAATGAACAATCCTTTGTTTCAGCTTAAAAAATGTTTCCAAGTTTAGTGCAGCATAATGTACCATCTCAGGTTGTCAGAGACTTCTCTGACTTTGTGAACATTTTGCAACAATACATTTTAAAACATGTTATATAACCAACCTGTACCATAATCCTAGTTTATTTATGACTTTTTGCCCCCCTCGGCTTTTTTTTTTTTTTTTTTTTTTTCGCCGCCCCCCCCCCCAGTTAACCATGTGTGCCGTGTGTGTTCATCTCCTAATTATATAGTATGCATTAAACTTACTTGCATCATGAATTATGATAGTTAGAATAATTTGGTTCTCCAGCTTTCTACATTCCAGGTTGGAGTAATTTTAACACTAGCAGGCTTAACACTTTACCACACACACATGACTTTTTCTGAAGTAATTTTTAAATTAGATTCAGAAACCAGAATTTTATTCAGCACTGAATTATTTTACCTTCAGCTTCCAGTGACTGGATCTAGTCACAGCCCTGACTGTGATATTATCCTCTATTATCAAGTTGTCATTTCCTATTCGGGTTCTTACTGTCCTTGATGAAATAACCCATTTTAACTTATCAAAGAAAAGTGTACTTGATTGTGGTTTTGCACGTCTCTCACAGAGGTGATTAAACTGCAGCACATTAGTTAGTTTTAGGTCTGCTAGATAAAAGGTAAGTTAGTAGAGTGCACTGGTACTGGTATCACTTGGTCTAAGATGTTGACTGCTTACCTTCCTCAGCACTGAGCTCTGATTTCTCACCACTCTCCCTTGATACATGGCTCTCAAATACAAAATTATTTTCAGAACCATTTCAGGAAAATTAGCCATTCCTGGTTAAAGGTCTGTCTTCTAATACTTGAACTGTGGACACCATAACTGGAAATCTATCCTGGTCAAAACAGAGGAAAATGAAACACAAACCCATTTACTTCAAAGGATTAATCTTCTGTATATACATACAAGCATTACCTTAGCCTTTTCAGGCCAGCAAACTACATGGTGAAGTGATGTTGTGTTTGTCCACCAGAATCTGCCCTTTTCAAACTCCATGAGTGCCAAGATAGGATTCACTCATGAATAAACACCTATGGTGTACATCTCTCCTGTAGGATTTCACATTGGATACTTTGATATGATTTTGACTTCACTCACTGGAAGAAAGCCAAATCACCTAATAAGGTTTAATCAAATATGAATTACATTAGTCATGGAAAAAAAATAAATAAATGAGATGGGAAACTGTCCAAGACGTAATTACTTTAGGACATTCTATCCCTTTTCAAATAATTTCCACAGGCTCTTAAAAGAAAGTCAACAATTTTTCTTAAATGTTGGTAAGAGATATCCAAACAGACTTAGTAAATGTATACAGCTGTTGGATATCTTTATAATGAGAACAGGAGAATCTCTCTTAAATGCCTGGCTGTATTGCAGAGCAGGAGGTCACCTGCCAACACACCCTTTGCCCTCCCTTACCAGGGTGTTCAGAGGGGCAGCCTCTCATCAGGCTCTGGAGAACACATGGTACCTTCCTCCCATGAAGGCTCTGCCCCAGGGCAGACACCTTCCTGCAGCAGTCTAAACAGAGAAGAGCTACTTAAGTCCTTAATATACCTTAGCAGTGCCACTTTAGCAGGTTTCTAGTATGATATTTTGGGAATATACATGAAAATGTCCAGACAGGACATACATACCCCTACAAATAAGACATGTGGGATGTGCTAGGGCACTTAAAATATCTATTTAAGTTACAGTTGCTGTTCATAGGACTCCACAGTCAACATCACAGACATTTAGTTCAAATCTATATGCACCAAGAACAGAGGGATTTACAGCAAGTTTCAAAGATTCTGCTAGAATCTGGCCCTTGACAAAACTGTTCCACTTCTCAAATAGTCTTTGAGGGTCACCAGACTACTGATACATGTGGGTCAAGAAAATGAGGCAAAACAAACTGACAAATGAAAGAAATAAAAATATGCTCTAATATTTTGCATAGATGGCTTTCTAACATTATTACTCTAAAGTTATTGCAACCATTTTAAATTAAAATACAATTACTTGATGTACTTCAAAAGTTGGCATTTGGTTGTGCATTTACACAGCGCCTAGGAAATTTGGGGTTTGTTTCTGTCTGGTATGGGAAGCCTTCGCACAATCATATTAAATTCAATAATAGTAATAACAAAAACCAAACGAAGCCACAAACAAACACCACTACCACCCCCACCCCCTAATTACAATTTCCACATCCCTGAAGGATTCCCAGCTTTCTATTTGCCAATATACTGTAGGCAATTTGGTACCTGTTGGCAAAAAAAGACAAATATTTTAAGATTCCTAAATTTTCTTCTCAAAATCTTCCAGTCTTCTCTTGTCAATACAAAAAGTATTTTAGCAATATACTATGGTAAGTTTTTTTGTATTTTCTAGGCCCAGAATTACAATTCATTTCCTCCTATGCAATCATTTTGGCTATAAATTCTAATTTGATCCAGTCTCCATATTCTATGTCACTATTTTATTGGATTCTTGTGAGTGGTATGGCATTCCTTCCCACTTTCTCATTATTCACCCCACTTTATCCCTTTCTATCCAATATGAACTGGAAAGAAGAATGAGAGGAAGAGACACTTGTCATTGATAGCAGAGACAGAAAGGAATGTTTTGAGTTATTGAAAAGAAAGTATTTCTATCACTTTTAAATAATATTCTAAATGTTTCTGTGAGTTATCTGAGACACAATATTCTTTCATTGATGTACTACATATGTTCTGATACATATTCCTCAAGGGCTAACTCACTAGATGATCTTAACTGTATTGGTTATAATAGAGGTGGCAGCTGACACCAGACAAAATGCTTTATACAGGGACACTAAAGAAATAGCACTCAGATTTGGTACACTCTTCTGAGCACCAACAAATGAAAGCCATCTCTGCTAAATTATATCTTCTTTTCTTGCAACAGAACACTTTCCCTGGATTTTCTGTTTGTTTTGCACTATACAACTTATGTTATTCTTTTTCTTCTTGTCATGGCCAGATTGCTGTTTGGAACCCTGTCCCCCCTTCCCCTGTCCTCTTGCTGGGGTAGGTCTCCTGTCCAACACATGATGTTGGTCTCTTTCTTTTGAGGTTTTTCTTTTAATATAGACCAGCCCTGAGACCTTTTGATGTGATGGTGTTTCCAACCTGTCCAGGAGAGCCTTACAAATGTGTCAATGCAAGTTTTTTGCAAAGTCTTGAGCAACACTTTTAACAATTTCCAAACACATTTTCAAAAGTAGAATGGCCTTTCCAAACAGATTGCAGAATGTACTTCCAACCTTGCCCCATACACAACAGGAATCCACCCTGGATCCATAATTAATGTAAAATGCTGAGTCCCCATAATTCTTTACCATTACTATTTTTGGCAATATCAAGGGCTTCTGGGTAGAGGATGTAGATTCACTATCACCTTCCTAAAGCAAAATGGGATATGCTTGGTCAGGTCACATGTGCAGGGTGTAACAATTTCTAAAATGGTGACCAAAAAAGTCACAAAAAGGTGGACTCATGGAACAGTTATTAGGGATGGGGCTGCCTCTGAAGGTCAGGTATGTGGCTTCTGTCGCTTCCTCTTCGGAACAAAAGTGTCCCTTGCACCAGTCCTAGTACATCTTTAGCATAGTATTTCTCTTCTTTTATTTATCTATTCCATCCAAAAGCAGATAACTCTGCACCCCATTGGGTGCAAATATTCAAAGAATTCAAATCTACTAAGTCTGCTGCTGAAGCAAAATCAGACCAAGGAATTTAATATTCAGGTCCTCTGGCACTTGATATGAGTAACGAAGAAACTATTATTTATTAATACTAGGTTTTTAATAACTTATCTGTTAACTTACTCCTTCAAAGAAAATACCTATTTACCACACAAGACAATAAACAAACAAAATAATAATAAAAAACAAACAAACAAACAAACAAACAAAAAAACAGAGTTTGTACATACAATTGTAGAGTCCTATTTTTCCTTATGTTGCTCATTTAACATATTTTGGGATTTCTTTTTCTGAAGTAAAATAATGCATAATCATCTCCAGAAGAAAAAATAATGTCTGACAGTAGTTACCCTCTTCCTGTACATGTATTTTTTAGTGAAATTCTTGCCCATCAAAAGTGCAGTGTAATTTGATCCCTCAGAATGCTGCCAGGTCAGCTCTGATTATTTTCTTCTGTTATAATGAGAAATGTCTGTTGAAAATAATTCTTATTCATGTTCTGTGCTGCCAGGTTGCAAACCTAAATTTTATTCCTAGTCCTGGCTAAATGTGGCCCCACTGTAGGGCTATCTACTTGTGAGGTAGTGAGAGACCTCATGCAAGCTGAGGTTTGCTTTCTGCTCAGCTAAGTTGGAACAGCTTAGAAAGATTGCCAAATTGACATCTGATAGGTGAGTGATGGTGGTAGAATGAAATGATCCTGCCCTCTCCATACTGTAACAGCTAAGAAAGCAGCATCCATAAATTTGGGAAGAAGTTGAGTAATTGTTCAAAGAAAGAGACACACAAGTATACATAGCAATAAAATTAATTTCCATTAGGACAAGGGATATTTCAGTAGAGGAACCTTTTTAACTAATCCCTGAAATCTCTGAAGAACTGTGAGGTGAAAATAAAATAGAGAATCTGGTCAACAGGAGAAGGAGGAGGTAGATAAAAGAGACTCCAGATTATGCTTCTGTGTCTAGATCTAATGGAGCTATTATCCAAGCACTTTGAATTCAAACAGGTATTTTAAGGAAAGTGGAACTAGTAGTTTGGAATTGAAAATAGGTAAATGGGCACTGCACTTTGAAGACACAGTCTCTTTAGCCAAGTAAATACACAGAGTAGATTCTTTATGAGGTTGTCTCTCAATGGAGAAGAAAAAAAAAAATCTGGCAGACAAAAAATCTCCTACCTTCTGTACTGTGGATTGTAGTGCTTTGGGCCTGGAATCAGATGATCTGACTTCTTTATCAACTAAGCTAGGAATAATACTAGAGCTTTCAGAGAACCTAAAGAAGAGCTATAGGACTTATGGTACTGAAATTCTTTTCATAGACTAGCACAGTGAATAAAATATAGCCTTCTTCTATCTTACCTTGGTAGGACCTTTGGTAACAATAGAATCTGAAAAAATGACAGCAAGCCTTCCAGACCCACCAAAAATTGTAGTCATAGAAGACCTAAGTACTGATTTACTGACACTTGTTGTTGTGGAAAGTAAATGTTTTATGTCATATTTTCTTCAAAACAGAGAGATCATAATGATGATGATATTTGCTATTGAATAGGTATCATGAGAAACATGCAAATAAATGGATTTGATTTTCTCTATATCAGTCCCATATAGTGTCTTGGCAGAAAATGGGAACTTTACACATCATCATTTACTGATATAGCACATGATGTCAACAGTGGGATATGCAGACTCTGGGTACAGAAGTGGAATACTCTGCTTATATATCAAACAACCCTAAGCTATAACATATTAAGCTTTTTTCTTCTGCTGAGGAGGTTGGACATGCACATGACCAATGATGAAGAGGTTTCCCTAAATGAACTCTACAGCCTGCGAGAGCTGATATCCTTGCAAAGGATCAAAAAGCTCTAGGAGTATGTTCCATAGTTTCCAATGTTTTGGAAGTAATCTTTGCACTGAATCACTGAATTGCAAGAATTTCCCACCACTTTCCCCAGCATGAGCAATGAAAAGATTTACTTGTTCAAGGACTTAAATTTATAAAAGGCAAGCAACACTTGATAATATAAGGTCACTTACTGATGCAAGTTGTAAAAAAAGTTAATTCCCTCAGGACAATGAGGAGCTTAAAGGGATCTATTCACCTTTGAATCTAAAGTACTTATCCTTCACTGATGCAATACTCACTGGCAGTGAATGTGAGATAAGATGAATTTAAAGAAAGCACATATTCCTTAGAGATTGATATTTCTTATCAATTCCGTAGCCAGCAAGATAAGATGAGACAGGCACTTTCTTAGAGATGCTGAGAGGATCTGCCTTATTAAGGGGCACTAACACTAACAATGCAGGCAGTTGGTAAAGTAGTATCTCTTAGGCTTTGTGGTGGTTCTTCAGCTGTCTTAAAGGGACCATAGATCAGCATCTACCATTTCTCAGGACCTGATGATCCTTAAAACATTTCTAGGCTACTTCACCCAATAATCTTATTCTTTGTTGAAATTAAGTTTTCATGAAGTAAAAGTAGTTGTTAAACATCCTATAATAGACAACAGTCCTTAAGAAAGCAAGTGAAGAATGTATATCCCACTGAAAATGCAGAGATAGGCTGTATTCTCTGGGTTGGAGGTTTGCCAGTAGAAAACATTTCAGTTGTTGTGAAGAGTGTCAGTAGGATGTTGCCTTAATTGTAGAAATCTCCTATGAAATATTTCAGTCATAATCTTGAGAGAGAGCTGGGTGCATATTTTCCTCCGAGGGCATATTTAAGTCTGTGGAGTTCAAAACGCCAAACTAGTGGTGTTTTAGTTGGCAAGACAAATCCTGGGTAGGACCCAAATGTGAAACTTTTATGCATGTTAGCCTTCCCTAGGCCTAGGGAAATCAGTGCTATTTTAAAGCATATGTTTTCATGCATTTTTATTAGCATGTGCTTAGAATACTATTTAACACTTAGTAGCTACCATACTCAGATTAACCTTGCTTTAGAAATATACTATCTAATCATGATCAATGCTAAGGATGATGTCTACACTGTTTGCAGCTTGACACTTGCAAATAAGCTATTAATTCAGAACTGCTTGCTAACTTGCTGTGCAGTGTTTGAATTCTTCCAGCATTTCTTTACAGAGAAAGCAAGAATTAGAGATTCATGCCATGAATATACTATATAGGATGGTTCTTGACAGTCTGGCATGGGTACTTCCATATTAACTGGGGCTTGTTTTCATTCCCTTTTCTTGCAAATCCTGCACTGACCACTGAAAAAAAGAACAACAAAAAACAATGTTTATTTCCTGTCCTCTGTACTGAATATTCCAACTCTAACTGGAAACCTAAGATTACCACTTTCAGATGTGGATCTCCTTTTTTTCTCGTATTCTCTCCCTCCCCCTAACTATCATATATTGGACTGTAAAGATGATAATGCCTCTTTAAAAAGTATGTTGAAATAAATGTTTTTCTCTTTTTCTGTAAACAATCTGAGTAGGGCTCTGCTCACGTTCTACAGCAGCAAATGAAAACAAAAACAAAAATAAGTAGTCATTATTCTTGACTGAAAAACGAGCTGTGTGCTGAAATTGTTGCATGTCATATCATTAGTACAGCGGTGTTTGTAGCACTACTGCTACAAATGATTGATCTACCTGACTGAAATGAGATGAAAACGTTTAGATGTAGAGCTTAGGGATATGGTTTAGTGGAAGACTTGTTAGCATTAGGTCAGAGGTTGGACTCAGTGATCTTGGAGGTCTCTTCCAACCTAGACTATTCTGTGATTCTGTGATTCTGTGAAAAGAGGATTTAGAAGAGAAAAAGAAAGTAAAAATGGATCCTAAAACATTTCTAGCCTTCTGTACTCCTTCAGTTGCATATATTCCTTACAGATATTATGGCTTTTTTTTTTTTTTTTTTTTTTCCCCCTATATAAAATATAAGATAGTGGGTTAAGAATGAGATTATCATGGAAAAACACTTTTTCGATAATTCCTTCAAGAAATGACTAGACGACAGATGTAACTGGCAGCAGAGAAGTGCACTATGTGCTGACTGCCCTTTGAAGTCCAGGTCTTGGAGGTTTTTAAAAAGATTTTTAAAAGCTTTTGCTAGACAAAGCCACAGATAACCTGGCTGTGTTGAAGATGATCTGCCTTCTAGTTGGATCTTGGACTATATGACCCCAGAAGAATTAGTAAGTTACTTTCTTTTAAACATCTATTTTCATACTTAAGCTTAGAGATGTGTATTGAAATCTGTCCACAGGGCATAGTTAGAAACCCCATAACAGTGTAAAATGAAGGGACATTGTTAAATGAAGAGGAAAAAGGAATAATGAATACTTTCTAAAGACAAACAATGCCTGTTATTTTGCATTTTCCAATTTGTGACTGCAAGCTGTGCCCAGGAAAGATGCTGAGATAAGAAATGAGGGATCTATAATGAAAGTAACCTGATGGCTGAGCAGGAAAATAATGCTTTACTGGAGCTAGTGATTATGTATACAGAAGATCTATAGTGGAAAGAAAAGAAAACCCCAGATTTAGAAACTTTTCTTCTGGGCCTCCACATGCTTCTGCAACAGCTTATTCATGAGACTAGAAGTCTGACAATCTGAAAATCTGAGTCAAATGCCAAAGACATTAAAATAAGTGAGTCACAGGCTAGTATTCACTCTCCTAAAGACATGGCTTTTGTTGTAGAAAGAAAATGAGAGCTGAGATGAATGATTGTGAGGGACAACATTTCTACTGAATTTCATTGGCTCTCTAAACAAATTCCATCAAAAATTTGTACTCTCTCGTGAGATACATTAAAAAATAGGAGCCTTAAAACACATATATTGACATTTGGAACACATTTGGATCTAGGTGAGATTTATTATTTTTCTTTAAGAAAACAAATTGAAGTCAAGGACAAAGAGAGCAGAAGACAGAAATTACTCATCCTGAATTAACCACGAAAGCTTTCACACTGCACAGGACTGGAAGTCTTATCATATTCAGAATAGGGTTTTACTTCCAGCAGCAAATTGGAAGGATGACTTCAATGATGGTTTATCATCTCACCAAGCTCTTGAGTCACTATCTCTTTTGGACAGTGCAGTATCAAGAATCTTTCAGCTGAATTTGAAAAGGCACACGCCACCTTCTTTCTGGAATTGAAAACAACTATTCCATACATGTTTAGGTTAGTGTGTAAGGAAAGTATTATGTGAACATAATATTAGATGTGCTGAAATTGTTGCTATGTAAATTCTTACTCCAAATGTGGCACAAATTTGCACATTTAAATAGGAAGTGGAAATCACCTTTCACAAAAAGAAGCATATTATACATTGTTAGTTTCATGAACTGCTTTTGACGGCAGAAAATAAAAATACCAGCAAAAAAAATTCTGGATGATGCAAATCTGCTTAACTTCTATCTTTTTCTCTTTCTGACCACACAACAGAATATTTATTACTGTAGTAGTAGAAAATTATCTGAAATATCCAAAACTACAAGGTTGATCATCACAATGTGTTTTACTCTGCTATTAGAAAATACACTCTTTTCCTGTTGTAAGCATTTTCTCTATAATATAATATTATTGGGCATAAAGAAAAAACAGTTCTATTTTAATACTTACGTCAATGGATTTTGAATGCATTTTTGCTTTAAATTTTATGGTGAGTTACTTATGTTTTTTCATGCTTATTTGAACAGACATTTGAGTAGTTACTGTAACTCCTTTTTATTCAAACTTATTTTTTATTGTCTAAATAATTAGCAATTAATGAAGTAGGAACTGGATCCAATAAAGATAAAAGTTGAATTCTTTTTAACTAATTTATGAGGCTTTCAACATTTAACATAGTGGCCTTTATTGATAAACATCTTGCTGCTTGCTAATACTGAACAAACAACAATTCACAAATTGTTCATTGCTAAATGCTCCTGAGCACTTCTACTGATGTACTAAAATGTGCCCATGCTGACCTAAAGGCTACCATTACCGTCCAAGTAACATACTATTAAGCTCCAGTTTTGAAAGTTAGTTTTGGAGAAGGAAGAATAATAAAAGCTTCATTATTATTATAAAGATGGCTTATACTTGTACATAAATACCTCAGATATATTGGTCTCCACTGTTCTAGTTTAGAAACAAGTAATATATGAGAACCACTTGTTCAAAACCAGTTTATGATAATAAAGAGAAGTTGTAACTGGTGAATGAGAATACAAGGATGGGTAACAGAGGACATAGTGTGGAAACAAATAGAAAAGATTAGAAACTAATTTTGCCAGATAACCAAAGTAATGCTGCCTGGGTTTGGGTTCAGCCTTGGGTTGCATAAGCAAAAAAAATGAGCAATTGCTCCCTGAAGAGCATGTGTAATAGAATGTTTGAGATACGTTTCTACTGTGAATGTCCAATAGAGTTGATCTATGCACATGCTATTGATGTGTAACCATAAGACTAACGGTAGAGTTAACTGAAAACAGATAGTTGCAAAAGGGTCCAATAAGGAATCCTAGGTTTTTCATGTCAATACTGTAGAGTTCATGTATAAATATGCAGGAACTGTGACTTCCAGCCAAAATGATATTCTGGTCAAATGGCAATATAAAAAGGTTCTTTCTGAAATAATACATGGAACTGGAAAAGAGTATGTGTACATGATCATCTCTGAGGATGAGAGACAATACTTTCCTTCAGATTTCTGGTTTGTTTTTGTCTGTTTTATTGCAGTGATGCCTGGGGTCTCTAAACTGTTTTGGTTCCCATTCTGTTGTGTGCAACTAAAAGGTCAGTGCCCCTTCTAAGAACAGGTTATTCTTTCAAAAACAAACAACAACAAAAATAGTTTTCTTCACATTTTTATCTCATTTATTTTATGTCAGTTGTATCTGTTCTCCTGAGCTTTCATAGTAAAATTTATAATTAAAATAAATTTCAGTGGAAGTTTCTTCCCACAGGAACTATGCAACAAGAATCACATGTAGCTTGTAGAAGATCACAGAATCATAGAATCATTAAGGTTGCAAAAGACCTCCAAGATATGTGGTCCAACCACCCCCCTAACACCAACATCACCCACTCAACCATGGTCCCTAAGTACCACATATAACCTTTTCTTAAACACACCAGGGGGTGGTGACTCCACCACCTCCCTGGGCAATCCTGGGCAATGCCTAACCACTCTCTCCAAATTTCCAACCTGAGATATCAAATTTGGCAAAGGATGACAGAAAAAAAATGCAAGTAAACACAAAATTACAGGATTCACTTTTCAGCATCATTTAGTCTTATCTAGTACATCAATAGCCATCTACACCTGCTTGTAACAGAAAAAGTGCTACTTATGAAGAAATTGTCAATCCCTTGGCAATAGAAATCAGTATAATTTAGCAGTGTGACACCTTTCTGAAAACACAGTGCTCTGTTTACTTAGACACTACAAGGTAGTAAGGAGAATTCCTACAGTTTAATACTCTCACTTATCCTCCAACATTTTCTTACTAGATAAGGGCTGAAGTAAAGGTGTTTTTGCAGGAATACTTCCAGGACTGACAGTTCAACAGTTAAATGCAAGACTGTGCTTTATCTACAAGTTAGTAAGGGCAGTGTGGGATCTCAGAGCTGACAGGGCATGATAGCAAAGATTTTCGCAGGGATGTGCCTAGATTTGCCTCCGAAAGCAATCCAAGGGTGTAAACATAGAAAGATAAAGCCATGTACATTGTCTTATATATGCTGCACAAAATTTTCTTGTTCACAGCTTTTACATAAAGTGCTCTAGCTTATTTTTAATTATTTTGTCTCCTCTCTACCTTGAACAAATAACAAACGTGATTTGCCTTTATCTTTTTCTAAGGAATGATTAAATAATTTTTTGTTTGTTTGTTTTTAATATTTACATTCCAGATCAATGCAGGAATGCAAGAATCTTTTCTTGTGCCTGATGAGTGTTTTGGATGAATAACCACAAAAGTAGTGCTAGGACCAGCTGAAGTGTTCCATATTTCAAGATTGTTTCAGGTGGATTTCTAACAAAGCTTCCTTCTTTTAAGCTCCAGTTTTCTGAGCTCGCCCACATGTTTAAACTGAAAAAAAAAAAAAATAAAAAAAAAATAAAAAAAAATGACATAACTTAGGAATTGGGTTAGACTTGGGACAATTATTCTGCTTAGAATGTCAACCATTGCATTGTACGTGCATGTTTATGAGATTGACCTGCAGACTTGCTGAACATGTATGACATGAAACACTATGGTTTATCAGAACATGCATGCAAGTTCTTGTTTGGATTAGCAAGTATGAGCTGATATATCAATGACTGGAAAAGGATTGATTCTAATGCATGACTCTATCACCAGTTAAATATCATGAAAGTTAATGCCTCCTTCACAGAAAGTTGCATGCTTGAATGCAATGTCAGGCAGTCTGCTGCATCTAGTTGTACAATTATATTGTTCTCAATGTATAAAAATAAAACACTTATTCTTCTTAAATTTATCACTCATTATAACCCTAAGAGTATAAATCTGCCATATAACATAAAATACCACACAGTATTACTCCATGAAAGGAACCAAAAATGTTTGAAATCTAATGCATTTGTATATATTGATAGCAGGTATTATATAAGCCTGCCTCCCTGTTCCATCAGCCACTACTTGTTACCATGACAATTCAGCAACTTAATATCCTCACCAAAATCTACTGATCTACTGCAAGAAATAAATCTATTCCATGGGCTAGTTAAAATAAGTAAATAAGACAACAAATCATCATCCTACAAATAAAAAGAGAAAATCTCACTTTAAGACCACAGAAAGCCTGATGAATCAACAAACTAGCAAGTTAAATTAAGATCTTAGGCATAGTATTTATTGCTGAGTATTCAAATACAGTTCTAATGTTTGGACATTTGCCTTCAAATATGAAACCAGTAAAAATATACTTTTTTTTTTTTTTTTTTTTTTTTTTTTCTGTAGCAGGTCAGCCACAGATTACACTAGTTGTCTAACAGTAATTTATCTGGAATATTTTCATGTAGCTGTTATTTTCTACCAACTGAAGTAAATCAGTGTTTCAGATAAATTATTTCTGAAGGGCATTGGCACAAAAGTGTCTGCATTAGGAAACAGTAAGAGATAATGTTTCAGACTAGGTAAAGCAGCATGACTAAGGGGTTTGGAAATTCACATAATTCAGCCACTATGGTGGAGATGAATTGTAAATGCAGTTTTACATCCATTGTCAGAATCAATGATTGCCTGATTTTATTTGTTCATTGTGTCCTGATTCTCATTATGCCTCACATTACCTATTGCCTTGGGCCAAAAAGAAAGAAATAGTAAAACAAAAATGTCTCATTTAAACTTGTGGTAGGGTCTCAGTGTACAGATAACCAGCCATATCAACAGGTAATTCAAAATCTGTCATATAGCTGTGATAGGTCTAACATTTTAATACTACACTGTCTACTGTTCTACCTTACCCTAGAACAGTCCACAGTCCTCTTGTGTTGCTGTTAGGAGAACATACTAATTGAAATAAGATCACCCAATCCAAAGTCTTTTTTTTTTTTTTTAAAAAAAAAAAAAAAAAAGATGCTCCAGCATCACCTAGATAGTATAAGGCTTCAGAACAAGAAATGGATGAGTTTTAGATCATAGTTCAAGACTGAAGGACTAGGCTGAGGACCTGTCTTTCCATTTAAGAGCTTCATATTTACAAGAAAAATAGGCATTGGTAAAGGAATTTCTAGAACAACAGGTTTGTTTCCAAAAATGTTGGAGGAAATCTTGTGTGCCATAGGATGAAGTAGAGTACACATACGAAGGTGCTGTTCACACATGGAACTGAATAGGTTGAAAAGCATGAAAATATAAGGGAAAAAATGAATTCCAAAAATAATCAGTAAGTAAAAGAGGTAGAAAACACACACACACACAAAATCTATGCAATTTACAGTTCATTGTTTCACATCCAGTCACAATTTCATCTCAAATGCAATGTGTGTGCCCATGCTAAAATTTTGCATTCTGGAAATTCTCCTGCTTATAACAAATTTTGCAGGTCTTTTGTAGGTAGAGGTGCAGATTTCCATTTGGAAATATCAGAAAATGTCAATGGAAGTTGAACTGAGCAGCTTCAGGGTAAATGAAGCCCTTAAGCTTATAAAGATCAACAACCAGACAGAGAAAAGAAAGCTGTCTAGTCAATACCAGCCAGTTAAAATAACACTTTCCAAGATGTGAAGAGATGTGTCCTACTGAGTGTGCGTGATAGAGAGCCCAAATCTGAACTGAAGACTATAAGAGATGACTGCATATGAGATTATTACACAATTTTACTTTGACCTGAAAAGTAAACACCTCTTTAATTTGCCAGCCAATGTAGAATAGCCAGTGTACCAAATTGCAGATGCTTTCAAATGTTGCAGAAGCAGGCACTACTTAAGGGCAAAAATTAATTTTATTATAGAGGAAGGGCTGTAGAACTTGTGAACCACATTTATCCATCAGATGCATAGTAGTTGTTCTTCCCCTTTCACTGCTACATGTGAGAAAGGGATGCCACCTTTGATACAGAAAGGGTGTAATATTTCCTGTGTGACTGCTGGAAAATAATGATAATCTCTAAGCCAGTACACTGACAGTAAAGATGACTGCAGAAACAGCTAGAAGAGGAAAAGGACATTCATGTGAATTGCAACCCTGTGACAGGTATTTTATTTCATCCTGTGGCATATACTCATGTTGGTAATATGTAAACAATAATTTTTGCTTTGGAAAGTCTCTTCAGATGTGACTACAAATCCCTGCAGTACATTTGAATAGTATGATTTGATGCCAGCTGTGAAGAAGAGGAATTATTTTAACTGTAAATTTGCCATGTATAGAAGGAAAATAATTCCTCCTATGGTAGTCTCTGCTAAGACAGAGTAGAGAGTTGAGACTCTACTTATTTTATACCCCCCATTTCCAGCCCTCAAGTCTTACTCTTTCCTCTGTCATGTTTCTTTCTGAACATTTAATTTGCTGTGTCTTTCAAGAATTAAAATGATCTTGGGAGCTCATTGGAATAATGTCTTTCCAGTACTGTGGCATTTTGTAAAGGCTAAAGTCCTTGGAAGATACGCAAACCTGCCCACTAAAGACTGCTCTCTTTTCCAGACTTAGAATTATACCTGTTGCTTTACAAGGTGCTCTTAATGGAAAGCATGCTTATTAGACTGTCAATTTTATTATTTTCCAGTGATATAGTTTCCATTTCAAACAATGTCTGCTGGCTGGTCAGCTCCCAGTCAGATTGGCCAGTTTTACTGTGGTCTTGCCAGCTGACATCAGAACTGTAAAGCTTATTCAGATTAACTGTGTCTTTGCAAATAATACGTCTGAGGTACACTGATGTATTTAAAAGATGTGAATCCCAGCTGAAAAAAAAATCACATGAACTGGTATTTAAAGTCTGGATATGACTCATGCACACTGTATAGGAGCTTTTGCTTTTTCTACTGTAGACAGCAGGCTTATACCTCTTAATGTATTTTAGTATATTTTAGCACTGAGCTGAATAAGACAACTAGTAATTTAAATCCATTTGTTCTTTAAAATCTGTCACTGAAGCTGATCAATAAGGACAATTGTTTACCAGTTCCTTAATTTCTCAGTCAGCAGATTAAATTTTATGTATAAACATATATATTCTTATCTCAGATCTGGGAATTTGCAGAAGGCCATGATTCTTCCTAGTCAAATCTAGTTCACAGGTCTTTCTGCAAAGTTTGAAGAATTCTTGTCATTATACTGCAATAGAAAAGAATACATGAGTCACCTAAAACACAGCTTATCTTTCAGCTAGTTAACTTCTGAGTTGTGTTCTGAAAATATGGGAGACAGTGCTGAATATCTCTCAGCTTAGCTCCATGGGAATAATAGCATCATACTGATCAAAGGGAGAGTGTTGCACTGAAGTACACAGATTATCTTGACATTTTGTCCCACGTAACGGCAAATTTTGACATCAGACACACTGAGAGACAAAAACAGATTCTGGTATATTTAAATCCAGAATGAGTACTGAATCACAATAATTCCAATTTATTTTTCCTTGAGATGTGAACTGTATGTCTTGCTCTATGCAGTGCTATGCCATGACCTTCCCTTGTGCTTCCATTTGCGTCAGGGACGCAAGGTCTGTCAAAGTTCTCTGGAGACAGTTATATTGACACTTTCACTTTGGACATGTTTCAAATAAATCAAACTTTATTTTAGTATAAGAAGTGTGGAAAAACAATATACACCAGAACATTAGTTCAGGAAGTAAAATCACTTAGATATTATATGTTTCTATTTTCTAATCTAGCACTAGATAAGCAGACTAGATAGACTGGCTTTGCAATTTATCTAGTCTCATGCTCACAGAACAGTGGGAAAAACAAAGGTTCTGTCCCCACTTCTCCATTCAGCATGCCAAAGCTGAAATGAATATTACATTCATCTACAGCCTGTCTGGACCTTACAGTTTCTGTAATAGAACAGAGAGCTGGGCAAGGAGGAAATGGAGAACAACCATCAAGTGTTACTCAATTTATTGGTCCTTATGTCAAATTTAGAATAAAATAGCTTAGTAAAAATAATCTAAGCAGAAAGAAAAAACTTAGTAAATCTTTTTTTTTTTTTTCAAGCCAAAAAACACAACAGAATGATCTTTCCATTGTGCTAGTACACTTTGATTAGTAGTATTTGTTAGACATATGGAGTCATTATGACTCCATAGTGAACTTTTTTCAAATAAACCAAACAAAATGGATTCAAGTAAATTTAGTGGATAATGGGCTTTCACTAGGAAAAGTAAAAGACGAAAAGACAATGAAAACATATCTGACCATCAGAATGTCTTGACTAAAACAAGTTGTGTAAACTGGTTTATTAAGTAGAAATTATGTCTTTGAGTAGCTCATCATGTTTTATAGAATCATAGAATCATAGAATTCAGGTTGGAAAAGACCTCTGAGATCATCTAGTTCAACCTTAAACATAGTACTGACAAGTCCACCACTACACCATGCTACTAAGTTCTACATCTGCACATTTCTTGAGGATCTGCGGGGATAGTGACTCAACCACCTCCCTGGGCAGCCTATTCCAATGCCGCACAACCCGTTCAGTAAAGAAATTTGTAATATCCAACCTAAACATCCCCTGGTGCAACTTGAGGCCATTTCCCCTCATCTTATATCTTGGTGCTTGGAAGAAGAGCCTAATCCCCAGCTTGCTACAACCACCTTTAAGGTAATTGTAAAAAAAGTACAATAATGTCTCCCTGAGACTTCTTTTCTCCAAGGTAAATGACCCCAGCTAACTCAACTGCTCCTCATAAAGCTTGTTCTGTGGATCCTTCACTATCTTTGTATTAACCATTTTGTCCCTTCTCCTTTTCTTGCTCTACTTTTCTTCCTTCTCTTCCTCCCCATTCTCTTCTCTCTTCCATTTCCCCTTTTCAGATAAATAAATCTCTAGCTATAGAGATGCCAAAGAAAATCTCCAGACACCTGCCAGTCCTTATACCTGAAGTTATGTAAAAGAATTTCCATGTTTAGTTTTGTTTTTCATTTGTTTAGTGAATCACTGAGCTCCCATGTTCTATAAATATCCTCATACGATGATCAAAAATCTTTTGAGGGATCAAAGAGTCACTTATATTAATATAAACTCTCATGCTGTAAGTGTTTTTTCTGCAATAATTTTTACTGCCATTTTTCCTATACAAGTACTAGTTTGACTTAAGATACTCTTAAACATCTGAGCAACTCCTGTTAATTAATATTATAATTAGTAAAATCAGAGGTAAGGAACTATGTTACTTTGAGTTTTATTTTGTGATTCCAGGAGTAAACAACAGACATAGTGGTTAGTGTATTTTAAACCTCATAAAAAGTTATTTTTAAGACCTAAGAGACTTGCAATTCACAATGAAAATATTTTGAAATGTCCATCTATCCACACAAAACAGCAGTTACTATTGAAACCACAGGAATTCCCGTGGTTTCAAACAACTTTGAGAAGACTAGTAGTCACACCCTTGCCCCCTATAAATCATTTAAATTACAGACTAGATTTATTAACTGGAAGTGACAGCTCATATGGTGGACAGAATATCCTCCAATATAGTATTTGCTGCCTCTCCTGAGTATGAACTCTCTGCAGCAATGGTTTCCAAGCACCACTAGTATATGCAAGTGATTAGTGATATGACAGTATCTCCAATACCCTAAAAGACTCAGGACACCTGTCTTTGTCAGCTAAGAAAGGGGAACCTCTGTCCTTTCCCACATGTTAGCAGTTCAGCATGTGCAGTGATCTGCTTTATCCTTCAGGTGTGTCTGCTAAGAATGCTTAGACAACTGTTGTTAACTTGCATGTATACTGAAAGTTATATCAGGTGGGAGCAGACATAGCTTAACCCCACAAATAGTCATGTTGTGCAAGATCACTGAGTAGTGGGAGGCTGGAACACATGGCATTGCTGCTGATCACCTTGTAATGAGAGACTATTGTCCCAAAGCCAAGATTCACATTATCTTAGCCAAGGTTTCTGTAAGCGTAATTCTGTATCACAGATAGTCGAAGAAGCCAGGCCTGTTTGTAACTGAACAATCAAGTGGCATGACTAGTTCACAACAAACTCTGGGGGTTCTGTGGCTGAGAAGATGCATCAGTATCACACAGGTGGATGTCTGATTTTCAGAGGAAACTATGGAAAAATCCCATAGTTAACTGGTAAGTTAATATAAGAGGAAAACATTTATTTATTTATTTATTTATTTTCTTGACACACTCCTTGAAACAGAAAATAAAAAATTTCTTATTGCTTGTATATGAATACCTGGGCTGATTTGTGGTATTAAGGAAGGGCTTGGTTTTTTTCTTGTTGCTGTTGCTATTGTTTTGTTTTGTTTTGTATGAGTAAAAGGGACTCACAGGGAAAAAGAAGGGAATGTATGAGCCAGGAGATTCTTTTCTCTTTCTTCAACCTGAACAACCCACTAATCTGTAAACTGCCCCTTACATTCCCATGGCATGCACTGTCTTGCAGAGAAATTCATCAACCTGTGCAGTTTCAAAACCTTAAAATAGGTAATGGAATCTCTATCTTTTCATATCTCAGTTGTATATCTTTCTACTTTTCTTCAGGCTTCTCCCAGCCCTTCATCAAAGTGAGAGCAATTCTCTTTTTCTCTGGACAGTTCTCTATGATGGGTATTTATTGATATTCATCTATTCCCATCTCATTTTGGCTCTTGCTACAAGGCAGCCTTGGGTCCTCCATGTCATCTTTCTCTTATTGTCTTGAAGATGGTTCATTTCCACAACTGTTGAAATTCACCAGTTAAAAATTGACCTGATTCGAAAACCATTCACTTTAGACAGTCTATATTTAAGAAAGAATGATGACTGAAATTCAGAGCAGCTGCACCTTTCCACCTACACTGGGTCATGAATCAAAACAAGAATGTGATTCAGATACATCAAAACTTTGGAGATTTTGCAAATTAAAGGAAGATTAGCCCAGATTTTGAAATTCACCTTCCCATTTTTCTCATAGAGAAGTAGGTACATGCAGATATGTAACAGTGAGACATTTCAGAAGAAGCAGAGGATGAAGAGCCATGACTTTCTACATATATTGAAGAGATGCATTTGATTTACATCTACCTTCTGAAGCACTAGCAAAAGTGGAAAAACACTGTTGACTTATATCACCATTTTGATAGCAAAAAATTGAAACAAATCCTTGCTAAAACCCTTTGGAGAGATGAAGTCATCACCTTTATGACATTCCATTGATGACTCCGCTCTTCTTGAGCAGTTATTGATTAAGGAAACATTTATCTCTGATAACATCACAGACTAAAACTCCAGGCTGATCTGATTTGCAGCCACCTAATGCTCATTCAGTCTTTCTTATTCCGTATCTTCCATTTCTTCTGGAAGTGACTTTAGTTGCTTACCCTGAAGTAAGGTGCTACAATTTTTCTTGCTTTCATCCTCGCATGCCCAATGTCTGATACTAAAACAGGTTCATTTCTGACTAGGGCATTATTTGATAATCAGAATGAAAAGAAAAAGAAATACTAGAGGTGGTGAATGTGCATGTTCTGAGTGACATTTCTTTCACATGATTTGGAGACATCCTTTTGACTTCCTCCATTTTCACCATCTATAAAAGCCAGTCGAACTACTTATATTTTAAGATTACCATTAACATATTGAGCTGTAGATGCCTGAATTCAGCTTGATTTTTCAACAGGTTTTAGTGACTAAAGCAATGTATCCCAGGTGACAAACTGCAGCTCCTTTGGTCTTGTAAAATTTCACTATAAAAAAAAAAAAAAAAAAAAAAAAATCAGCAGAGAAGACAGAGAAAAAATAAAATTATGTGACAAAAAGGAGGCTTAACAGCTTAAACTGCCACTTGCATGTTGCAGACAAATTTTTGAGTGTTACTAAAATACAAAGACTTGTATTCATGTTACTAAAATACAAAGACTTTGTATTTTGTTCTGGCTTATTCCCTAACTTTTAAGATCTGTGTAGACTCTTACATAGCGTTTTTGCGTCCTGCAGAGTAATAAATTTAGAATCCAGATTTAGAATAAAGAAATAAGAACTAAAAGAAGAATTCAAAATGGAAGAAATGTTAGTTCATACAGAAACAAAAAAAAGGAAGATGTAATGATAATATGGCACTTCCAAAGTACAGAAATGCGTAAAATATTAGCCAAAACATTGCATAGACAACGGAAGTTATTGTTCCGGAGAAATGGAATCGGTATTTCTGGTAACCATTCCTAAATGCTTTAACTGATCAAAGATGCACTTTGCCAAATGGAAGCTATTTCAAGCTGATGTGTTTTACATTATGACTAACCATGGTAAATTATAGTTAGAGTTCTTCGTGTATATCACAATGTATGTAGACCAGATGACATACATATATCAAGGCTAACATCTAATCAGAATCATGAGTGTGAAACAAGGGGAAAAAAAATAAAAATAAAAATAAAAAAATAACATCTATTTCACTGGGAGATGAAAAAAACCAAGACACTTTGGATCATCCTCCTTGACAGTGTCCTCATATGTTAGGTTGGAAAGAACTGCTCAACAAATAATAAATGAGAATGTCCCAGATGTCTTCTCTTATTTCCATTGGCTCTGTTTAGGTAATCATTTTTAATCTTTTCACATTCTAAATCAACAGTCTGGATTTTAATGCTGTAATGAGAAACGAAACAGATATTTCTCAATTTTCCTAATTTATCATGATCTTATTTGTGTATATTTGTCTCTCAGAAACAAAGCTGTTGCTTTTATGTTATACTGGGATGAAAACTGAGAACTGTTGAAGAAAGATCTTTCAAGTTTTGTCAGAAGTGCTTGTGTTCTGTACTATAATTTATATTTAAAATGTTTATTTTAAAAAAAGAACAAAACAGACTTTATAAACTAATTTTGACTCCAGACGGATTGTTTCATATTTTTTTATTTCCTTTATTTTTTAAAAAAAAAACCAAAAAAAAAAAAAAAAAAAGAGTAATCTAAGAAAAGGTCTCATTTTCTAGTCACAGGCCTAAATAAAAGTTCTTTTACTGTCTTCTTTGCTGGTATGCACCAGTTTGTTGCATAATTTCTAAGTAATTGCAGCCTGATTTTAATATATATAAATATAACCAATATTTCAGTCCAAATAACATGTCAAATGTCAAGCTGCTTTCTGTTGGGCAATGTCTCCTGAAGATTTGTGTGTTAGACTTTTAAATAGTCTTTCGTACCCTTTTAGCAGTTCTCAGGCATAGGCAATCATATGAGCAAGTCAGCAATCTGTGGAGAAGAAAGACTCTTTACATTCAAACTACCTCAACTATTCATCAAGCCTGATATCATAGAATGGAAAACATTTTCATGTTGTCCAATATTAGTGCCTAGTAGAGAATACTGAAGCTCATCTTAAGGATATTACTTGTAATAAGTTTATAGAATTTGCATATTTTTCCTTAGGGACTTTGGGGACAAAATGATGTCTTTAGATTATATATAGTATTCATTTCAAACTACTTCTTTTTAAATAGCAGCCTTCTTACTCAGTATCTTTTAGAGGAAGGAAGCAGAATTAAGAAAATTATATATTTTCTGGACTAATACAAAAGTCGTTAAAGGAAAACATACAGAATTCAGTGGTAAAATGTCTGGCTTAGAGCATGCACATATGACAACTATAATGATATAATTACATTTTTGGATAATACTTACTAGGTTCAAAATACTTTTCTGAAACTATCAAACAAGCCCAAAATAAACATTAGTGAAAGAGCATTAAACTACAAGATGTTTTTAGAAGTTTTTTGTTTGTTTGTTTGTTTGTTTTTTAATCTATTGAGAACAATGATGTCCAGGCTGACTACTTTGTTTTCAACAAGGTGCTTCTTTTTTGCATTAATTTAAATTATTTTTTTAGATTAATTTTTACCTGAGGGATAAGTCACACATATATATACATATAGAAACTAAGGTTTACAACCTGTTAGAAGGTTGACAACACAGGAAATAAATGCTCATTTGAATCAGATAAGCTTTGAGTCAAATGCTGCTTCAAGAACGTGTAAGCTCAGCAAGGCAACGCACTTCTTAGTGTTACTTATGAACCTCCTACCTCCTTGGTATAAATGCATTCTAGTATGAATAACAGGATCATAGTAGGTCACTTAGTGGATTAGATGGAAGTCTGTTACATTTTTCTTGAAACCAGAAGTGGATATCAATTTGAAATAAATAAATAAATAAATATAATAGTTCCCTCTACTACAACAGGCTTCTTCCATATTCACTGGGAGGAAGAAGTGGAAGAGGGAGAGTCAGAAATTTCCCATAACTAATCTGTCACTGATGGAAACACTTATTATTATAACTGGCCAACTGTTTGTGTTTAGTGAGAATGTGTTTAGAGATCAAGATCTACATATTGTCTTCAGCAATTTCCACAGGACAGTGCTTAGAGAAAAGTAGGAATAAAGAAACCATATTAGTCCTAATAAGATCCTAGCCTATAGATATTTTAAGATAAAGGATTTCCAGTGCCAGGTGAAACTTCTTTGCAATTAACAATATCAAATAGATTTCTACTCTGTGAA
The DNA here is from genome assembly GCA_011076525.1 of Nettapus auritus. NCBI lineage: Eukaryota > Metazoa > Chordata > Aves > Anseriformes > Anatidae > Nettapus > Nettapus auritus. The sequence continues at coordinate 83,993,267 of CM021766.1, read as the reverse complement.
CTTGTCCTTGGAATCGAGGGAAAACTCCAGCACCTCCAACATCCTTTGACAATAAGTTCCACATATCTATCTCCAATTATATCTCCTAGCAGAGATGTTTCTGGAAAAAATGAAGACCAGGATAAAATGGCCAGAGAATCTTACAAGTATAGTTAGTTGTAACACAAATAAACCAAACCTATGTACTAACAGGTATTTGAAGGTTGGACATTGATTTCTCTTTGCTGAGATCTTTTACTTCTTTCTCCAAGGTAAAAGACTGTTTTTCTTATTTTGTCACAGTGCTTTATTTTGCAACACTGAGCTAAAATCTGCAGAATGTTTCCCTGCAGTTTTTAATTTAATTGTCCCTAGGAACATATTGGAGATGAGATCTGTTTAGCTTGTCAAATATAGTTAATATTAAATTTATAAGCAATTTAATAATACAGAACCTAAGCTGGTAATGTTCCTCAGTATAATGTTAATGTTAGTGAAGATGTGGTGATTCACAATTCTAGTCCCAAGTAAATCTTCTCTGTAAATCAATAGGGCCTATTTTTGATCCTGGTGCTATGACATTATAGTTTGTTGACAATATCAGGGATAACATCCCTCAGAACCATCTTTTAGAAATCTAATGTTCAAGCAATAGGTGGTATAGCTTAGAAATCCTATTTTGATGCTTTTAGCCATTTTGTAAAAAGATATTTGAGAATCCAAATATTTATACCAAATCTAGAATGGTCCAACACTATCAGAGAGGTAGATTTGCAGGCCTCCAGTGAAATATTAATAGCAGAGCACCCTAGGAAGAGCAATATAAGCTGAGAAACACTGTTGGATGCTCAGACATGTTTTATGCTCTGTGACACAGTAGCTAGCATTATGCTGCGCATCTAGGGGATGTCTGACATGCTTATTGATAGTGAACAGAAGAATATGGTTCTACCTTAATGTTGCTCATACAAGAAATAATGCATCTGACCATGACCCAGAGCTTTCTGATGTCAGTGGAGATATTTCTTCTTCCTCGGATGATTTCATCTCAGCTTGTATGTTAAGTAGGCACAGAGACTGGGGCTCTGATACTTATTAAGAGCTTGAATGTGATATAGTCTACAATTCCAAGTGAGCAAGTAGAGCATTGTGTGACATTTTCTCTAAATTCGTGATGTCTCTTCCACATAAATAATTTTGTAGTTCTGTAATCTTGGAAAACTGATATTTTAATAGCTAGGTATTTTAATATATTCAGGATCGCTACAATGATGGGCCTGATTTTTTTCTGTAATATAATGAACAGATATTTATATCTATTCATTCCAAAATAATCTGGTAGTGTTTTCACTGCCACATTAGTATCTGCTGAAGAAGCCAAAAATCAATTAATAAAAAGTGCTTTGACAGCTTAATTCAGATAACAAGCTACTTCTAGTGGGTTTTACATACCTAAAGGTATGTTTCTTTGTTTGTTTTGGTTTTGGTTTTTTGTTTTGTTGTTGTTTTCCTAATATGTATTTTATGTTTGTTCAAACACATTGCTGATCACTTTACACTTTCTTCTTTGTGATTTCTAAGTCTGAGGAGGTATGAGTGTGCCTAGCACCCGAGCAATAGCTGACAGATGGAGCTCTATAATTTTAAATGTGAAGTTAGAAATTAAACAAGTTATAATTACCAAGGGAAACCATAAAAACAGTTTTCCCTCTTTCACCTGTCTTCAGATTCCTCAAATGCACAGAGGTACCTGTAGTGGGTTTATGTGGCAAGGTTTTGGTAGCAGGGGGGCCATAGGGGTGGCTTCTGGGAGAAGGATCTAGAAGCTGCCCCATATTTGGTAAGGGCCCCACTGCTGACCAGAGCTGAGCCAATAAGCGATGTTGTTTTGCGCCTCTGTGAGAGCAAATTTAAGACTGAGAGAAAAACACTGCGCCACTCAGCAGCTGGGAGGGTGAGAGGAGTGAGGAACAGCCTTGCAGGCGCCAAGGTCAGTGAAGAAGGAGGGGGAGAGGTGCTCCAGGTGCCGGAGCAGAAGTCCCCTGTGGCCTGTGGTGAGGACCATGGTGAGTGAGGCAGGATGTCCCTCTGCAGCCCATGGAGTACCATAGTGGAGCAGGGTTCCACGCTGCAGCTCGTGGAGGAGATCACGCAGGAGCAGGTGACCCGGCAGGAGCTGCTGCCCGTGGGGGACCCAGGTTGGAGCAGTTTGCTCCCGAGGGATGGACCCCGTGGTACGGACCCATATCTGGAGCAGTTCTTGAAGAGCTGCTGCCTGTGGGCAGCCCATGCTGGATCAGTTCGGCAAGGACTGCATCCCGTGGGTGGGACCCCACAGCACAGGGGACAAGAGTGACCGAGAAGGAGCGGCAGAGAAGAAGCGCTATAGACTGACCATAACCCCCATTCCCCCCGTTCTCCTGCACCACCTGGGGGGAGGAGGTGGAAGAGGGTGGATGGGGGGAAGGTGCTTTTGGTTTCTTTCCTTTGTTTCTCACTTCTCTAGCTTGTTAGTAATAAGCAATAAATCTTTCTGTCTGTGCTGAGTCTGTTTTGCCCGTCACGATAATTATTGTGCGATCTCCTTGTCCTTATCTAAACCCTTGAGCCCCTTTCATCGTATTTTCTCCTCGCTCCTCTTTGAGGAGGGGGAGTGAGAGAGCGGTTGTGGTGGAACTCGGCTGCCCACCCAAGTAAAACCATCACAGTACCACATAGCCTGGATATTCTAAATTACCGTAAAATTCCATCCATGCAGTCTAATTACTCACTACAAAGACTACAGCAATGTATAGAAACAATTTTGCCTTTATTTATGGAAATATTTATTTTATGTATTTTGACAAGCTGAGCTGACTTTCTGCCAAATGATATTTTCAGTTACTGATATTATGCTTCTGTTTGCCCACTAGATTCCTTATTTATTGGGGATGTTCAAAGTTCCAAGAAAGTTTAGGAATAATAGTAAGTTACCAATAGAGTTTTCTGTTGTATTTTTTTTTTTTTTAAGTATGAACAATTCAAAATGTGATTTGTAAAGGACCTTCTGAAATTCTATGTTATTTCCACATTCTGATTGCTCAGGTAGGTTTGTTAACTGAAATAACCTGGTAAGATATATTTAAGAACCACTACAGGAAAAACGAGGAGCAGGATTAAAGTTAAAAATTCCTATCCTGATCTTTGCCTGTTAGCGAAAGAAAACTTCATCTAGTTTACAGGTTAAGTTTAATGAGGTTACCCATTTGTTTTGTGCAAGTATTTCCCTTTGATTTAAATCTGTTTTTCTTAGTCTAGAAAAATAGTTATTGCAAGGTAAGAAGCTATTAAAGTATTTTGTATACTGTACTTTTAGAAAATATTTCAATTTTCTCTTCACTTTCATGACTTAGGTTATACTTTTCTCCAAAATTTATTCTTACCATTTTTCACAGTGTTGAAATTATACTAATGATCCTGTAGTTGTCTTACTCATTTATTTTTTCTTTTCTTCTTTTTCAATTGTCAAGAGATATAGTAACAATTTTGTTAGAATCTGTCTTCTAAGACCACAACTTTGTGTGTTAATTGTAGAATTGTGGGGTGAATATTTCTGGCTTCTCAGGTAAATCTCAAGCATTTCCTTCTACACCCATATTTCCATACCGTCTTTACTATTTTCTATTCCAACCTTGACCAATTGGCTGACAAAAGGAACAACATCTCTTAGTGTTTTTTGTTGTTGTTGTTTGTTTGTTTGTTTGTTTGTTTTTTTTCTGCTCAATTTCTGTGTAGCATTTCTTTAAGGAGAGTAACAATAGACTACTCTGGAGGCAACTGGTTATTTCCTGAGGGATGCAAAAGCATTTTGAAAGGAGAGAAGCTTTTGGTTGAAGGCTGCAGTGAACAAGAAGCTCTGCAGTTTAAGGAGGAGAGCTGGAAACTGATGGCCAAGCCTCAGAGAGACTGAAAGTAAACTTTCTAGGGGTCAGAAAGGATTACTCATTTCACTTCTGGAGAGTTTTTAGTCCTTGCAACAAAATTACTTACTATGTCTGTCCCCATCAGAATCCCAGTTCCATTCAGAAAGCCTTCAGGAGCTCCCAGTAAACTCACTGAAACAGGAAGTCTTGAAAGTCTGGGCTTTTTATGACAGCAAGAGATCAGTCAAGCAGCACTTTTCTTCTTTTTCAGAGACTCCTGGATCATAGGCCTTAGTGAGATGGAACATTTTCTGACTTGTTTTTGGAGCCAGATCTCACGGGTGATGGAATAGAAAGGCAAAATTATCTGCAGATATTGCAATCAGTCCATCTTTCAGAGCTTAAAGATACTAGAAATCAATTGTATGGCAGCGTCTTGGTTCTGGGACAGGCACGGACTTTAACCGCAGTTTCTGCAGAACTGGAACTGTATGTCAACATGTATCACCTATAATGCTGTATATATACACTGATGTATTTGGGAAAGATACTGACTGGCTTAGTGGTACCAGTAACATAGATCCAGCTCCAGAGTAGGATTCTGATACCTCAAAAGATATCTAACCATAGTTTAAACATTCAAGATGTAAATCTTTGGAGCATCCTATCATTAACCTTATCTAGTACTTGAGGCACCTAAACTTCTTAAGCACACCAGCTACTGACATCAATGTCTATGTTTTTCAACTCAGAAAACAAGCCCTGCACATTGCCAACCCTCCTCAGAGTGCCCACTCTAACAATATGGACCAATATATGTACAGTTTTTACAGTAGGAGTGGGACTGTGGATTCCTGGTAAGAATATTCTCAGGCAGTTTCTACTGAAATTTAATCATTTGTCTGATGACCTTGTCTTCATAAATCTGAATTGCTTTCTACAGACTGGAGCAACCTCAATCAAATGAACAGAGAGAAACAGAATCCTAATGTTGTCCACAGCTTTGGGATTAAGGCTTCTTCCTAGAGGAGTCTGTGATTTGGCTTTATGTGTTCCTGCCCAAAGTAAGAAAATGAATTTTACTCCTTCCTGCCCTAATGAAGGACTGAATTAAAGGGAAATTTCCAGTGACATGCCTTACCTTTTACCAAAATGAAGGAAAAAAAAAGAAAGAAAGAAAAGGGGAAAAAAAAAAAAAAAGGAAACTTCCTTGGTGCTTATCATCAAGACTACAATGGGAGATGTTCAAGCCCAAGAGTGGGTGAGACAAAATGTGTTCCTCTGTCATTAGCAATATTATTCTATTTTCATTACAATGGTTGTATTGATACACTTATCAAGAAGCAGACACACAAATATTAGATCTAAATTCTATTCTGTTCTACCCTATTCATAAAGTCCATGCTTTTCTGAATTTTCATTTTTTTTCTTGGACATGTAATGTCTTTTAATAGGTTCATGAGAATAAGAAATGTTTTCAGTTGGGACTCTAGATTCAGTCTCTTAGACTATGCAGTACCCTGTCTATTAAATTATTCCTCATATCTAATATTCAATATAGTGATTATATCCTTGGGAAAGAGCCCATGAAAAAACTGTTATGGATCAAAGACATAATGACCACGAAGAACCCAGAAGTGTGTCGGGGAGCAGCAAGGGTGGGCTTCTCTGTACAGCTCAGGAGTTAAGCATGGCAGCAACATGTAGTTCACAGTAGTAGGCCACAGACTTTCAAAACCTCTTTTCATTCAAGCAGCTGTTATTTGTGTTCCATTTCAACTTTTCCATGTCAACAACAGACCACACTATCACCAAACTTGTGATTTATTTATTTATTTTTTCCCCCAACAGCCTGGTGCTGCTGTCCTTCACATAAGGTGTGCCTTAGCTCTTGGAGAGGAAAATGTTTAATGATTAGCATGTATTAGACTAAGTATATCTTATTTTTCAGAAGAGGCTATAGGTTCACCATGAAACATTTCATTTCAAGCTCTATTTTTATATACCAAAAACAGGAAATTCTGAAAAATTCTTGGATACTCTTACATGCTCCAAGTCTATCACTCCCTTGCCCTAATTTTAGCAAGGTCTAAAATGCCCTTTAGTTTCTTCTTTTGGATTTGGGTTGACATTTGTTAACAAAACCTAAAGTTTGGAAGGTGGCAGAAGCAATCAGGAGTATATCTGAGAATTCCCCATATTAACTTATTTCTCTGCTAGTTATGGAAAAACATGTAGAAAATATGATTTTAAAGAAGATGGTTGAAGAAAGTAACATGCTATGTAACACCGTGTTTTTTTTGTTAAGAATTGTCTTGTTCCTATTTCAAAAACTGGTTTTGGCTTTTACTTAAAAAGAAAGGATTTCCTAAAGGATTAGAATTTGTGCATAGAAGTAATGCTTTCTCCACACTTCTTTCTATCTGTAACCGGGTCAGATTCTTTTCAGAAAACAAAATAGGAAGCAAACATATTCCATTTTCCATTCATGGAGCCACAGAAAATTTGAGCTGGTAGTCAAAAGGGATTCGTGATTACATGATGATACTTGCACAAAATTACTATGCAAGACTATATTTGTTAACTTTGTCTTTTTGAGACCTTTGAGACACTTTTTAAAGAAGTGTAAGGGCACTTTTAGAATCACACTAATCAAAGATGTGGAAAGAAATATTAATTAAGTTTGGTTAGTTTATTTCATGGAAACTTTGTTACTTAATGAATGTTTTGCTTCTCTTCGGACTCTGGTTTGCCCCTAGATACCTGAGATAAGCTGTTATGCGATTCAAGAGGAACAAGGTTCCAATATTTGTAACTCATGCCTATCACACAGGGATTTGACGCTATGGCTGTAGTAATATTTTTAGTTTATGATTAAAAAGTATTCTAATGGATATTATTTCCAAAGATAAAAATCTTTGTTAATTTAGTAATTATCAAAAATCTCTGCCACGTGATAAGAGCGGGGAAGGCAGAGAGTGTTAATATACTGCTACAAGGAATTGAAGCTTCTAGCTAGCCTGGTTAGTTGGTCTAACCCATACTGATTTTTTTTTTTTTTTTTTTATAATTAGGCAGCAGTTTAGGAATTCAGAAGGCCAGAATATCTTAACATCACCTTTCCCAATAAAAGTCTGTCTGATTTCCAAATATCAGACTTGTACTCTGTGCCTTTTTTATGCCTATTCTAGGTAGTGTCCTTGAAGCTCTTTCTGTCTTCACAGAAATGATGATCCACTATATGCTTTCAAAGCAGTGTTTTAAAATACTTTCTTTTCATTCCAATGTCCATATTTTGATTGCTTTGACATCAAAGAAAGAAATTCATGGGAAGGCAGGATAAGTGATCATCACATAGTACTTTCAATATGGTAGGAATTAATGGAAAAATATGTTTTCTATCACGATTTCTTTCATAATACAAACTCTCTAAATCATCATCTGTGTTTAAAATGACATTTTCTTTTTATAGCAGTGGGTCTCCTAATTTAAAAGGTTTATTTTTAACATTTTAAGCATAAATTATATTTTGGGGATATTAATACTTCTATTAAGTGTATTCTGTTCCATATTTTTTTTCTCATAGTCTTCTTATTAAAGCACTTCCTGAATAAAGTCTGAAGGAATGTAATTAACATGTGCCATATGTTTGCTTTTTCAACCTCTCGCAAAGGGAAGAATGAGTGCAGTGGAATATTTTCTTCTGGCAATGCTTAATTAGACACACAAACTATACTGAACTTCTACAGAAGTAAAGATTAATATTATTATTATTAATAATAATAATAATAATAATGTATTTCCCTGATAACAGAAGTTTGTAAAGTCTGTGAAAGTCTGTTTTGCATTATAAACTCCTAAGTCAGTCACTGTCTGAAATCTGTTTCCTCCATAGGTGAGCTGCATTGCTCTTGCCAATCTGATAAAGCTAATCTCACAGTTATGAGCAACTGTTTCTGTATTGATACTGCTATGATATCTATTGTTAACTAGTTGATATCTTTCTTCACAGTGGATAGAATCCCCTGCAAAGTTCATACATTTACTTCTTCGAGAGCATAGCCACCATTAATGACAAGAATGTGAACAGTCTTTTTTTGTAGCATTCAGTTTACATTTATAGTTTTAAACCTCGTAAGGGTATAAAGGTGCATCCTAATCCTCACTTGCTTTAAGTGTTAATACATTATTCAGAAAAAAATATTCCAAATTGCTTCAAGAATAATTTAAGCAAGCTGACACATCGTGCTTTTGTTACCTTCTTTAATTTAAAAGATGAATGTTATACTTTTTGTAACTTAAAGTGTTTAAGCCTCTTTACAGTTATTTTATTGGACCAGTTGGACAAAGTCACATTTACATTTAAGGGAAGAGGATAACAGAAAGATAAGAATATTAGACCCTAACTCTATATTTAGCACTGTCAGGGAGAAATTCAGGCATGATCTTATTTAGAAACGATGACAACTGTGATGCAACAAAGGTATATAGTTGTGCTCTACTATGTGGCACTAACAAGGGTTAACATGAAGTTAAGGGTATCGTAGATATTTTTTTCCCCCAGGTAACCCAACATCAGATACCTAAGCTAAATTCCATTAAGTAGCAAATATCACCTAGTCTGACTAACATTTTCTCTGTGTTTTTATATCACCATCTTATTTCTTCTTCACCAGTTTCAGTGAGTGATCTTTAAGACAAATATTAAAAAGAAAACACAATCTATTTTATGAAAGATTGCAACACATGAAGTGTAAAGGGGAAATACAGCAACTTAAAGTAAGAGTTTGAAAATCCACCAGCTAGCATTATTCTGTTTGTTCAAGCCACTTTTTCTCTGTCCTCATGTTTAGAGCTAACCACAGTGGAAATCAAAGAATTCTCACAGCTGACAGGTTTGCTTCCGCTGTTGCCTATAGACAGAAGATAGATTGGAATTAGACACATCACTGCAACAGACTAACATCATCCCATGGCTCATGTCCAAATGGCTTATTTGAATAAAGGCAGAGAACTCTAGAAACTGTTACTGTGAGAATATGCCTTATGACAATAAGCTTACTTGGATCTATATCCTCCTAGCATTTTTGTCTCATCTTGCTTTAATTTCTTGCACATTTATTTCTTCAGCACCAGAAACTGCTTTTTTTTTTTTTTTTTTTTCTTTTCTTATGTCAGCACTGCTGTCTCTGTAATAGTTGTTCCCAAGCATTGCACATATTTTCATTTACAGCTAAGACTATGGATTTTAGGACTGTGTTTTGCTTTCCAGTCTTCCTCAGAGAGCAGTAATTTTCAGTCTGATCTGTAGTCTTCTGATACCTACAACAAATGAATATTAAACATTTATAGATTTAAATTTATTGTAGATCAGCACCTCCACTAGAAGTATTTTGACAATGCAGATTTTGTTTTTAAACTACAGCTTTAGTAACTTCCTCATCTATATTTATTCAGATATTTAACCTACTCATCTTACTTACTTTACGTAGTCATTCCTCTCCCTGTTATGCCACTTTACCTTATCCAGTTTAGTAGAACTAGGCTTTATCAGTTTATCATTATTACTCCCATTTTCCATCTGCTTTGGTTTGCCACTAAAGACCATCTCCTTTTATCCATTGCAATTAAGCAACCGTTATTTCATTTCAACTGCTTGTCTTTTCTAAGCAATTGATTGACATTATTAGATACCAGCAATTAGCTCCTACTTTGTTTTTAACCATTATTCTTTGTTCCTGCCATTTTCTGATTGTCATCTGATAGCTGATAATTTATCATGAATCACTGATAACTACCATTCTTTCCAAATATCTTTTTGCCACTTAATTTTCCACATTTTGCTTTTGCATTTACACTGATTTTTTTTTATTATTTTTTTTTTCTGTACTGCTGTAAAAGTACTACTACTTAACTTTCAATTCCCTTTCTGCTTCATTATCTGGTCTTCTCATCTTACGTCACCTATACTCCCCAGTGATATTATCTCTTCACAGATTTCAGAAATTTCATTTCATCTTTCTTCAGCAGTTGCTGACCTGCACATCTATATTTGAAGGAAATACTTCCCCTGCGCTGTGTAACACAAAACCATTTTGTCAGCAATGAGATCTTCCACCATCAATTGGCACGAACTCTTTGTTCCTCTGAGATTTCTTGCTGTTGTTGTTGTTTTTCTCCTTGGTTTATTTTGAAATTCCTGCTTGGTTGCCATCAAGGTCAGCTTTAGCCACAATCTTTTCAAGTTACACAAGGTCAATTTCTTTGCTCTCAATGGCCAAAGATAATCTCATTTGGTTTCTGCACGTATGAACAGTTTGTCTTTGTTGACACACTTAGACCATGTGTAGAACATTTCTACCTCTTCTGGACCCCCTTACGACCAAATACTCACAACTATTCATTCAGACTGTTAGACTGTCTACACACTTCTCTACTTCTGTAATCTTTTCACTTTCTATCCCAGTCTCTCTAACCCAAAGCTAATTATAATGTTATATCTGTGATCTTTTTCATGCCACTGTTTATTATTTCTCTTTGCTAGCTCTAAACTTTATAGGCTGCATATTTTTCTCAACCTATTCCTAAATCATCACCTTCTGTCATCTTCCCCTTCTGGGCTCTCTCCCCCAAAATCTCTTCTATGTGACCAGTAACATCACTGCCTGTCAGATAACCTTTATAATAACTACTCCAATACTTTTGCTGTTGTCGGTTCTACATATCCTTACCTGAAAACCCTTTGCTTTGTCATCTTAAACGAGTGTAGAATGAAATTTGCCTTCATTGCTATTTGCTGTATTAAAAAAAAAAATAAAATACAAGTGATACAATAATAGTTATTTGACATCAGCACATATTAATTTATGTGAAATGGAAATAGTCTTGGGAAAGCTATAAATTGCTTCAAAATTTTTATCAGCAAATAATGTTTGCTGATAAATGAATGTTTAAAAAACAGATTTTTTTTTTAAAGCAGAGATATAAATAATAATTTTTAAATAATGTTTAAAAAACAGAAAACAGAATGTTTGCTTATTTTTATCAACAAACTTCCCCCTTTCCCTCCAAGCTTGTCAGTCTATCCCATAAAAATAAAACTTTCTAATTGTATCTGAGCTCCAGTACTTTCTTCTCCTTATGTTTCATTTTCTCTCTCACTCATTTTAATCACTTCAGAAATATTCATTATCTCAAAACATTGTTTTGCTACCTTTCCGTAGCATAAAACTGAGGAAGTTGGAAAACAAGTAGATTTTACAGAATGTAGCAAAAATTGTCCACATTTGTTACCCCCTGACAAATGTTCAGTTATCATATTATAGAATCAGAATATCCTGAGTAAGTAGGGACTTGCAAGAATCATCCAGTCCAACTCCTGACTTCACACAGGACTACCCCAAAATCAAACCATGTCTGAGAGCGTTGTCCAAATCCTTCTCAAAATCCAGCAGGCTTGGTGCTGTGACCATATCCCTGGAGAACCTATTTCAGTGCCTGTCCACCCTCTCAGTGAAGAACTTTTCCGTAATATCTAGCCCCAACCTCCCTTAACACAACTTCATGTGGCATGTTCCATTTCTAATTATTTCTTTTTCCCCTTTGGTCCATTGGACTTTGTTGCTTGGAGGTCTGTGCTTTAAAGGTCCTATTTCCAGACAATGATATGATACAGATTGGATTGGGTATTAAAAATGTAATACCTGTCAAATTGTAGTTTATTAGTTTTAGGGAAAAGTCGTGTGATTTCTCAGCTTTCCTATGCTGTCAAGACAAAAGGAAGGATGAATGGAATTTAAATACATCAATGGTTGTGTTAGAAAGCTACCTTTGACATTAAATATGCTTTCAGAACTTTTTTTCTTTTTGATGTCCAAATCCATGCTCTATATAGAATATATAATCAAAGACAGGAATTATTTTTCCTGTGAGTAAATGTGTCTGATGGACAAGAATAGTCTTGATTAATTCCTAAGATGGCTCTTACAGAAAGTGGTGATAGCCAATTTTCACATTTATAATAATATTGCATTATGTTTGACACTTTCAGATTGAGCTTTGTCAGTGGTTAACCATTAATGGCAGAAAAATGAAATCAAGAGATATGGTTAAGACAGTAACACAGAAAGAGGAAATACGGGTAGGACTGAAATGAGAGTAGATAACTGCTATTTTTTGAAGAACAGTAATGTAAACTGAAACTAGGTAATATTTAATTGTAATACTCAATGTACACTGTAACATTCACACAGTGATCTTCTACTCATTGTTTTTCTTTGCACACAAAGAGCTCCAACACTACACTGAGATATGTTGCAAAATAAAATTATCAATGTATATTGAAGTTTATTCTTACTCTTAATAGTGTCAATTTGAAATGGATTTCCCTCTGGTTGAATGCAAATATGCAAAATTCAGCCCCTGCCTGTGATTAATTTATTATTATTTTTTTAATTGACAAAGTACAAATTGCTGTGATTCATGGTAGTAGCAAAATATTTTGCTGTTAGTCTTTTAATATGATTGATGCATTTGCATTCAAACTTAGAAAAAAATAATAATAATAATAATTTTCATTGCCAGGCAGCAAATGAGGGATACTTCCTCCCCTAAAGTCAATATAAGTCTGATTACCTTTTAAACAATGATGAGTTTCTTTAAACTAGGAATAGACAGATAGTTTTTACTGCAGGAGTCATGGTAAGCTATCACAAACACACGCTTGCTCTCTTGTACACTGTTTAAGCAGCGCTGAGGGGCCAGCAGAATTTTAGAATGCATTGAACTTTTTGGACAGCTCTCTGCATACTAATCCACTTCTGGCAGGATTCTTTTAACATTTAAGACCTTTTAGCAGCTTTAAAAAGGTTTTTTTTGTTTTTGTTTTTGTTTTTGTTTTTTTAATCTGGTATTAATACTTGCCAACATTATTTTCTCCTTCCTGACTCCATCAAGAAAACAAATAAACAAATGACCTGAAATTTAAGGCCAGAAGTTCAGTCTTGGACTACTGACTCACTTGATGTTTGCAAATCCAGGGAAATGAAAAATGGGTGATTTTCAACAGACAAAGAGTGGCACTTCCCCTCCACCTGCTCTTTGCTGTGAAGCACTTGTTTTCATCTCTAGTTTTATCCTCTCATCCTTAAAATTGACAGTTCAACATTATCACTTAATGGAAAGATAATTCTCTGCAATTTAACTATAAATGGTACTTTTCTGTTCTTCTAAAGATTATACAGACAATGTTTTGGCACAAAGACAGTCTTCAAGTACAACAATTACGAGTAAATGATAGAAGGACTTGCTTGAGAATGTGTACTGAGTATTAAAATCTTTCTTTTATAAAGTGACAGTACAAAAATGTCTAGGGATTTTGCTGTGGGTTCCTCTCAAAACAAATTATGTGAAGCTCTGCTTGGAATCTCTCTCAGAACATAATTTCTATGAAAATGAAACTACTCCCTCACTTGACATTACTATGACTTCTGCTCTAATGGTTTTGCTATGCACCTTTTCCCTCCCTTTCCTTCACTACCTTTGTCTTTCGTTCCAAAGCTTTTCAGTTGCCTAGTCAGCTTTTCCTTTGCGTATAACCTTTATAGTTCACACAACACCCCTCAAAAACCCTAAAACCCTAACTGAATTTGCAAGAATACTTTTGAATATCTGACACACATCTCTTAGAACCTTTTAGTACATTCTTGTATTATTCTGTTTCCGTTCAGTGACAGAAAAAAAAAAAAAAAAAAAAAAAAAAAAGCCTGTCTGAAAAGATAAGAATATTAAAAGCTTCATCTGAGATAAAATTTAGAGAAAAACTGCTGCATCAGCATTAGTATTTAAACACATATAGACAGAATCGCAATATTCTGGTTCTCCTTTGACAGATATATATTTTGTAGCTTTGGTGCACATTTAGGTGTGCCTTTGTCTGACTGACATCAGCTATTTAGAGAAGCAGGAAGGAGAAAAAAAAAGAACCCTTCTGAAATGTGATTTGTAAAGGCCAGACTTTCTCTGATCTTAGAACTATTAAATGCCTTATGCTTACCTGGTTCCCCTTGAATTTAATGGCAAGTATAGTTTCAAAGGTTTTGTGAAAATTACTCCTCTTACCAGCGTGAAACAGGAAATTCTGAAGGTGGAAAACAGATGAAAGTCACAGGTATCACAATACATACGCAAGCCTTTCAGAATCTCAGGATGCTTTTAAGCTACAATTCCTATGAAAAAAAAGGATGTTATGCATGAAGTCAGATGTTAGCTGGCCCTAAGATTCACTAGTTTTTGCACAAATTAAGTAATTTTAAGCCACCTTTCTGCTGCTAGCCATTGGTTTCCAGATCAGATTATGTGTTTACACAGTTCACAAATGTGTAACATATAACTGACTTTATGCCAAACAGAATCATCCCTATGTCTGAAGAAGCATTATATGTTGGGTGTACTACCTGCTTACCAGGCTGCATAGCAGAGACCAAAAGGTGGGTTTGAGGGTCAAGATCACAGTGTAACTGTGGAATCAGATCCATTATTCAAGAAGTGGAACCAAAGTAAAAAATAAAAAATAAAATAAAATAATAAAATAAAATAAAATAAAATAAAATAAAATAAAATAAAATAAATAAGAATAAAATAAAATAATAAAATAAATACTAGGAGAAGAGTATTTACAAGTTTCAACTCTCCCAGGTTTGTGACGTCATTGTTTCCAAGATTAGTTTCAGCCCATTCAGTGACATCATGCATTGCAGCAAACGTTATCACATCCTGTTTGGTCCCCAGCATAATGTCTTTTTTCACTTCAGTGCTCCAGTTGATATCTCCATGCTGCTCTCAAAATGCTCTCTCTTGGTATGAGAACCAAGACCCACAGCATGCTGTGATTCTTTGGTCTTCCTCAGGAGTCTCTCCAGTCTTCTCCGGGCAAGTTCAGGGACAAAACAATTTCTTCTTCCTTCCACTAAGGATGACCTAACACAGTTTGTGTCTTAAAGGAACACAATATAATTGTTAAGGGGAAAAAAAAAAAAAAAATCAGTCCTAAAGTCTGATGAGAGCTGATTTCACTTATGACCTTAGACAAAAGACCAACCATATCAGCTCATGACGGGTTTTGTCTTCATTTGCTTAAGTGTACATTAAAGTACTGGATTCCTACTGTGGACCAAACCTTAAAACAATCTAGGAAAATTAGTCAAGTCAGAGAATGCCTGCAGCTATGCACAATGAGGGCACCAGAACTTCAGAAATTAAAAGCACCTTTCAGAAAGACAGAAATAAATCTTTGCTCTTAACAGAAATTATTTTTGCAGAGCAGAGGTGAAAAAAAAATCTAAAATGTTTTAAATGGATATGAGGTTAAAATAAGCATAAGAAACAAGAATGTGGAATTTTATGTCCTTTGAGGCGCTGTTACATGACCATTAAAAATCCCTCAAAAAATAAAAGAGGAGGGAAAGACAGAAAATTAACAACATATTTTTAGCTTTCCAGTCCATAAAGATTTAGTTTATCACATGGTTTGGCTGCAGATTTTACAACAGAAGTTAGAATTGTCTCTTAAAGGCCTTTACTCTCTGTGGAAATTTGTTTTGATGAAGATTATATGACATACCAGAGTGGGAAAAAAAAACAGAGAAAGAAAAAGGGGAAGGGAACCAATTTCTCAGATGGAATAAAGATCTTCAACACTTTCTCTGATCAGATGTACAGGCAAAAAGGAGAACAGAGATCGGATTATATACAACATAGTCACACAGGAAAAAATTAGTATCCAACCAAACATTGTGACTAGAGGTTGTGTTAGGTTGTGTTAGTTGTAATTACTTTAGTTAGTTCTGCCTTTTTCAACCCTCGTGCCCCACGTTGGGTGCCAAAAAGGACTGTAGTGGTTTTACTCGGATGGGCAGCCAAGCTCCACCACAACCGCTCTCTCACTCCCCGCCTCCTCAAAGAGGAGGGGGAGAAAAAAGTCAACACAAAGAGCTCGAGGTTTGAGATGAGAATGATTTAATTAAAGGGAAAGGGAATGGGGAGAGAAAGTAACAAAAGAAACAACAAGGCCACGCGGAAGCACAGAGAGAAAGGAAAAATTATTCTCTACTTCCCATCCACAAGAGATGTTCGGCCACGTCCTGGGAAGCAGGGCCTCAAAACGCTTACCGGTTGTTCAGGAGAGAGCGAGAGAGAGATCCCTCCCCCACAAGAGCCCCCTTTATTGCTGAGTGTGACATCAGGTGTTATGGAATATCCCTTTGGTTGGTTTAGGTCAGCTGCCCTGGTGATGTCCCCTCCCCATCAATTGCCCACCCCCAGCCTGCTGGCTTCTGGGGCTTGGAGAGAGTCCTGATTCTGTGCCAGCATTATGCAGCAATAGACACAACAATGGAGTGATACCAGTGCTGTTCCAGCTACGAGTGCAACACTGTCTGGGCTGCAGCAGGGAAAAGTGACTCCATCCCAAACAGACCCAACACACTGTGTCTGATCCAAAACTAGAACATAATCAAAGACAGAGATAATTATTTATGGAGTGGCATGGTGATGACTGAGAATTGAGAAGAACTATTTGATGTATGAAAGGTAATGCAATGATATTTCTTCCCTCCATGAGGAGGCAGAGTGCAGGATCTTGGTAGTGAAACCCTGACTGTTTCCACTCACTGTATTAGGAAGAAGGGTCACAGATAATCTGCTGTGTACACACCAGCTTGCAAACGTGTCTGACTGAGCTGGGAGACATTTAATGAAGGCTTTCTGCAGATGCAGAAGAGTACAGGCAGTGGAAAAAGTCAGACAAAGTGCAAACAAAGGCATGAAAAATTTCATAGACATGATAGAGCCACACAGAGAACTTTGATAGAAGAGAGGAAAAAACAGATATGCCTTGTACCAGAGGGTATGTCAATGTGACTACAAAATTAAAAAGCTCAAAATGGGAAAAGGCTCTGTGATTTTTTCAGGGAAATGTAACTGCATCATGGGAGAGCTCTCAACCTGAAAGAATTCTTCAGAGTGGTGAAGAAACTGAAACAGGAAAATAAATGTAGAGATGCAGACCAGTTTAAGATGTCCTTTTTTCTGTTTTCATCTTCACATAAAGAAGATATTGAGAAACTTTGTGCAAAGCATAGTGTTCTATATATTGCATTCTTTGCTAGTTGTCCCAGAGGTACATTGTGAACAGTGGTAGCTTTACATTTGGGCAACCAAGGGAAGGATCTGGGAAACAAGCAAGAGCTTTGGGGAAAAACAGTGTAATTTCAAGGATTAAACATTTAAAATTAAAATTGGTTCCTATTAATATAAATAATGGTGGTATCTGCATCTTGGGTGTGTTCCTAAACATAGGGACATAATGAGGTACAGTGTTTAAACTCTTCTCATCTTCACTAGATTTCTACATTCACACATTAGGTGAGACTGAAGATTTATAGACCAGTATCTCATCCCTAGCTATGATTAACAGCATGTAGCAAGGAAAAAATAACAGAGAATAAGTTGAAGTGTTATTTCCCCAGAATAATCTCACAGCCTGGAAAGTAGGAATGTTCAGAGCCAGAAGTGATGTCCTGTATCTCATTCTGAGTGGGGTTTTCTTCTAAGGATTTCTAGAGTTGCTTTCATAACTCACATAAATGTTATGATCCACAGCATTCCGTGGCAAAAAGTTCCATAGTAGAGCAACATTTTCTTCCCTATTTTTCCTTCTTTTTTTCTTGTCACCTCTTCATAGATTTAGTATCCTCTTCTCCACCAGAACAGTGAGCCACAGCTCCATATTTACCTTTTCAAAGTTGCTACTGATTTTACTGACCTCTGTCACGTAGCCTCTCAGTTGATTACCAGGCTAAATTTCACAGCTGTGAGCTTTCATATGTTGCCAAACATAGGACAGAAAATCATCTGCAAGTTTTCCTGTATTTGGTGATTGTTCTCCTCAGAATATGATGAACAATAAGGAAAGACAGAAGAACCCTACAGTTAACCTTAGAAATTGTTTGGTGATATTTTAACCACACTCTTCTATGCTGTTTTAGCAGTTGATAGGTTCAGTAAAAAGTATAAAAGTGTAGATAGATATATTCTTATTTATTTTATAAAGTTTATAAACATAGAAATATATTCAATTTCTACGTATTTTAGAAAACTTGTAAAAGGATTTATAACTTTTTACTTAAAAAAATAATCATATGTCAATTACATTTTGTATGAAATAAAAAATAGAAACACCATGAGAAAAAGGCATATGAAATGTGTTCCTGCCTTTTAGATAGGGCAATTATATCAACTGGTATTAAAACTGAGGTCCAGGTAAACTTATTACAAGCCCAGAATTATGTTCCATGCCTGGGTTAGTTCCAGGACTAACCATTGTCTTATGGGTGACAGTCGGTAACAAATTTTTTGAAGACACCCACCCTAAAGAAACTTCTTCAGCTTCTCCCTTCTCATCCCACTTTTTTTTTTTTTTTTTACAGAAAACTTATTTCTTATTTTTTTCTAGACAAATGGTAAAAAAATACCACCACCTTTTAATACTTTCTTTCTGCACAAAGAACAAGCAGAGTTAATTGCAAGAATAAAAAGTATAAATCTCTTTTTTATTTTTGTATGAGACAGCAAATGACTCTCATTTGCTGAAAAAAATGACAATGCTGTGGGCCAAATGGACTCCAACATAATATTGATTAAGACTATTATAGCCCATCAAGGAATAAATGGGACATCAATTTCAGAAATGCTCTTGTATTTTATATGGTAGAAAGAGAAAGACAAATTATTTGACACAGAAACAGCCAAAGTAACTGGCATTGCAGATGAAAATTATGGTCGTTTATATGGATATGATATGGCAAAGAAAATTATGAAAAATAGATTTGCAACTAAATAGTTAATTTATTCTTATAAAAGTATTAGTATTGGAATTAATTAATACATTTGAAAGCACTTTCAAAGAAATCTGAATGTTCAAAAACAAGCACATGTCTAGAGAGTCTGTCCAACCAGCTGGAATATTCCCCGGTCCTCCAGAGCTGTGTGAAGCCTTGTGCCTTCCCTTTCCATGCACACATCATCCTACAGGGAACATGACATTCATCAGAAGTGGTACAATGCTTCTTGAATTGCCTGAGCTTCCCCTGTATTAATAAGTTTTGTGATATGCCAGCTGATGTGTTTGAAAGAACCCTTCTCTGGGACAGGTATCATAGCAAGCAACAAACATGAAGTGATGTGGTAAGCATGCACTTGATCATGTGTGCCCCAACTGAATTTTCTCGGTTGATTGTTTGGTTGTTTTTTAAATAAATAAACAATGAATGGTTTTGCTGAGATCTAACAGTTACTCTGAAGTGATTCTTCATAGTAGGAGTCTTGTTTATTTACCGCAATACTCAAGACAAAACAAAACAAAATTTTGTTGAGTTTTTCCTTTGGGTAATGAAAGGCAACATCAGTAATAATATAACAGGGCTATCAGATCTAGGAAACAGAAAAATGTTAAGAAAATTATATTCCTAAATAAGGATATAAGTAAATAAGAAATTGAAAGCATCAGAATACATCCCTTTCTTCCATTTCCCCTCCAATTAAAATACCAAAAACATAAATCAGATCACATATGCATATAATTAACATGCAGGCAAGTAAATTGTATTTGCTGAAATGAGCATAGCAGTCACAATACCAGTTTTAACTAGATAAAAAAATAATGCTTCCGAAAAGAAGGGGTGGGGGTGGGGATTTCTAGGATTTCTACTGTACTGGCTCACACTTTGGCTACTCTGCCTTCTGCCTCAGAGTGTCTGAGTGTCTGAGCCAGAGCTATGATCTGGGCTCACGTGGTGCTGCTCCTCCTGCTTTCATCCCAAGTGCCTCCACAGGCTGGTCAGCATGCTCCATCCATCTTGATGCATGTCAAGGCTGTGCAGGCTGCTGGGTGCTGTGTGCAGACATGAGGTAGCAACAAGCTGGGAGCACCCAACACTGCACAGCTGGAGCCCAAAGCTGGGGGGAGTTAGCAGTATCAGCTCTGGCATTATACCTGAAGTTGATTGCACTTCCAAGGCTGAAGCCAATATCACCTTAGGTTGCTGAAAGATTCACATTAAATCCAGTGGCAGTAAATAGGCTTGCTTACCTTGTGCAGAAGGATCTTTCTTGCAAAACAGACACCAGTAATGCAATATAGCCTGTTTTCTACAACTCCAACTTACTTGTATTGACATTTTGGACACTGTAGTCTGTCATAGCTTTTTTTATTTCTACTTGGTATCACTGTAGTCAGAGATGTTGCAAATGTCTTTTATATATTTACTGGTGGTTCTGCACTGCTCTGCTTTGCAGATCAATGCAAAACTGCAGCTGTGTCACTCATTCGTGCTTTGCCTCAATGATTCCTATAAGGAGATATAACTGCTGCTGAGAAGTACTTCTTGACACCATCTGAGATCAGTAGCTGTGCTTATTGCTGCAGAAAAAAAGTCTTCATTCATCTGTATTACAGCCTGATAAAATTTGAGTGAAATATCTATACAGCTATTTCAGTTTAACAAAAAACTCAGTCCCATTTCTTTCTCTCTAATTGTTATTTTACCCCTTTTCAGCACACTATTAATACTTTCAAGCAGCATGGAGAGTTTGCATATAACAAACAATCATATTCATTATGGGCATAGTAGGTTTTCTCCATTAAGTGTATACTTTCTCTATTTTAACTATCAGCACTTGCCCTGTTCCATGAGTAGTCTTTTAAGCGAAAATTGCTGGAGAGGATTGGAGTATGAACTATTACTGTTCATTTTCTTGCAGAACACAATTTTTCTCTGTTTTCACTAAGACTGCCATGGCAAACAAATAATTATATTAGCTTTCATATCGCAGATTTTCTTTACACATAAGGGAGTAGGAGTTCAAGATAAACACTTCTCTTGATCTAAAAGCAAGTGCTGCTGTTAGCTATTTTCCCTTTAAATAAAAATGACTCATATAGTAGTATAATCAGCTAAGAACTGAAGAAAGAATCCGAGAGGTGCTTGGCTGTATACTTTTTTGAGGTATCAATTAAAAATCAATAGTGTTTGGAAGTACATTCACAAGCAGTACCTGAGAAAAGGACAGACAAAACTAAGCAGGGTACTATGTAGCCATAGCAAAATTTGCTGGATCTCCTCATATAAGCTAGGTGACAACACTGCTGCAAAGCTCTGATCCTGTGAATACCCACTGAAAGCAGATTTATTTGTATTACAGCTTACTGACCCATTCATATACATGTTTTGGACACTTCTGAAGATAACCAGCTTTGTGTAGTGTTACTTGAAAATTACAAAGGAAGCTAAATGCTGCCACAGTAATTGAATTCATAAGGGGGTAGAAGCTATTCAGATAACACAGGAGATAAAAAGCACAAAAAGATTTTAGAACACTGCAATAAGATATCTGGAAAGAGTTGTTACCAATGGGCAAGATAGATAAAACATCAATTTCTACCCCAGAAATAGGCACAGAAGATCAAGGAGGTAGTCAATGCTCTATGCCCAAATTACATCTCTGATAAATCTATGGAAAAAGCTGCTTCTAGACTAAATACTGAATGTCTTACCCCAGAAAGACTTTTCCACATCACAAGAGGGTAAATGTGTGGATCGAGGAGAGCATGGATGGTCACTTCTCTCTGAACGGTATGAACATGCTGAAAAGAGACTGTGAGCTGGGCTATAGTAAGTGACCAGGGGCTCAGTTAGTTTCTGTTTGGAGCTAAACCACTGAAGTTTACAGGAGAGTGTGGGGGTTTCCAGGGTACAGTTTCCCCTTACAGCATCTATGCCATATGGTATTAAGGAAGAAATTCTTTATCCTGATGGTGGTGAGGCACTGGAACATGTTGCCCAGAGAACTTGTGGATGTTTCATTCCTGGAATTGTTCAAGGTCAGTTTGGATGGGGCTTTGAGCAACCTGGTTTAGTGGGAGGTGTCCCTGTCCATTCCCCAGGGGTTGAAATTAGATGATCTTTAAGGTCCATTCCAACTCAAACCATTCAGTGATTCTGTATATATTGCATTACTGCATCCTCCACCAAGATAGAGACAATTCTCCCTTTAAATCCTACATAACAACTAATTGTTCCAAGTACTCTCTCAGTGGTTGTGTTCAGCAAAAAGAAATTGTGCCCTGATAGCTTCTTATAACTTTGTTGTGTCTGGAGGATAGAATAAGCAGCAATACTTCTGAATTCTGACCAGGAAAAGGAGTCAGGGGAAAAGAGACTTTAAATCCGTATTAATACTTCTCCCATGAATTAACGATGGCTCTTGTGCTTTCTGAAACCACATACCCAGAGGTGGAATCTCCAGTCAAAAATTAATGACCAAAGCTCTAAGCAACCTAATTTGAATTCAAGTTTGAACTAAACTTCAAAGCTAGCCCTTTTTTCATTGGAGGTTGGATCAGATGGACTCTAGAGGTCCCTCCTTTCTAAATGAAATTATTCATTATTCCAAATGTAATTACTGAGTGGTAAAAATAAGATTATATTATTTTCACATACACTTTATATATCTTTACTGTCAAGTAGTAACTCCTGGTTCAGTTTGAAGAGTCTCTGTGGTTAACTAAGAACTGTCTGGGGAGCTATCTCATGCCTTCCCAAAGCAGACTGGATAGTTTGAGTCTTTAACAGAGAAATGTTATTTATTCATTTTTCACACAGATGCTATTCCAAGCATTAGAATTAAACTGTAACTAGCAAAAGAGTGGGAAAAAAAAAAAAAAAAAAAAAGAAAAAAAAGAACAAAACAAAACAAACAAACAAAACCAGAGTATTTTAAATGGTATTCCATTTTCTAGTTACTAGTATATTATAAAGTATTTGTTACTATTATTAATTACTTTTCCCTCAAGGAAACAGCTACATCACAACTACGTCATAAATTTACCAGTTTTCCAGTTGCTCATGAAGTGGTCAGAGAGAACATTACAGGAAAAAATAAGAGTATTATGAAAAATATCTTTATATATATGCACCAAAAATTCTTATAGTTGGACCACACAAAATAAAAGGACACAAAAACATTCATTTCCTTCTTCTTCATAACACCTGATGATCTCAAAGAAGAAATTCATTTGGGAATTTTCCCCTCAACATCAGCATAAAAATGCCTTTGCTCTATTCTTTTTTTCTTTAAAGCATGAACTTTGCTCTTTATCTTAAATGTAGACTTGCAGCCTTCTGCTTTTTTGGGTTTAATTAAAGACCAACTAAATTTCTCCTTGCTCTCTTACTAAATGACTATTGAATGGATTTGTCTGGGTATGAACCTTATCTGCTCCTTTCCCTTCTCATGCCTAATCAATCACTGCCTGAGTGTTAAGTGCTGAGAATGGCACATGTATCCATCATTCCCCAAGTGCTTAACTACAGGGACTCTGAAATGCTGGAGGAAGAAAACAAGTGACATCCAGGTAATGTATATTTTAAGGTCTCTGTCTTTGACAAATATTAATTACCTGTACAACAGTTTGCTCTCTGTTGTATGGTATCTCTGTCCTGGGGTCAGATCTTATTCTCCATTAGCATGAAGCAAGGTGAAATTCCACTCAACTTTTGACAAGATTAAATGAACTCAGAGCTCAGGGGAGAGGTGGGATGCAGGAAGTGATTATGCGTTGTAATATTTTGCTGATCATGTTAAAAGCACATGCAGTACTCTTAACTCTATGTGATGTCTCTCCTCTGCTCTCAGCAAACCGGACTAATGAAATGATGCACCCTCCTGAAAAAAAAAAAAAAAAGGCAAAAATTCCTCCCTTTCCTCTCATATACACTTCCCTGGCCTGCCAGATTACGATGTTCTAATATTCTCCTGATAGAGTTCAAGTATATTGGATTTCAGTTAATTCTCCTTCCCAGTTACTGCTTTAACTCCTTTTCTACTACATGGTAATATCAATCATTAATCTTAGATCATCTAGACTGCAGTGGCAGTTGTTTTGCAAAGGTAATTTGCGTGATTAAACTTGTAGGTGACTTTTGCTTGGTATAGGTTTATAAGCACTATCTATTCACATGCCCTACATTAGCAATCACAGCTTTTTAGCTAAAGAAATTGGTTATGTTTGTATAGAATTATAGCAAGAGATGAAACATGGAATACCTGATGAATGAAAAAATCCTATGAGGAGTGGATGCCTTGAATTTAACCTACATCCTGTTTGGAGAACAAATGTTTATTTTTATTGAGCATCATCCCCATTATTTGACTCCTAACTTTCAAAACATTCAGAATTATTTCACTTTTGTAAAGTCTCCAGGTAATTTTTCCCTTGAGGTCAATGTAGAATGTAACATGGAAAACTCTGAGTAGTGCTAGATCCAGAATGACTTTAATAAATCTTCCACAAATATAATTTTAATCTTTTGGTCTTCAAGTACATTAGCCACTTTCAAATTCTTCTGATCTGTATTATAATATGTTTTACCTGTGAAACTGTAGAAAGTATCTTACGAATATCCATAGTTATATTATTATAACATAAATTATACAGATATTTATATATAATCCTTCCTTTTTATTACTCACTAAAGATTTTATTTTTTATCAAATAAACTATTTGTCTCATTGTAAGTGAGTTATTTCATCATGGATATCAGAAACTGATGGGAGCAATCACTTATTCTAGTGAAGACCCAACTGTGGGATGTCTTTAGGCACTATAGATTGCTCACTTCAAAAAAAATATATTTAGACGGAGTCAATCATTCATATGCTTTGTTCCAGAAACTGACTATAATTCTTAAATGCTTCTTGGAAGTGATCTGTGAAATACGTCAGGTGATATCATTACAGATGTCTTACAGGACCTACAGGACCTAACAGGACAGGCTTTTTTTTTTTTTTTTTTTTTTTTTTTTTTTTTTTTTTTCTAAATCTATCCGTTATTTCTTTTTGTCATTTGCCTATGCTGCTTTCTGTTTTCTCATAGTATAGTTCATTATGGTATCCCCTTGCCACTTTCCACATTATACTCATACAGCAAGAAAACATTTTTTCTCCACCCACGTGCATTAGTAGAAGTTTTCCCATCACCCTTCAGAACAGATGGCTGTTCATCTGTAGTATTTCTGTGTGATTTATTTGGATGCAAAGGTTTATTAAAGCTCTTGGCAACATCCCTTTGACTGGATAGATACTATTGCTGGTGGTCGTCATTGTATTCCTTTCTTCTCCCTTCACTTTGTTTAAATGAAAGCAATCCTGTGTCTACAGACTAAAATGTGGTAAGTCTAGCACAACTGAGAGAAATTCTAACCCCCTTCCACAAGCAAATACTATCTCATTTCAAGTTTTGCTCCACACTAGAATAAAATGAACCAAAAGAAGACTCCCGTAAAATGTAGGAAAGCATTTGTATTTTTATTTCCTTTGAACATCTACTGATATGATTTTGCCTATTTGTTCTTTCTAACATGACATGTATTTGTCTACATATTTTTCTCACGTCCTTGTTTTTATTTTTGCCAACATGGAGGATTTATTAGTTTAACTAAAAATAACAAACACATTCTTTTAGTTCAGCATGAAATGTTTTCCTCTCCCTTGAGAAACAGCATAGCTTTCTCAGTCTTTTCCCACAAAATGATTCTCCTCGGAGACTTCATTCTGGCTGGTATGTGTAGATTTACAATATGTCATGTATGAAACTATCAGCACCCTGTATTTGGAAGAAAGGACGTTATCTTTGGAAGAAAGAAGCTATGTTCTGTTTCTGTTCCAGTGATGCTGGAAGAATCAGAGGCAGTGCAGACCTCATTGTGCCAGGAAGGGCTGTGACTGCATTGCAGAATTAAGACTGACAGGGTATCCTAGTTAAAAGTGGGGTGGGCACTAATGGCCCTTTTGCAATTCTTCCTTCATTTCCTGGAGAATGCAAATACAATGGCACTGAGGTTTAGAAATGAGGTGGACAGGACATCACATGAGTCAGACCTACAAATATCTACACTGTTTCTTATGAAGTGAAAGAAATAAATTGAGCAGTAGTGATGACTCATCTAAGACCCTTGTAAGGCTTACCTCCTTGGAAAACTCATTAAGTGTTAACATCTGCTAATGTTAATTTAATGTTAATGTATCTTTACATCATGGATAGGGACCCAAGGTCCTGTCAGCCTGTATGTCAGGGTTTCTTCCCATGTAAATGGTAGCAGGGGAGGAGAAGTGAAGAAGGAAAACTGTACATACCTAAATCTCACCCTGACATGGAGTAAAGATGGAACTAGAGTGAATGAGAAAATCTGGGAGCTGGGATTTTTTTACATGTCCTACAGTTTAGGTAAAGCCTAAGAGTAAAATCTATAGCTTCAAAGGATGTCTGTCTTACTGACTTATGAAACTAGCAGTTAAAAGCTAGGTACCTAAGACTCCTATAGTGTATGTGAGAGATTACAGTGACTGAAAATACCTGTGAGAAGCCAAAAGGCTGAGTGGAAATATAGACTGGATATAAAAACTGGTAGAAGTAGTTGATACACTGGAGGGGTGTGCTGCCATTGAAAGACACATTGACAGGCTAGAGAAATGGGTTGTCAGAAATCTCATGAAGCTGAACTAAGGAAAATGCCAAGTCTTGTTTATGGAGAGGAGTAATGTCATACAACTGTACAGACTGCAGGTTGAGCAGATGGAAGGCAGTTTTACAGACAAATACTTTGGGGTCCTGATGGAAAACAAGCTGTCCATGAGCCAGCAATGTGTCCTGGTGGTAAAATAAAAGACCAAAAGCATCCTGGATTGCTTAGGAGGAACCAACAGGTGAAGGGAAGGGATCCTTCCCCTCTTCTCAGCACTGGTGAGATGCATCTGGAACAATGGGTCCACTTCTGGCATGGGCCAGCAAAGGACTCATCAAAGGGCCATTTAAATAGCCAGGAAACTAAAGCATCTGACTTATTAGGAGAGGCTGAGAGAGCTGAGATTGTTCAGTTTCAAGAGAAGAAAGCTCGTGAGGGATTTCATCAACGTGTATAAGCACTTGTTGGAAAGCAGTATGGGAGACAGAGCCAGAATCTTTCCAGGAGCTCCCGTGACAGGAGAAGAGGCAGTGGGCACAAAGTGAAATACAAACAACGCCATTTAAACCTCATAAAAAAAACTTTTTTACAGTGAGGGTGAGGCAGGTGGCCCAGAGCAGTTGTCTCCATCCTTGGAGATACTCAAAATGTGACTGGACAAAGAAGTTCTAGAAGGGGAACTTCAGAGGACCTGTGCAGCTGCATAACCCAGCCATCCTGAAAGTATGAGAAGATGGGGCTTTTATTTCAATTCTCTGGCCTTCTGGTTGTCTTAGGGAATCAGCTTCCTGGTCTCTTTCTTCATATTCAGACTTAATTTCTTTCTTCATTATCAGACTTGGAGTAAATATGGGTTAGGATCAGCGGAAAGGCCAACAAGGCAATCATCCTGATGGGGGTCTGTAGTGGGTTTACGTGGCAAGGTTTTGGTAGCAGGGGAGCCATAGGGGTGGCTTCTGTGAGAAGGATCTAGAAGCTGCCCCATGTTTGGTAAGGGCCCCACTGCTGACCAGAGCTGATCATTGTTGTTGCGATGTTGTTTGGCACCTCTGTGAGAGCATATTTAAGACTGGGAAAAAACCGCTGCGCCACTCAGCAGCTGGGAGGGTGAGAGGAGTGAGAAACAGCCTTGCGGGCGCCAAGGTCAGTGAAGAAGGAGGGGGAGAGGTGCTCCAGGCGCCGGAGCAGAAGTCCCCTGAGGCCTGTGGAGAGGACCATGGTGAAGCAAGATGTCCCCCTCCAGCCCATGGAGTACCACGGTGGAGCAGGGATCCACGCTACAGCCCATGGAGGAGACCACAGTGGAGCAGGTGGACCTGCCCCAGCGGAGACTGCGGCCTGTGGAAGACCCCTGCTGGAGCAGATTCCGGGCCGGACCTGCAGCCCGTGGAGAGGAGACCACGCAGGAGCAGGTGACCCGGCAGGAGCTGCTGCCCGTGGGGGACCCAGGTTGGAGCAGTTTGCTCCCGAGGGATGGACCCCGTGGTACAGACCCATATCTGGAGCAGTTCTTGAAGAGCTGCTGCCTGTGGACAGCCCACGCTAGATCAGTTCAGCAAGGACTGCATCCCGTGGGTGGGACCCCACAGCACAGGGGACGAGAGTGACCGAGAAGGAGCGGCAGAGAAGAAGCGCTATAGACTGACCATAACCCCATTCCCCCGTTCCCCTGAGCCACTAGGGGGGAGGAGGTGGAAGAGGGTGGATGGGGGGGAAGGTGCTTTTGGTTTCTTTCCTTTGTTTCTCACTTCTCTAGCTTGTTAGTAATAAGCAATAAAACTTACTATCTCCCTATGCTGAGTCTGTTTTGCCCATCACGATAATTACTGCATGATCGCCTCGTCCTTATCGCAACCCCTGAGCCCCTTTCATCGTATTTTCTCCTCGCTCCTCTTTGAGGAGGGGGAGTGAGAGAGCGGTTGTGGTGGAACTCGGCCGCCCACCCGAGTAAAACCATCACAGGGTCTGTTATAGACCGCCAAACCAGGATGAGGGAACGGATGAGGAGTTCTACAGACAGCTGGCAGAAGTTGCGAAATCATCAGCGCTTGTTCTTGTGGGGGACTTTAACTTCCCAGACATATCCTGGAAGCACAACACAGCCCAGACAAAGCAGTCCAGGAGGTTTTTGGAGAGCGTGGAAGAGAGCTTCCTGATGTAGCTTGTTGGCGAGCCTACCAAGGGAGGTGCCCCGCTAGACCTTCTGTTCACTAACAGAGAAAGACTGGTGCGAGATGTGGTGGTCGGGGGCTGTCTTGGGCAGAGTGACCATGAAATGGTGGAGTTCTCGATACTTGGCGAAGTCAGGAAGGGGACCGGTAAAACCGCTGTCTTGGACTTCCGGAGGGCTGACTTGGAGCTGTTCAGGACACTGGTTGGCAGAGTCCCTTGAGAGGCAGTTCTGAAGGACAGAGGAGCCCAGGAAGGCTGGGTGCTCTTCAAGAAAGAAATCTTAATGGCTCAGGAGCGGTCTGTCCCCACGTGCCCAAAGATGAGCTGGCGTGGAAGAAGAACGGCCTGGCTGAACAGAGAGTTGTGGCTCAAGTTTAGGAGAAAAAAGACGGTTTATAATCTTTGGAAAAGAGGGCGGGCCTCTCAGGGGGACTACAAGGATGTTGCGAGGCAGTGCAGGGACAAAATTAGAAAGGCCAAAGCTCATCTGGAGCTCAATCTGGCTACTGCTATTAAAGACAACAAAAATGTTTTTATAAATACATAAATACAAAAAGGAGGACTAAGGAGAATCTCCACCCTTTACTGGATGCGGGAGGAAACTTAGTTACCAGAGATGAGGAAAAAGCTGAGGTGCTTAACGCCTTCTTTGCCTCAGTCTTTAGCAGCAAAACCAGTTGTTTTTTCCACCAGTACCCTGAGCTGGTGGAAGGGGACGAGGAGCAGAATGTGGCCCCCACAATCCACGAGGAGATGGTTGGAGACCTGCTACAGCATTTGGATGTACGCAAGTCGATGGGGCCAGATGGGATCCACCTGAGGGTACTGAGAGAACTGTTGGAAGAACTGGCCAAGCCGCTTTCCATCATTTATCGGCAGTCCTGGCTATTGGGGGAGGTCCCACTCGACTGGTGGATAGCAAACGTGATGCCCATCTACAAGAAGGGCCGGAGGGTAGACCCAGGGAACTATAAGCCTGTTAGTTTGACCTCAGTGCCAGGGAAGCTCATGGAGCAGATTATCTTGGGCATCATCATGCGGCAGTTGCAGGGCAAGCAGGCGATCAGGCCTAGTCAGCATGGGTTTATGAAGGGCAGGTCCTGCTTGATGAACCTGATCTCCTTCTATGACAAGGTAACACGCTTAGTGGATGAGGGAAAGGCTGTGGACGTGGTCTACCTTGATTTCAGTAAGGCATTTGACACCGTTCCCCACAGCATTCTCCTCAGGAAACTGGCTGCTCATGACTTGGACTGGCGCACGCTTCGTTGGGTTAAGAGCTGGCTGGATGGCCGAGCCCAGAGAGTCTTAGTGAATGGAGTCAAATCCAGTTGGAGGCTGGTCACTAGTGGAGCCCCCCAGGGCTCGGTACTGGGGCCAGTCCTCTTTAACATCTTCATCGATGATCTGGATGAGGGGATCGAGTGCACCCTCAGTAAGTTTGCAGACGACACCAAGTTAGGAGCGTGTGTCGACCTGCTCAAGGGTAGGAAGGCTCTGCAGGAAGATCTGGATAGGCTGGACCGATGGGCCGAGGCCAACGGTATGAAGTTCAACAAGGCCAAGTGCAGGGTTCTGCACCTAGGGCACAACAACCCCAAACAGAGCTACAGGCTGGGAGATGTGTGGTTAGAAAGCTGCCTGTCAGAGAAGGACCTAGTATTGGTTGATAGTTGGCTGAATATGAGCCAGCAGTGTAGCTTGCATAACAAACAGCGTGGCCAGCAGGTCCAGGGAAGTGATTGTCCCCCTGTACTCGGCTCTGGTGAGGCCGCACCTCGAGTACTGTGTTCAGTTCTGGGCCCCTCACTACAAGAAGGACATGGAGGTGCTTGAGCGAGTCCAGAGAAGGGCTACGAAGCTGGTGAAGAGTCTGGAGAACAAGTCTTATGAGGAGCGGCTGAGGGAACTGGGACTATGTAGCCTGGAGAAGAGCAGGCTCAGGGGCGACCTTATTGCACTCTACAGGTACCTGAAAGGAGGCTGTAGTGAGGTGGGGGTTGGTCTTTTCTCCCACGTGCCTGGTGATAGGACGAGGGGGAATGGGCTAAAGTTGTGCCAGGGGAGGTTTAGGTTGGATATTAGGAAAAACTTCTTTACTGAAAGGGTTGTTAGGCACTGGAATAGGCTGCCCAGAGAAGTGGTTGAGTCACCATCCCTGGAGGTCTTTAAAAGACATTTAGATGTAGAGCTTAGGGATATGGTTTAGTGGAGGATTTGTTAGCGTTAGGTCAGAGGTTGGACTCGGTGATCTTGTAGGTCTCTTCCGACCTCGACTTTTCTGTGATTCTGTGATTAATGAATGCTTAAATCTTTTGTTTAGAAAAACAACAACAACAACAACAACAAAACACACACACAAAAATAAAACACACAAGCAAACAAAAAAATAACAGAAAAGCTTCAAGAGAATGTGAGCAACACACTGCAGCACACTTAACACTCTGGTAATTGAATAATTCTCTCAAGATATGGAGGTATTGGTTACATTTTTTTTTTTTTAATTATTTTTAATCAAGCACAATGATCATCTAAGCTCAGAAAAATGCTCTAGTCATTGATTTATTGCATAAAATAGACATCCCAGAAAATCTTTTCTGCATCTGTTCATTTTCTGCAAGTCAGGTATACTTTCAACATGCTAGTCTTGCTTTGAGAATATCACATATGCAAGGGCAGAAACTAACAGTGTCAGGTCTCCCTGTGCTTACTACAATGCAAGAACTTCAGTGATGTCTCAGTATTGCATTTTGGCATTATCATTTTCTTTTTTCCAAGTCCGGTCTGGATAAGACTTCCAGGTAGGACATGTAAACTCATACAATAAATCAGAAGCAGAGTAAGGAATATGCCCCAGATGTGTCAGATCCTAAATGAGTACTCTTCCTTCTAAGACATCCTTCCAGTTTGGAAAGAGAAGGAGAGTTTGCCCTCCACAAATCTTGAGAAAGAAACAAGGGCAAAACATACCACCCGCAAGTAAATATATCATGTTTCTTAGTTACCCTTTGAAACACTTGACCTCTGAACAAAGTCTTATTGGTCTGAGAAGAAATTACCTAGATTAAAGAATATTTTCTTCCACAATTGACAGCCATCCTTTTTTCTCCACTGTGAAAATAAAACCAATTTTCCAGCTTGTCTCATGAGATCTTTGGATGATGACAACAGAGTGTTCTGCAAACAGCCGTTTCAGCATCTGGTGAATTTGAAAAGAATTTGGAGGTACTTCAGTGGCAATGTCTACATCTAGAATAAGAAAAATACAGCCATACTCTTAATACTAAGGTAAAACTGTGAGTGAAAACAAATTTCAGCTCAGAAACTGGTACACAGATGATACACATGACCTCTAGCAACCAGCAGCTGTTAGCCCAACCATAGAAAGGCTCGGTTTTATTTATCAGTAGTGCTCTGGTGGCATGAGAATATGAAACTGCCATTCTCCATCTACTCTTAACTTTGCTTCCTGCTTCTGCTGTCTTCCTTGATATTACACATCTGCCAGGAGACACAGACTTAATCCCAGACCTCTCTTCTTCTTGTTCTCCTTGTGATCTCCCATAACCAACTATTTCAAGGTCATGTTTTTAATTGTTCATCAGCATGAATTAGCAATCTCTTTGTCTTGTCATTAACACTGGGTGGAGACAGAAGGAAAACTGGTCTTTACACTGTCTGGTATAAGACACTTTAGGACACTAGTCTTGCTAGGATTTCTGCATGTGACAAGGAATATGATAGGTTATAAGTGCAGAAACCTATTACAGGCATTCTGAGCAGTCCCCTGCACCACCTATTATCTCTATACAAGCTCTAAACCTAGAGCTGCCTATAAGCCTCCAAATTAGTACTCCTCCATTGTCTCCTGAAGTAGTAAATGACACTTGTATTGATCAGGAATAACACCTCTCAAACATATATTGCCACACTGTTGCCTTGTCCTTTAACTAGCATTGTCAGTCTGTTTCTGTGACATTGAGTAAAGGTGAGGGATATTACTCATGTGACAGATTTAGGTGATCCAAGCTCAACCTGGAAAGTCCCACTTTTAAGGAACTGAAAAGATTTTAGCATAAATAATAAACTTAGACTTTTTCCTTACTAACAAACAGTGGCTTTTATTTTTAATTTATTATCAAAAGTCCATCTGTGTAACAAAAGTGAGTTTTGAGGTACTCTTTATATTGAGAAAATGTATTTTAAATCAAAATGATAGTTTCTGCTAACACAGACAATATTGTTCCCGGCTTGTACACATGGGAAAGTACCTTCAGGAAGACATTTATGGGGTTATCTGTGCATAGGCTACATAGCACTCTGCAGAATTCTCCCAGATAAATCCAGAAGGTAAATGGATGAATTCAAATACTCCCCAATGTGAAGATACTGTCACCCTGTACCAAGGGTTGTACTCTGAGTTCTTTTGCTGTTCAGCAGGAGAGTCTGCCGCTATTTAAAATGAATGACACTTCAGAATATTAAATCATTAGAAAAAATAGTTAAATGTAATCAGTTGTGGAGTTTAGACATTTTTCCTCTGGACCTTCATGCCATAATGATAGTATTAAGGTAGTATCATTATATTGCAGAAGTGACAGTGAACCAGCAGGTAGCATTCCACGGTGTGGGTAGGGTCTTTCTTCATCTTCTTGCTATTTGTTTGCTTGAAAAATGCAGAGGTGTGCTCTAAGAGAGCAAGGCAACTGAAGGTAAAATATGAGAAGAAAGCTTTGCTCTGCATACTTCGTCCAAAGACAATTTGCCTTCCTCCTTCCATACTCTCACAAGAGACAGAACATTTCTTCAGGGATCCCCTGAATTTGCCTATTAGCCATTCTTTGTTGGTTTAACAGTTACACTGACAGTGCTGGCAGCTTCCTCTGCTCATGTACATGCAGTGGTGTACAAGCACCTTGTGTCAAATACTCAGAAAATATCCCCTCCAATTTCAGGTCTTGTATTCATTCCTTTTTCTCAGATATTTATTTGGTTGAATTAGCTTTCAACAGAAGTTCAAATTCTGTTTCCATTTACTTCAAACATACCTGTTTTTATAAATAAGTCAACACAAATGCAGTGTTTGACTTTTTACCAGTCTTAAACTGATTTGTTAGCATAAACAGTCCCTACAGATAAATGGATTTCTCAAAAATTCACAGGAGGAGAGCATTGTCTATCTTACTTTTGAAGGTCTGTTGTATAAATAATTCCTTACAGCCAGCTAATCCTCAAGTGAATATAAATATTATGCATTGAAGCATGTGTTAATTTAATAGATATTGAGAAATTTAACATTATATTAATAATTGTCATAATGATGAAAATAATCATAATAAAGTTTTTATAGGTCTGAAAAAAACGACAGATTTATATAACTTTTCCAGAAAGTTCCTGAAATTTGCACTGTGTTTGCAAAAACAACCCTTTTATAATCAGAGCTTTCTTAAATCCTTTGTAAAGCTCAAACTGATTTGTTGTT
The DNA here is from genome assembly GCA_011076525.1 of Nettapus auritus. Taxonomy (NCBI): domain Eukaryota; kingdom Metazoa; phylum Chordata; class Aves; order Anseriformes; family Anatidae; genus Nettapus; species Nettapus auritus. The sequence continues at coordinate 83,959,152 of CM021766.1, read as the reverse complement.
GTTATTGCTGTTATCATGGAAAGAGATACGGAGAAGTGGAAAAGAGTCCTCTATTTCTCTCTTAGGTTTGGATGGCATTGAAAATCTGAGTGCTGGTCTCTTTGAGATTCCCTGAAACCAATCTCTTTGTGTTCCTCAGGAAGGGAGAAAGGCTTTTTGCAAAAGTATCTTTCTTTTCATTTAACAGTACTTACATATTCTCAACATTCCTTTACTAGCTTCAGTAGGTTACAACTTAAAAGCCTGGTGAAACACTCTTTATAAGGAATTTGTAATACTTGGTATTTAGTGCTTTCTTTCCAGTCTTATGTAAAAATATTTAGACTATTATATCAGAAAATCCAAAGCTGCATTTCAGAGCCTACTGCTAGACCTAGAATTAATAGGTAAGGCTTTGCAGACAGAAAAGAATTTTCCTGAAATCTGCTGGCACTGGAAACATTAGGGTAGTACATATTTTCCACATGATTTCTTAAGTAGTCTGAACAATTTACTTTGAAAAGCAAGTAAACTATAAATAAATATAGACTGTTTTCTCCCCATATTGTCTATTATAGCTATTTCTTCAAATTTACCAGAAGCACATGAAAGTCTTCAACAATCTGAACTGATTTATTTATTTATTTATTACTATCCTGGCAACAATTTTAAGGTTTCTGATTTTCAATCCTTCTTCATTTACAGGCTTACAGATCAAAGACAGCAACTCTCAGAATTCAATTCCTTGTGGAATTTCAAGAGAGTTCCTTGGTGTTAATATATGGTGGTACTCTTTGATTACATGATCACATATTGCTTTGTCAATGTCACTTCAGCTACATCAGGGTACAGATTAAACAATGCTTAATTACTGATAAGCTCCTTGGTTTCTTTCACTTCATGTAGCATGGCCCAGGTCTTATTTGTTCCACAGCATTCAAATTTTCCTAAAAAGACAGAAATGTAAACTTCCTCATAGGCTCTTCCATTACAGCTGTTACTGTTATCTATTTATCTCTGAATATTCCCACAAAATTCCTGAGTTTATTATTATTATTATTGTTGTTGTTGTTATTATTATTATTATTTTAATCTGGAGAACCAATATACAGATGTGTTAAGGTGAAAAATAGACATTAATTTAGCGATCTGTTTGTGGCTCCAAGAGAATATAAGAATATATCAGAATATAAATGTTATAAAGCAAAGTTTGTTCATGACCCTATGCCATTGACTTGTCATTGTGAATGGAAATATAATAATGGAAACCAGTGATGGAAGCAAAAATGAAATCCTACCTCCTGGACCAGATGCTTGCCTTCAAGTCATGCTTTGTGTAAACATGGTTGTATTTCAGCGTTCACTGAAATTTTATCTTGAGAGGAGCATTGAATTTTGGAAAAGTCAAAATGCATAATTTGAGGTTTGATATTTTTTTTTTCTTTAAATGGTGCTTCAAACTTTTAGAAATGTTATAGACTTTTTCTATGATAATGCTATCTAAAAATGAACTACTCTGTTTAAACAACCTGAAATTACATGTTCAATAAAAATTGGCCCACCATAAATTATTTAACCTGAGGAATAGATGATGATTTGTAACAAACCTGTATTTCAAAATCTTCAAATCCTTTATGCCCCATACATGGAAGTGTTCAAGGACAGTTTGGATGGGATTGTGGACCATATGGTCTAGTGGAAGTTGTCCCTGCCAATAGCAGTGGGGTTGGAACTATGTGTCCCTTCCAACCCAAAACATTCTATGGTTCTGTGATCCTAAGATGGATATAATGTGACTTGCAGTCTGAGTTTTGAGTACTAGACACACCTGCAAATCAAACAGTATGATCCGAGTTATACTAATGCCTATTAGTAGATAATAAACACCACCAGCAAACACCTGTGTGAAGATTGGGTGAATGACCTGCCCATGTTCACACTGAGATTTTCTGGCAGATGTTCATTTGGAATCCAGTCTCTTGGATGAGATTCAACAGCCTTAAACAGGAGACCATTATTCATTCTTTTCCCACAACTTCTTATCCACTCATTGCACAGGTTTCAACTTTTGCTACAAATGAAACAGTTATCCTTCAGAAAATATTCCTTTCTCATCACACACCCTAATTCATCCCAAGAGTGGAATTCTGTGTACAAAGAAAATGTGATCACACAGTTCAAATTCTTCTCCTGCTGTACATGTAAGGAGATGATATCCTTGACAAGCCAAGGGAACGTGGTTTAAATAAAACCACTGAAAAACAGATGAAAAAAAAAAAAATGGGTCTGTCATCTGGGGCTTGAAGCAAAGTGCAGTTTGGTGCAGACAAGTGCCAACTGAAGTAGGATCAATCAGCTATAAAAATATAAAATGAGGAATGGTCTATACCTAAGTCCTCTTTCTCCTAACCTTGGAACCTCATCCCAGTACAGTGTCAACTTATATACCTCAGACTTCCTATTCTGACTCCATTCTGATGGCCTAACCATAACATGTAATAACGTGTTTTGTTTGTTTGTTTGTTTGTTTGTTTTTTCCTTTCCTGTGCATTTTTGAGCTCTCCTTGATGCTCTGTATACCCTCTGGAAAAAGTGTCCCATTGGTTTAAATGGCTTCTGATCTCTATTGTTCACTCACTTTACAGATAGCTTATGATCACGTTCTTCATATACCTTCCTTGGAAGCCTAGTCTCTGGTTTATTGAACTTTATCCTTTACCTTTTGCTGGAAAACAAACAAACAAACAAACAAAAATAATTAATACTTCTGAGTCTTTGGCAAGACCATACATAACTGTGTCACATAACTGTGACAAAGACAATGTTTTATCCAAACTTTATCCTCATTATATATATACTTCACGAAAATAATGGGTGCTTTCCACTCTCTTAGTACAAAAGTAATTCTGTTTTAGGAAAATATCAATGGCTTTTTCTTATGCATGTTCAGTTCTATTCCCTAGTTAATCTATTACTCTTGCTGACCTCTATGTCTGGATGAACATAATGAATACATATATTAATTTTAATTTTATTTTGCTATGCAAGCAAGAGAACCTGGTGTCGGATTTCATTTTCATTCTGTGTAATGATTTAAAACAGCATATAAACACTTATAGTACTAACTATGTCACATCATTCATTTCCATAAAAGGGTTTGTACTCACTCAAAAGGAAATGGATTCCATCATTCAGAAAATATGCAGACTTGGGTAGATAAATAAAGTTGGGAAAGGTGCAATACTGGACATTTGTTTTATAGCTAATTGCTAATCTGATAAGAACATGTATATTTAATATTTGAAAAGATGATTCTGCAATGTCTCTTTCATCACCTTCAAAGTACCCCAAGGCTGCTGTGATCCTCTTCTAAAGGACAGTAACTGGATTAGATCAAAGATCCTCTAACAGTGAAACCAGAAGTTACATAAAGGCATAATGTTTTTAGAAGCAACTTAACCAGTATAGAAAATATTTCACTTGTTTTTATTTCTTAACCTATTAATATATCTTTTGTTACACTTCTAACATTATTTTAACTCGTCTTCCTTTCTTTCTTCCACCCAGTTACAACCACATCAGGACCGGCAATGGAAAAATATTTTGTAATTCACATGAATACAGGGAAAATATTTTCCTTTTTCCAACATGTAGAGTATTCCAAGAGCAGATTAATCATTCTTTAAACAAGATACTAATGCAACAGACATGAACAAGTCCTAGCTAATGTTACATTAAGAAAGACTGTTCAGTGCTCTAAGGTTTAAACTTTAATGGGAGTATTGACCTTGACACCAAACCCTAGTGAATGCAGTAGCTGTTCAGGCACACAGGGATTAAGCGGCAAAAAGAACTCTGTTGTTAGCTGGCCAGACTTAAGTTTAAGCAGAACATGCATGTATGCTGGAGCAGATAGGAAATAAGGAAGCAGCGTCTGTTCTCCATGTCTTTTTTTGTTGTTGTTTTGTTTTTTGTTTGTTTGTTTGTTTGTTTGTTTTTCCTTGCTAGGAAACAAAACAATATACTTGTAACTTTCTAACTATCCCTTGCTTCCACCAAACTCAGGAGGAGACAGGAGGCATCCCTTTGCCTGAGCGGCTCTCTCTGAGCCTGGCCTAGTGTGGTGTGCCTTCTGGGATGTGAAATTTATGACTCATCATTGGCTCAGTGCTCAACCCATTAAATGTCCATTTCAGACAAGCAAATCAATCACAGACTAGTGAAAACCAATGTAAATATTTAATTGCATCTTAATCATAATTCATATCTTAATCTACTGTTTCCAGATATATTTAGTTGACTACATTACAGAGCAAGAGTAGAGTCTTTTGGGCTTACATTTTTTTTAAACTCCAATTCTGGTCAATCTCAATTTATAAACTGACTGAACTGCTTGTCCTAGCCTGGTTCTCCTCAGGGCTTTTGCCTCTTTGGAGCTGGTATAAAGCAAAGTTATTTTAAGGTGAAACAGGCCAAGAAACAGAGAAAATAGCTAAGAAATTAAAGGAAAAGACTTGTCGGTTTACTTTAAGTCAGTACCTTGGTATACTTTTATCCAAGATTAACTGGACTAGGATATCACTCACATGCACTCAGTACGTACCTAAGTTTTTGAAATCCCTTGATACAGGAGTTTGTGAATACATGGGTTGAACAAGCTACTGTACAAAGCTGTGAAAGAAGAATCCTACCAAAACTTTTTGGTATGAAGACAGCTCCCTCTCTGCAGAGGTGTCTGAAGAGTCACTTGCTGGTAGCTGAGAGGGTATGATGGGAAAGAAGCATTACATTTTCGCCTTGCCCTTATGCTCTGGCCAAGACTCCTGCTATTGACCATTACCAGCCACAGGAACACCATGGTAGCTGTCCCTCTGAGTCAGGTGAGTGTGTATGGTCTCATGAATTAAGACAAACAAATATGTATATATACTGAGAGCGGGAGAATATTAGTTTGATTCAAAATCTAAATAAGAATTAATAAAAACAAAGACATAGTTTTCATTTTTGTGATGGCCAAAGGACAAGTAGAGATGAATCACTGGCTCACTCAGAAAGTTTTATAAAAGAATAGATGTCTCCATGCAAACATGATTCTTTTCTTTCTTGTTTTAGAAAAATGATATGAAAGCTGGAAGGGTCTATGAAAACTATTTAAGTTCGTTTTCACTTAAATAATGTCTGAAAATGAATTTATATCCACTCTGTGTAAGATCACTGACATATAACTTTTTCCCAAAGGACCTTGACATGAAGAGAGTTAATGGAGGGGGCAAACATATGCATTGGGAATATGACAAGTTAACTAGTGTTTTAGGGTACAGAACAAATAAAAAACTTAATAAAATTAACTAGAAACAAATGGACAGATACTGCAAATACCTATGAGAGTGGATGAATATAAAGGGAACTAGAGACATCCAAAATTTGGTCTGAATTTCTGGGTAAATCTGTGTGGTGCCAGAAGCTGGACTTGATGATCCTTACGGGTCCCTTCCAACTCGGGATATTCTATGATTCTATGAAAATTTGAAAAGACAAAAGAAGATTAAAAAAAGTGAAATAATACAATAAGAAATTAGCTGAAACTCAGCTATTAAGTCCAAGAGACAAATGTAGAGAGAAGTGTAGCATATTGCAAAGGAAACGTGCTGAACTGATCTCCTGCAAACTAAGAAAGCAATATGTTAATTTTTTCTAAGTCCATGTTTAAAACTTCCATTTTGAAGTTTAGTTGGATATTTTCCTGAACCAAAATTGAGCTTAGCTCAACTAAACCAAATAGTTCTTCTCACTATTCAAAATGCTTCAACTAACAACTCACATGGAACAGTGAACATCTTAACCTTTGACACAGGTAAAGTGAACGAACACAAAGACATACAACTTCAGAGTATATTACCTTTAGTCACCTATCACGTGTGCAGGTCTTTCTGGCAGGATTCATCAAACCTGACAATAGCTATGTCTATGGAGACAGTAGGGTATGTTTGCACCCTGACTCTTTCATCAGTTACATTACCTATTTTGAAAATTTCTATTTTCTCAGTCCAATATGGAGGTTGTGTTCATTTTACAAGTGGATTTTCCCACACTCCAAATCTGACTATTGTGAAGCAAGGAATGGCAGATGAGCAAACTTGTGAAACTGCAATGTATTAAAAATTCCTCTGCACTTGAGGAATGAGGATGCCAGCAACTCACTACCTTCCACATTCCTCATAGCAGGTTCCTCCACTGATCCACTGAAGTGGCGCAGCAGACATGAGCTCAGTTCATGGATCAGAGGAGGGCAGGAGAGTGAGGGAAAGGTTTGTCTCAGATTGGCAAGAATACTGTATTGCATAGAAGAGGACACTGTGCTCCAAATTCCCATCCAGCTGCTCTTCATATCCTCCATTATGGCCTGATGGTGCTTGAGGTATTCCACCAAGACTGAAAAGGCAGGAGAGCAGAGGGTTTGTCAGAGAGCAAACACAGAGAGCAACACCATCGCCTCCAGCCCTCTGGAACTGTTGTAATCTAAAGGTGTTTACTTGGATGCTTTGAGATCCAAGATTTGAGATTTGCTGGTAATTCAACTGAATTCAAAACAATGAAGCTGACAACTGAAACAGAAACTTGTGGTTTTTAATCTCCTCCCCTGCACTTCCACACTTTCACAGTGTTCCCATAATTTAGAAAGCTCAAAACCAATGATTTTCCAAATTATTCAGAGCAAAAAGAGTGAAATACTTGCATCCAGGTTCTCAGAGGGAGAAGTGGGAAAATCTACACTTTTCACAAATGTCAATTACAGTATTGTCCTTTGAGTACCCTCACAAATCTTTTCCTGTTCATCTTCATATAGAATGTAAGTACCTTCAGGAAGTTAGGTAACCCATTTCCAATGTCAATTAGTTCACATTCATTGAAAAGTACCAAGTCAATTATTGGCCTATAATTGGCTTTTTGAGAAGTAAATGACTCCCTGCTCAGCTCAAACTGCTTCTAAACCAAGTTTATCAATTTGATTCCACAGTTTAGGAATCTAATTCATCAAAGAAATGAGTGTGGAGACAACAGATATTTCAGCAAAGATCTAGCAAGTAGGAAACACTTCCATTCTAAACTAAACAACCTTTGTGTACATTTTCTTAGAGCAGAGCCAGAAAGCCTACCCCATTACATGACGGAGGATTCATAACAGTAAAATCAGACAGCAAATCCAGAATAAAAAGAAGGTTATGCATGTCTTAGATTCCAGGATATCACTGGCTTCAAATACTTTAGACTCTTCTTTGCTTTATTGCACAACCTCTCTCCCAGCCTTCCTTCACTGCTTGAGCATTATGTGTGGCCTCCAGCTCCCTCTCCCTAACACCATATTGTGAATTTTGTGTTACCTCCTGTGTCTCACTGCAGTGTCCTCCATGCTGCTTCAAGCAGAGGTTGTTCCCTCTGTTCCCACCTCTCAGACACTCACCACTCAGAGTTCTATTTGACTACATCCCATTAGTGATCTTTCATTTCATCTTTCCTAACCATGTTATAAACCCTGCCAATATATTCTGCCTTGTCTTATTTTATCCTTTTCAAGAATTCAGATTATGTACGCACCATTCTCACCTCCCTGCCTCTACCAAAGATCCTGTATCTCTCACACTTTAATATAAATAACTTTTAGGCTGCCAAATGTTCCATTTATCCTGTGGTCCTCCCCCTTCCCTTTTTCCATATACTTTTCTCTGGTTTGCTTACTGCTGCCTGGAAGCCAATCTTTCTCAGTACAGAATATTGAGCATTTTGGGAAGATGAGCAGAAATGAAAGCTGAACAAATTTATTGCAAAAAGTGCTGACTGCTGCCAACAAGCAGTTCCTTGTCTTGCTGGCAGTCAGAGAGGGGACTGATGTCATGGCTCTACTAAATATTTGCAGAAGCACACCTCTTTTCTCCTCATTTACATTCTTCAGTACTCCAATTGCCAACAAACTCAGCAGGTTTCCTCTGGATGCTGTGGTCTACGGTATTGTCTGAAGTGTGGAAATGAATAAAATGCAATGATAAAAAATTACCTTGTCACATATTCTAACAAAGACATGCTGTCAATGTTAAAATGATGTCTCACAAACTTAGTCATCTATGTACAGGCTGGTTTCAGCCAGTGTAAGCAGAGTTGCAGAGCCAAGAGTTGATATGCTCCTGCACTGCAGAAACATGCACAGCTCACCTTGTCTTATATCTAGAAATGTCCTAGGAGTTGGGAGCATGGAAAAGAATAATAATAATAAAAAAAAAGGTTAGCAAGCTTAAGGGGCTGATTTATGAAAAGATTAACAGTAGGACAATTTACACAGCAATTTGAAAAGAAAGTATCTAGTGATCTAAAAATAACAATATAAAGAGTAATAATATGAGATAACTAATGAAGAGTATAAAAAATGCAAAACAAAGTAGACTGCCTAAGTAAGACCTACTAACATGAGGAATAAAACTGGGATCAGTGTCACTATCTAGTATGCCTAAACTTAAAGTCATCTGCGGATGTCAAACTGATGCCTCTTTGAGAGATTAGGTAGAATAAAATGTTGGTATTTCCAATTAAAATAATTTTAAAAGGCCACATGGATGGAATAATCATCCTAGTAGCTACTCTTCCAATATCCCTATGGTCATATGAACTGAATGTCAGAAAAACTTTCAAAGATTTATAGGATTAACATATGATGAATCCGGTTCTGTAAAATTTCTGTTACGATTTCTATTTAGTCCAAAATTTTCACTTAAGTCACTGTTTTTTGTGATTTTATAGAGATTATATGACTTCACTTAAATTAATGAGGATACTGTCTTCTATTCATGAAATGTTGGACACTAGAAGGTACTTTTTTTTTTTTTTTTTTTTTTTTTGCACAGTGCTAGAACAGTTATTCTCAAGTGATTTGCTGGGGTCATTTTGAAACTATATATAATTTGCAGGAATCACTTAAATGAAAATTAGTGAGAATTAAACACCTAGGGCTGCATTATTCTGGGACAATGTGCAAGACAAATAGACATTACTGTTTCAGAGATATTAGCACTTCATTCTTCATTCACTGTAGTAAAAAAGATCCCCTAATGCCCACCCTTGATGATTTTATCTTACCTAGTTTCTTTATCACCTATGGAAAAATATATATTTTTCTTTACTATTCCCATTAATGATTTCAGATAAATACCAGAATAAAACAAAAATTCTTAATGATCAGAATTCTGTTCATTTTTGTCAGCTTTTCCACATACTTATTCTAACAGACAGTGCCATGCTGTCTTGTAATTTTAAAGCAAGTTTAACTAAGACAAAATACTATTTTATACAAATCTTTGCTTAGCAGTGATTTTTGTGCCTATAGAAAATGTGCATTTAATACAACAAATAAACACATTATTTCTTTAGACAAGCAGAATGTACTTTGGTGAAAAACCTTGATAAAGATATCACTGTCTAGAGAACAAAAATATCGCCACGTTCCAGATTTATCATAACAAATTATCTTTTACACTTGGACACTTCCTTGGACAAATTCTGTGTAGACAGTAAAAGCTGTAGATCTTGGGTGGGCTCACTCATGCTCTGAAGAGTCCTGTGTCGCAGAGAAATGTCTGACATTAGATGGGATGTCAAATTCCAAGTATCAAGACTCCAAAATTTAAACAAACACTTTGATTCCCCAAACAAAACTTCTGTTAGTGAGAGCATGAAAGCATAGCTCAAATATGCATTTCAAAGCTATCTAGTAAACAATTTCAAAAGGTGAAAAGATAAATAAAACTGAGTATTTGGGGAAAGTAAAAAGACATGGTAAAATATTTTCATTTTACAAGACAGATTATGAAACAGAAACATGGCTATTCTCAGGTTGAGTTTGAGTATCTCTCGGGTTCACAGTAGTTTCTGTATCTTCACACCTGAAGTCTTCTGTGGAATTGTTCCTGCTTAAAGCTCCGCTCTCCATATTGACAGTGTAGGAATGTGGCCTTCAGTTGAGATTTGTCAGGTAATGTCAAATAATTTGACATTGCTGTTTATAACACATTATAAGAAACTTCATTTTCAGGGTTGGATGAACTTGATTCTACTGTGCTGGCAACATCTAACCTCATAGCGAGAAAATAATAGATTTATTATCCTTGTCTCTAGCAAAGATCTTGTGTGCATTCACAACTGATTTGAAAGAAACTGGATTTTCTGAAGATTTCTTCTATGTTCCCAGTCATATCAGAGTGGGAAAATAGGAGTTAAGGACAAAAAAGAATTCTAACCATGCTGGACCACTGTAAGAAGGACAAAATTCAGTCTTGCAAGAAGTGGAAACCTAAATTACTTTTGGATTAAGGTTTGGCTTCAATTTCAATAGTTCTTTATCTTTGTTTTTCTGTAGTAACTCCCAACAGAAATCTATGCTCTGAAATGGAGCCTGCTGAAACCATGCCAAAATAAAGAAGACAGATGTATTGATATCACTACTTAATTCAGCCAAAAGATTTTGGTTGACTGCAGGGTACAGGTGTGAGAATGAAGACACTGCATATCTGCCAGTCTGCCTGCTCCCCATGATTAATGGCTTTGCACTTTCTGCTGTTTCTCACAGCTCCTAGCTTCTTGCAAATCCTGAGGGAAAGCAAGTAGAGGCTTGATCTGGGAGTCTCATCAGACTGTATGAACTCCATGACCTACTGTTCTGGTATTAATAAGAAGTTTAAATCTGCATATGCATCCATACACATAGCTCAGTAGAGATATATCACTTGGCAAAAAAAGCAACAAAAATTGTTGTGTAGAAGAGAAAAGAGGGAAAGGAAAGGAAAGGAAAGGAAAGGAAAGGAAAGGAAAGGAAAGGAAAGGAAAGGAAAGGAAAGGAAAGGAAAGGAAAGGAAAGGAAAGGAAAGGAAAGGAAAGGAAAGGAAAGGAAAGGAAAGGAAAGGAAAGGAAAGGAAAG
>CM021766.1:83871786-83948113 GCA_011076525.1 Nettapus auritus | reverse complement strand
AAGAGAAAAGAAAAGAAAAGAAAAGAAAAGAAAAGAAAAGAAAAGAAAAGAAAAGAAAAGAAAAGAAAAGAAAAGAAAAGAAAAGAAAAGAAAAGAAAAGAAAAGAAAAGAAAAGAAGCTTAGAGCAATTTTTAGCAGGAAAGGCAAAAATTAGCTCTTTGCAACCACTGACTTTTAGTGACTGAAGCGTATTGAGATGGTAGTTAATGATGTTACCACAAGGGAGTACAAAGTAGAATGTGTTAGGGAAAAAAAGAAGAGGAGGGAGGTTGTCTGTATTAATTAATGATATTGTTCTCACCAATGGGGTTGAACAGCAACAACAAAAAAATAAAAAGGGAGGGAGAAGAGTCTGTGCATCCTGCAGGCTAGACAGCAGTACTAAAGGATTTAGTCACTTGGTCACCGTAGCAGGAACCACAGGATAGATTTAGGTATCTTTTTTAAATGTACGGGTTCCCTCTGCTCAGGGCTGAATCTCCCTGCAGAGAGATACTTGTTTCAGAAAGCCAGCCTGGCTTACCCAGGCCCAGGCTTTTTTACCCTTAAAAAAATAGGTTAAAAGAGAACTAATAGCAGCAATCCCACTCCCTCTTCCCCCAGTAACTGGATAAAGAGGTCATGCATTTAGAAAGCAGGATGGCCTAGGATTTTATTTGGGCAAGGAGACAAATGCTACTGTATTACTTTCAGCCCCAAACTGTTTTGCACAGAGCAAGAAGAGTCTCTGCACTGTGCATTGAGTGACCTAGTGGCTCGCAAAGAGAGTGACACTGGTTATAGTTCCTCTGTGATCTGAGCTGCGAATGTGCTATAGCTAATACTATTGCATAGTATTCACGTTGCTACTTATAATCTTTTCACCATATGCCATTCCAATGCATTAAGACTTATTTCCTACTGACTGGTCACATTCTTCTTTGTAAAGCAAGTATAATGTTCTTTTATTTTGATTCAATACCACTTTGCACTTAAAGTACACAGGAAAACAAAACTACCTAGTGCTCAAATCAGTAAAAAATGTCAAAACCACCATCCTTACCTGCTAACTTTGTGAGCCCTGAGACCTAGAATATAAAGCTTTCCAGCTGCCTTACGGGTTCCTTTTTGAAAGCAAAAGATTGGGATTATTTATGTTTCAGCTATCAATAACTTCTTCAAGTTCCTACGTTATAATATCTAGAAGTTATATATGGGTATGTAGCTAAATATTCATACTGATAAGAATGGACTGTTATGAGTCAGACCTAATGAAACCGCCCCTTAAACAGCCAGATAAATAAAAATGAACCCAGGAACAGGGACATACACATATAAACCTCAGCTGTTGTTAGCTTAGAAAGCCTACCATCATTTTTTTAATATATTTTTTATTTTTCTTAGTTTTAAGCAAAGGGAGTTGGTCTGGGGGAAATACATAATGGTCCGTCTCCAGTGCAGGCTGCAGTATAGTAAGTAGTTGGGTTGTTTTTGGTGAAATTTGGAATTAATCTGGTTCAAGTGCTTCCTAAATAAATAAGCTTACGCTGAGACTGTGTGTAGCTAAAAAGAGATAAATCATTCTAGGTTTCATAGTTCATGTACAGAATTTCAGCATAATCATTAGTTCTAATTTGTCTTGTACAGTCAAGCATGTTTCAAAAGCAAGATTGTCCTGCATACTGAAATACCTGTATTATTGATCACTATCATTGTGTAGTTACTTAGAAACACTCAGCTGAATAGTTGAGATGTTCATTCACTGATTCATTAAGAGATTTTGGCAATTCTTCATATCAGTGGTTTCTGATCATGCAGGTATGTCCTTGAAATGACTTCATAGCAGAGAAAAAGATAAATTTCAATCCTTTTCTGATAGCTTCAGGCTACCATCTCAAGTTGCTTTCCAGTACACTCTAACTTGAAACCAGAAGTATATTCTGAGATACCCCCTTAAAGTAAAGAGAGCAGGAACTGCTTCTTTACTTTAGCCATTTTTACACTTTGGGCCATTGCAAATTTCTTCTCTTTATTTCAGGGTAAGTTCCCAACCTCTGTTTCAAAAGCTTGTGACAGCAGTAAATAGATAGGCCACATCTCCAGAACTCATCTGATGGAAGGACTGGAAGAAATATCTGCATTTTAAAGATGCAGCTGACTTCCATTCCTGGGCTTCATTTAAAGCCAGAATTTAAATCCACATAAAATCACTGGACAAATCTTTTCCTATTGGCTTCAAAGACTGTTAGAGTAAATGCCAAAAGGTCATGTGTCATTCCCAAACATTTACCAAAACAGCCACTACATGTATATTCATGTGAAAAGAATGCTAACACAGAAACCTCTGGAAAGAGATATCTGCCTTGGTCCTGTGATCCCTCCCTCCTCATTCCTCCTTTCATTGGAGTGAGTAACTGTCTCTTCTAGGAGATAAAGGCACGCACCCAAATGCTTCTAGAGGGGCAAACTGTGAGGTTCTGAGACAGATTTCTACCAGGCTACAAACATGGGTCTTGGGATTTTGATCAGACCAGTTGTGATGGTTTTACTCGGGTGGGCAGCCAAGCTCCATCACAACCTCTCTCTCACTCCCCCTCCTCAAAGAGGAGCGAGGAGAAAATACGATGAAAGGGGCTCAAGGGTTGCGATAAGGATGAGGCGATCGTGCAGTAATTATCGTGATGGGCAAAACAGACTCAGCATAGGGAGATAGTAAGTTTTATTGCTTATTACTAACAAGCTAGAGAAGTGAGAAACAAAGGAAAGAAACCAAAAGCACCTTCCCCCCCATCCACCCTCTTCCACCTGCTCCCCCCGAGCGGCGCAGGGGAACGACGAATGGGGTTATGGTCAGTCTACAGCACTTCTTCTTTGCCACTCCTTCTCGGTCACTCTTGTCCCCTGTGCTGTGGGGTCCCACCCACGGGATGCAGTCCTTGCCAAACTGATCTGGCGTGGGCTGTCCACAGGCAGCAGCTCTTCAAGAACTGCTCCAGATATGGGTCTGTACCACGGGGTCCATCCCTCGGGAGCAAACTGCTCCAACCTGGGTCCCCCACGGGCAGCAGCTCCTGCCGGGTCACCTGCTCCTGCGTGGTCTCCTCTCCACGGCCTACAGGTCCGGCCCGGAATCTGCTCCAGCAGGGGTCTTCCACAGGCCGCAGTCTCCTTCGGGGCAGGTCCACCTGCTCCACCATGGTCCCCTCCACGGGCTGCAGCGTGGAACCCTGCTCCACCGTGGTACTCCATGGGCTGCAGGGGGACATCCTGCTTCACCATGGCCCTCACCACAGGCCGCAGGGGACTTCTGCTTCGGCGCCTGGAGCACCTCTCCCCCTCCTTCTTCACTGACCTTGGCGCCTGCAAGGCTGTTTCTCACTCCTCTCACTCTCCCAGCTGCCGAGTGGCGCAGCATTTTTTTCCCAGTCTTAAATTTGCTCTCACAGAGGCGCAAAACAACATCGCTTATTGGCTCAGCTCTGGTCAGCAGTGGGGCCCTTACCATACATGGGGCAGCTTCTAGATCCTTCTCACAGAAGCCACCCCTATGGCCCCCTGCTAAACCTTACCACATAAACCCACTACACCAGTTCATAAAATGTGGTTTTGAGCTGTATTGCCCTTCAGCTGATGAACAGCAGAGAGGGTGGAGTTACACTCACATCTAGCTTGTTTCCTTTCCTTCCTTCATTGTCTTCTGTGTGAATCTCACTAGTAGTATCAATGATAATGTCCACAAGTAGAAGAGACCATCAGCTATTCATTCCTTTCATGATATTCACAGTGAACAAATTCTGTCTACAATCATGTTCTCATCTTTTTTTCCCACACAGAGAACCGTTCCTGTGGTTGCAGGAGTGAGAAACACAGCGTTGTGCAGAAATGTATGAGAAAAAAAAAAAAGGGGGGGGGCATGGGAGAGGGCGTGAGGGCAAAGTCATTACACATCACATTCCCTTGAAGGTACTGGGATCATGGGGTGTAACAGAGCAGCAACTAGGTTCCTAGGAAGAAGAACCTACCACTTCTAATAGAGAAATGGAAATCTTCACCATGTAGTTGTTGCTTAGTGCCTAAACCTTGGGTTGACACTGAGGTCTCTCAAAAAGTCCTCAAGGGTAAAATGTATGTTCCTATGGAGTACAATGCTTACAATAATGATTTATTAATAATACATCTGTTTTTTTTCTTTATAAGAATCAGAACCCAAGAGGCCAGATTCAGATTCATTCCAAATCCCACTATTTCAATGCTAATTGCTAAAAATGCAGGAGCAATGCTTTCTCTCTGCTTGGACCATCTGGCAAATTTCTCAGCTTTGCAGTTTGTTGGTCTTCAGAGTGACTTTGTAAGTTATATAAAAAATATTTCTGAACTCTTTAGCAGCAATGTGGTTAGTTACGTGTTTTAAAAAATAGAACAATATAAATGTAAGGATTTTACTAACAAAGGTTGAGGTTTCAGGTTAATGGCAAGTCTAGAGAATGGAACATTCTATTTAATAAAAATGAATATTTTCTTTTTACTGTGTTTCATTACTGTTTCCATCTTGTGTCATTTTTCTGAGATGGATTTCCATGAAATAGTCAAGTTCAATGGGTCAGATACCCTTTGATGTCTGAGAGAGGCATTGCAAGGTAACAAATTAAACTTAAAATGTGCTACAAACAAGACAATGGAGAGTTCTGGTGAAACTTCATTGAGAAGAGATTTCTGCCAAGCTAATCAGCCAGAATGGTTGTGCTTTGGACATGGCAATGTTAGATGGTTTCTAAGTACCCAAACAGCTGTAGATACGGTCTTGAAATTCTCACTCATGTTTGAGTCAACCTTCAGCCAACCAAGTGTCCATTGGTTTTATGTGGAATTACATACATAACTAAACAGGGCATACTCCAGTCACCAATACACCTATCTCTGGAATGCAAGAAGTATGATATATACTTGATATACTATATAATGATATAGATCTTAGGTAATTATTTACACTGCAGCTGAATATTCACTTACAAATATAATGAGACCAACTTCTTTGTTACATCTGGTTCCCTGTTACTACAAATTATATATTCTACACAACCTTTCACAGATTTCTCGAGTTCCTATGTCAGATCCTACTTTATGATTACTTATTTAAGTAAAAAATTTAAATTGCCATGAGCTAGAATACAGAAAGATGTTACATGAAAGTTATGCACACAGTCTCAGAAGCCCTTTGCTAGCATGACCACCGGCCTCATCTAGCATGTCTGTGTTGATCTGGGGATAGCAAATGACACTACACCTACTGTGCCTCCTCTCACATGATAACTACAAATTCCTAAATCCTGCATTTCTCCCACTTCCAGTCCCTAAATTCATGAGAGATTGTTGATTAAATATGTAATGTTTATTAATTAAATAAAATGTATTTGTCTGTGTTTGTATTTCCATTTCAAAAATTGCTCCCCAGTCCGAGATTGTTGTATTTATATACAAACTCTAACAGTGCACAATTTAATAAGGTAAAAACTCATCAAAATAATTTCCATACAAAACAAATCAATATGCAAATAATATGTCCCACTCCATCCATTTAGCCAATGCCCTGAGTAATCTGAACAGGAGAGCTGCATGCCTTTAGAATACAAATGAAAGGAAACAGCTGGTGATAGACACAAGCTCATGGGCAAACTTTCTCCATAATGGGTTTTCTTTCATCATCAAATTGCACAGAAAGAACTTTTTAAATTTGGTTGTGCTCAAGTCATTCAAGCTTTCATAGTAGGGAGAAATTACCTGTAGTATTGATTATCACAGACATGAACCACCTGTGCTCTGCAATCTTCTGCACTAATACGGATCTCTGGAAGAAAGAGTGTTGGTTTTGACACTTTATATGCAAACACAGTGACCAGTCTCCATGAGATAAAGCTGGGCCACATAACTTTGTGGAACTATATTTAGGATTCATCAGCCCAGTAAGTATGTCAAGAGCCTACGGCTACGCGCAAACACAAGATTCCCTGAAGAACACACTCTGAAAATAAGTCTCTGCCAGGGCATTGGTACAGGTGAGTGCTAAGACACATTAGAGAAAGAAGCTGGGACCTACATTCCCTCTTTGATTTGGCCAAAAGCTGTCTGCCTTTGTATAGCTCCTCAGTTAAACTGTCAAGAAGAAAAAAAATAACACCTGGGCCCAATATACCAGAAAGCTACCACAAGGGGAGCTGCCTTGCCAACAGTTTGATGGTATGGTATCAATTCACAAATGTGATAAAGATATGCAGATTCTTTGATTCCTCTGAGGTACACTTAGATGTAGAGACTCATATTTTCTGGATTGAAATCCCTCTGAAGCCATCAGGAAAAAAAAAAATAAAATAAAATCTGAATTTACCTTTTCCTCCAGAGATCTGAACAAAATCCAAATGCATTGAAGAAGAGAACTGCAATTTTGGCACTCTGAAAAACTTATTACTGCTCTAAGGCTTTGTGCTTGTGATCTCTGGTTATATCAAAAACACTTCTTTTTTTTGTTTGTTTTGTTTTTGGTTTTTTTTCCATTGCTTTTGCCAGACATCCAGCATGTTTCCACAGAGCCACAGTCACTCATACGGTGTGATGAGCCATATGGCAACGAAATGCCTAAAAATTGCCCTGGGGATATGCTGTGTGAGCAGTTATAGAAATCTGAGCTATCAAGATATCATCCATCCCATTCTCTGTGTCCCATGCTCTGAGACAGGTTCAAGGGTATTTGGCAGGTCCTTGCCAGATATATTTCCAGTTTCTCCTTACACCTCCTCAACAACAGGTCTCATGATGTTTCTTGTTAACCAGTAAGACAGCTGAAAAGCTTTTTCTGCGTGCCAGTCTTCAGCTTCCCAGAGTTGGTTAAGCCCTAACACCTCTTGTCGTACTGTGCATGAACACACAATACAGATGAGCCTATCCTTTTCACAGGTGTTTTTTGTATATTGAATATTGTGAAACATAACAAGTACAAAATAGGTAATTTCTCAATATGTTTTAAAGATTTTCTTCCCTGTCTTTTTAAAACACCTCACTTTTTGTCATTTCCTCTAGCTTTTCTCTTTGAAGCTACCCCAACTGAGGAATCACTAATTCTGAGAATATAAAATGGCTTTCCAATTTTTGCATATGTGTTGTGTTATTCAACTCATGTTTAGTCTCTGTTGCACAGTAAACACTCATTCTTTCCACATTGCTTGGAGCATAACCAGTTGTTTCTCATTTTTGTCACTTTCTTCTTAAATCCAGTACTTTGTAGTATGCTTCTCTGAATATCACCTGTTTTTGAGCTATTTCTCTGAGTTATGAAGATCACTTCAAATTGTATCCTCTTTAAAGTGTTTGTAGATCTTTTCCTCTCTGGGGTGATCTGTGGATTTTGGAAGTAAATTATTGTCTATCATCCTATCTTCTAATGCCAGTGTTCCATATTACCAATCCCAGAACAGAGCCTTATGGGACCCTCCTTGATATGCCCTCTAGTTTGACAAAATCCTATAATTACGCTTTGCAGTTTTGAGCAGTGATGCACTCACATATAATAATTTTATAGATTATTGTCCCTTATAACTGTCATTAAGGCATTGCTCATGGTCCTAAATTAAACTTTTAAAGATTGTCATTTGCATTCTTCCTCACCCCACACATGATGGTAGCATAAGCCAGAATAAAGATTATGTATAGGTGTGGTGGTTTTACCGTGCTGGGCAGCTGAACACCACAACCGCTCTCTCACTCCCCCTCCTCAGATGAGGAGGGAAACAAGTAAAGGAAAGAACAACTCATGGTTTGAGATAAGGATAATTTAATTAAAGGAAAATATATATATATATTAAGGAAATATTATTAATTAACAATTCAACTAAAGGGAAAAAAGGGAAGGGGGAAAAGGGAGGGGGAAAGGGAACAGCAAAACAAGTAAAGGCTATGTGGAAGTGCAGAGGAAAGAAATTATTCTCTACTTCCCACAAATGAACAATGCCTGACCACGTCCTTGAAGCAGGGCCTCAACGCACGTAGCCGGTGTTCGCGAGGAGGACAGAAATTTTCGCAATGAAAGCCCACCCCTCCCCTCTTCCTCCTTTTTCCACCTTTTATTTCTGAGTGTGACATCAGATGGTATGGATTATCCCTTTGGTTGGTTGAGGTCAGCTGCCCTGGTGATGTTTCTTTCTCACTTTTTTTGCCCACCACCCAGGGGGGTTGGAGAAAGTCCTGATACTGTGCCAGCACTTCTCAGCAGCAGACACAACACTGGTGTGATAACACTGCTGTTCTAGCTACAAGTGCAGAGTGTGGCACTGTATGGGCTGCTGCAGGGAAAGTTAACATCCCAGCCAGATCCATGTTTAGCCCATCTAACATTTAGCCTATTTTATCTAGCTAGCTTTTTGTCAAAGTATTTCTTCTTCAGAGGAAAAATGTATAATATGATATTCCTGAATACTAAAAAAGAAATCCAACTGCTACTGCATGATATTTCTGATGCCGATGATAGGAAAATGATTATAAGGATACCACATTTAGCTTAAATCAGTTTGGCAATTTTAATGTTCAGGGATAGAGTTTGCACAATAGCAAAACGCTGCAAAGCCTTCAAGAATGTGATGACTTTGGCAGAACTGGGAGGAAGCAGATGACTCAGTCTGGGGAGAGGCCTTCCCTCGCCCCAAAGCAGCTGCTTCCACTTCTCGCTCTCCTTTCCAACCATGCATGCCTTCTCCATATGGAATGGGAACAGCATGCTGGCTTTGTCTCGTCTGGATGGGGCAGGCACAGAAGAAGTCATCTGAGAATTCATTTTGGCATGGGAGCACAAAGGACAAGCTTATCCCTTTGCTTCCATTTAACTTCCTGGCTTGGAGAGCTGTGACAGGAGTGGCAAATACTCAAATTCAATCTTTAAATAGTTGGGATTGTTGAAGCAAGTAATTTGCCAGAACTTCTGGTGCATTTGGCCAACCATTATCCTATGACTAAATCATTACAGCTGAGACAACTCCATCATAAATTATCTATCCTGGTAACTGACTGCCTTAATAACAGTGGCATGGAAATCCTATTTAAAATATTCCTGGCTTTTGCTCTTGTCCTGCTTATAGCTTACTACCAGTTGTTTTCAAATTGTGGCCTGTGTACCACTGGTCTTTGGCCTTTTTTATAAGGTCTGTGAAATATAACTGAACATCCTCCTCAGAACTCACTGATCAATTTTTAACAGTCTCGAGTACCCTATGTCATGGATAAAACCTTATGTTCTATCAAAATGTTTTGGAAAATATCTAAGGGATCCATAACTGAGAAAAGTTAAATGCCTGTTGCCTATTTATAATTGTAGCAGCTAAATATAATTATTTAAATATAGTTATGAAATCTGAGCAAATATTCATGATATTAATCATTTGTAGGATCTAGGTTATTCTATTAAGATCATTCAGTAAGATCATTCAGGGCAAACAAACAACTGACACAGCTTTTTTTTTATTATTATTATTTGCATTTTCCCAGAAAATTACTTTTATGTTCAAATAAATTCTACTTTTTAAGGGATTAGATTGAATATTTCCATTAAAAAAGAAACAATGCAAAAATTCCAGAGCCATTTATTCTTACCAACTTCTTACTATAAAATAATTTTCCTATTCTTATATTGTTAAAACTATTATCTCATTTTATCTCAATTTGTATCAAAAACTTTTTAAATGTCACCAACCATAAGCTTGAAATCTATTAAGAAGATTGGCAAAAGGTCAAAAAAGCAAAATTATTTTATTCACTGTGAAGTTGCAACACAGGTGCATACACAAAGTATGAAGAAAAATAGAAAGTCAGTAAAGAGAAACCATAATGAACCATAACATATTGTCAGAGAAACTATAAGAAGAGCCTTGGAAGATGGAGATCCAGCTAACAAAATGAGGATGAAATATGACAAATCTACTGAGATTACAGGCAGTAAAAAATTATATATATATATATATAAAATAAATAAATTAATAAATAAATAAAATTGCAGAAAGGTTTAGGGTACTTTTACTGAAAAGTTACAGGATATTACTGAGAGAAAGCATTAGCCTGTGAGTAACTTCTTTCATATCAATTTACTGCTTGCATACTGATGGAATGTGTTAGCAAACTGATGAACATCAAAAAAAAAAAAAAAAAAAAAAGGAAAGAAAGAAAAACAACAAATATTGATAGTATTTGTCTAGATCACTTGAAAACATGCAATAATTTTATTGATTATGTTGCAAATGAAAATCCGTAGTTGCCCAGTGAAATTAGCTTCTGCACTGGAAAAATGAAGTATTGAATGTGGTACCCATATATCCAGTTGCTTTTCTCTGATTCTAAAATATACAAAGAAACAAAATTCCTTAAAATCAGAATTATAAAAGTTTAAAGTGAACATGATTTTAAAGTAGAGTCAGAATCATTAACTTTTCTTTAATGAAATACATTATCTCTCCTGTTGATTAGAATTAATAATTCTTTAGTGTGTGAGCAAACATCAAGAAGTAAATTCAAAGGCATCTCCTAAATGAGGAGATCTATGTATGTTTTTTATGCTTTTTTCTTTGAGTATAATATAATTGTTCTACTCATAACTGGGTGACAGTAAATAGCAGAGGCAATAAGCCTTACTTCCCCTTAAAGTAATTCCTACAATAACTCATTAGCAATCTTTCTGAAAATACACCGCATGAACAAAATACAATGTGCAGCATGGCTACAGAGATTTCAGTGGAGTTCAGGTAAGATGATCCAAAGATCTCATTTGCAGATTTTAAAGATGAACCCATGCTGGTTTGACTGGACTGGAATAGTTCAGTTGGAAGAGACTGTCAAAGATCGTCTAGTCCAACTGTCTAACATTTCAGGGCTAACTAAAATTTAAACCATATTATTCAGGGCCTTTTGAACACTGACAGGTATGGGGCATCAACCACCTTGCTAGGAAGTCTGTTCTAGTATTTGACCACCCTCACAATACAGAAACTTTTCCACATGTCCAGTCTGAACCTCTCCTGTTACTACTCATCTTATCATTAGTGACAAGAGAGCAGAGACCAGCACCTCCCTCTGCGTTTCCCCTCAGGGAGCTGCAGAGAGCAATGGTGGCTCTTAGCCTCCTCTTCTCCAGGCTAGACAAACCCAGTGACTAAGGTGATGCAAGTAAAAATCTCATGTGTTAAGTGACATGAGTATGGAGTAAATGAGTAAATGGAGTAGCACCATTTTTTCTACAAAACAGAATAAGAATCTGCTTGTACTTTTCTTACTGGTATGTAGCCACGTCCCATAGGATTATCAGCACAGTACTGCCCTCATGGCATCAGCTTCAGGGAGGAAACCCTAGGATGTCACAATTAATTAAAAACATTCCAAAGGAAAAAAAAAAAAAAGTGTATAATAACATGCAAAAAGGACTGAAATGTTTTGAGGGGGTGGAGGGTGGGATTAAAGTTCTAAAGGGCTAGAGAAAATCCTGAGCAGCTAAGCTGGTTCAAAGGTTTATTCTACAAGAACAAGTGCAACCAATCTCTTTCAAATTTAGCCTTGGTCACCCACAGAATCTCCTAATCTCCTAGGGCACATTGCCTCTTTTTTTTTTTTTTTTTTTTTTTTTTTTTCTTGTTAGGCTTTCATTTTAGTAGTAATCCAGCCTGAGGAGGAAATTGGTTGAAAAGAATAAAATGTTTCTTGGTAAGTAGGTGGGAGAAGGAATTATGGGAAGAGAATAACAGCGAGACATACAAACCAGGAATTTGGGCTGGATTCCAGGCTGTACAGAAGTAGATTATTGGATGTAGGAGTAGGCAAGGGGAGAAAGAAGGGAAGAGAGGAAAGAAATAGTATCTCTTCATGATTATCTGCCTGAAACACATTACATCATGAAGACAACAGTCAACCTCCATTAGCTTGTCATTGCTTGTATACATTTTATCTGTATTTAGATAATCCTGAAAAATAGCTTGTTTGGCTGTTGTTTTGTTTTGTATAGGCCAATTTCCAAACTTTCTTTGTGTTTTTCTGGATCTATAATATCTTGCCCCGTTAGACTCAATAAAACTATGCTAGCATGATTAAAATGGATTTTACCTGTGCTTTGCTTGTGTTAGAATGTGTATGTCTTTCCATAAACCCAAGGATTCACTTGTTTTAAATTCTTACTTTAATTTTTTTTTTTTTTTTTTTTTTTAATAGAGCACACAATCTGGTTTTAGCTATCTCATCCAATTAAAATCATATTCTATCAAAATGTAATTTAAAAATTTCATTCCTTCTGCTGCCTTTTGTGGGTTTGAAAAGGCTAGATGTAGACACTCACAAAGGAAGGAAAACAGATTTGTTTTTATTCAGATACAAATACTGAGAAAAAAGGATCATACAGTTTCCAGGCCAATCACTACCACCTGCCTACAAATATGTCTGATAAATAAAACTTCCTTAAATTGCTCAGCTGCAGTTCTTCATACATGAGGGCATATTCAGTAAGTGAACTCTCAGACAGCTAAAATACAGAAGTGCTTATGTGTAGATGTTTTTTGCCAAAGAGGACACATTTTACTTTTATCAAGGTACACTGTGTATGTCATGCTGCCCAAAGCTGCTTCACCCTCTGTGCTGGTCATTGATTTCTTCATCACTTATCCTCTCAAAGAGGTTGAAACTGCTTTAATTAAGGAAAAAGTACCTTTTAACTCCTTCAGTCTTAAAGTAACTTCCTATTCAGACTCTTTTTAACTTCCAGAAGCATGTGGTTTTTTTTGAGCCTAAAGACTGGATGTATTTCTTAGCTAATGTATTTGCACTCAGACTTCTCCTTTTCTTTCCTTTACTGCAATTTCTTCTCCCACAGCCCACCCCTATCACTGTACCCTTCAGTAGCCATCAACAATTTCTTTCCATCCAAGGGAGTAGAAAAAGAAATAAATCTTCACAGTCAGACCAAATATCCTGTCCAGCTGCCTTCAAAAGACAGAAATTTACAGCATACATTCTGCCGCATTGCTTTGTAAGTGTTGCACTTTATCAAGAACAATGTATTGACATATTCCTATCAGGTGTGCCAGGGTTCACGGAAGCTGTAGAAACTCTTCATGTTGCTTAGGGAAAAATGAGTGGTTTTTTTTTTTTTTTTTTTTGTGTGTGTGTGTGTGTGTGTGTTTTTTTGTTTGTTTGTTTGTTTTTTTCCCAACAGTTTGAAAGCTGATTCTTCCATTTTGTTCTTGCTTCCTTTCCTACAATAACAATAACCAAATCACTTTTGTTGTCAGGTGCATTGTAAGTAATCTCAGTTACTTATAAGCCACAGGCAAACAAAAATAAAATTAAAATAAATAAATAAATAAATAAATGAGCAAAATTAATAT
The DNA here is from genome assembly GCA_011076525.1 of Nettapus auritus. Taxonomy (NCBI): domain Eukaryota; kingdom Metazoa; phylum Chordata; class Aves; order Anseriformes; family Anatidae; genus Nettapus; species Nettapus auritus. Next base: position 83,934,740 of record CM021766.1, on the reverse strand, counting down.
GGTCTTCATTTCTGTGTGGAAACAATTTCTATCTGAGTAAAACTACCTTTTTTTTCATTATCTGCATTTCCACTCTGAGAAGAGCTACCCTTCTTCATTATCTGCAGAATCAAAGGCTAGTCATTCTCCATTTCTGTCTTTACCTAGTATTAGTTTTGTGATTGAAAGTAAAAAGTGGCATGTCTTTTGACTTTTGTAACATCTGGTAGAATTGATCTATTATTTAACCATATGAAGTTAATTGTAATGGAAATGGAAACTTGGAAGATCTTTTTCTCCCATTGACCCAAAGATTTCTCAGAGAGAAGAAGAAAACAAATAAAAAAGGAAGGAGGTGCTGCGCATGCACATTTGTCTGCCTTGTTTCCTTCCTTTTTCCTTTAATAACACACAATTATTTCAACCAGAAATTTTGCTGGTTGCAACTGAAGATATATACGTTCATATTTTTAATTTAAATTTTATGGATGGGGTATAATCTGGCACTTTATTAACAACGTTTCTGAACTTTAAAGTAGGTATTATTGATAACAATATACTCTTGGCATAATTATTACAGAAGATCAGGAAGTGGCAAAGCAACAAATATATGTAATTATTATTACTATTAATTGTAATTTGAAATGGAATTGCAGAAGCTAATGTTTTAATAGTTTCTTGTGTTTTATTTTAATGTAATATTAATATTTCAGCCATTTTCAGGTAGTCCTACTTTGACAGCCAGCATCAAAACTAAGAGCAATGCATACTCTAGTCTCCTCGAGAGAGAAATGAACCTGCCTAGCCAAGCTCATGCCTTGTTCTGGGACAGGCAATCAGCTTTTAAAGGCGTAATTCGGCTTTTAAAACATACAACCATTTAACTGAGATGGTAATACTTACATGTGCTTTCCTCCATCAATCTTATAGGCCACCCACAAGGAAGTGAAAGCTATTGCATCTGATTTATAGGTAAAATTTAAGACCCAGTAGGATTTTTGTTGTTGTCATTATTATTTAGCCTGCACTGTTAGTTGCAAATATTTTGCAGAACAGCATTTGAACCAATAAAAAATATTTTGGAGAGACTGAGGAATTTTAAGAACTTGGATGAATCCATTATAGGGAAAGAATAAGATAAATATGAAACTCCCTTTCACAAACCAAATTTCAGGTTTTAAAAGACATGAACCTTGCATTGCGTAGACAAATATCTAAAGAAATTTTGCTTTCAAAAGTACTGAACATGTAGCTTACTACTAACATGTAGCCTACAAATTTTGGTAGGAAATGCAACACTAAGAATTCTGCTTCAAATCGATGCTTTTTTTTGGACATTTATTGACACAGGGAACAATCTGGAGCTTAAAATGAAATCCTGTCCATATTCAATAGCAGAGACTAGAAAAATAAATGTAAGCATTTTGAGGGACTGATACACTTAAAATTAGATCAAAACAGAAGCAAAAATGTGGCAATTGGCAGAAGGAACTGCTGTTTACTCTAGCAGCCTGCAGTGAATGGATTTCAGCCCTATAACAAAGATTTCTAAATCCTGAATGGATTTAAATGCCAAACTTCAAATGATTCTAACCTGTGATGGGCTGTGGAAAATCTCATGCTTTCAGATCACAGCTCTTAATACTCATTTATTTATTTATTTATTTATTTATTTATTTTATTTTCCATAGTTCTTGCCTGCAGCTTATTTGAAGTTTTTCTCCAGAACTCTTTTTAACATAAATTTGGGTTTTGCTGTCATAACAGGCCGCTTTTCAGCAAGAGATTAAAGATTTCTTTTGTCAGAGAATGTGAACACCTGAATTCTAAAAAATGTTTGCTCAGAACTGCTGCCATCTGTCTCCCAGGAGTTAGCTTTCAAAAGCCTCAGGCCTCCATCAGCAGAAGAGTGACGTGTTGGGAAGAGGGAAGTCCATGGTCTACCTATAGCTGCTATATCAGCAGAAGCAAATGAGGACACAAAGCACCAGATGCACTGTGTTCACAAAGTAATTGCCAATCTACATTTTTGTCAGACAAGTTTCCAACATAAATATTTCTGGGTTATTTTTTGATTTGGTTTGGTTTGGTTTTGTGGAAAGGAGCAGGATGCTGGCAATGAAATAGCTGAAACTAGTCAAAAGTCCTTTTTTTTTTTTTTCCAAAACTCAACCCAGCTTTTCAGCAGCAGTAGTATGCTTTCTCTGACCACTGTTTTGAATAAATCCTAAAATGAAATTTTGTTCAAACTGTTAAGCTTTGCCTGGCTCCAGCTTCTCCCTGGTTGGCTCCATACTCTGTCAGTGTCTCCAGCAAGAGCTGTCCAAATTTCAGGTTTTCTTTTAAAAAGTCCTGAAAAGCCTTACTCCATAGTCCACCCACTGTGCATATGGCAAAACAGTAGTAGGAGCTTACTTGAACCTCTGCTTCAACTCACTCCAAAAGTTTGTCACATTTTTTGAAAGACAAATACACATTCAGTTTGCTTTGGCAAGTATTTGCCTTTTTCAACACTCTCCATTCTCAATAAGGAGAGGATTTTTCTGTTTCAAACAACTCCTAGTTCCCTTAAAATCCAGCCTTGTCAGTGAGCAGAATGAAATGCTCTGAGACGGCAATGAAAGGGAGCTTGTAGCCCTGCTGATGAGCTAAAAGAAGTGAGTAGCAAATTAAACTATCATTAAAAATGAAAGAGCAGCATGCAGCAGGCTGAGCTTTAATTGATTATTTTTGTTTTTCTGACAGGGACTCAAGCTGTGACAAAGTGGGAGATAATTTGTAGATGTTCTTGATCTCCAGTGGCAAAAGCTGTGCTATATGCAGGGAACAAGGATGATCACCTCCTGAAAGCCATGCCTTGGCTACTTATTTTCACTTCAAACCAGCAGTATTCCAAGCTGAGGTACATTACATGTTTCACTTCCTCTGTAATTGCTGGAGGGGCTGGAACAGCGTGATTTCAGCTGGGCAGGGGCAGGAGTAAACGCATGACACCATGTGTGGCTCAGATGGGTGTGTGTCAGCTGGTGTTTGACACTGGAGACAAGTTGTCTGCTGGTGGGACCTCGGCAGGACGCTTGTTGTAAGTGTCCGTGGGTGTTCTCCACTGCAGGAGCCTGTGAGCAATGGTATGCTGGAGGTTGCTTGTGAGCCATGTTGATGTACATGGTAGACAACAGCATGTCAACCCAACGGTAGTCCAAGCAGTTAGGAAGGGGTTTGGTAGGCGTGATGTTAAATATGAGCACAGCATTAACTAAGACATCCAGCATGAAGATAAGGACCATGGTTTGATTTCTGGCTGCTGCTATTTCCAACCTCATCTTGCCATCCTTACAGTCAGAGCAACCATACCTTTAGCTCACCCAAGCCAGACACCTATCCCTACCTCTCTCGCGAGCAGTGTTGCCTTCCCCAACCTTCTCCTGACAGCACTGCGAGTGCTCCTCACACTTTTCTTTAAAAACAGATCTGGCTAAAAAAAGGCATTTTGGTATCTGTTTATGCCACAAATAAATAAATAGTTAGAGAAATGATTTGAGAATGCTGATATATGGTTGAAATTTTGAAGTATTGAATGCAGCATTATTTTTTACATAATTTTATGTTTGTACAACATTAAGTTGCAATATGTATACTACGAATATGTAATATGCAATTATATACTAATAATGTGTAGTATAATATTGTAATATATTCTATTACATAAATTATAGTATTACAAAATACTGTGTGTGCATACAAAATGTATAGTTGAATTAACTTAAAGTCATTAATTTAATTAACATTATTCTGTGTTACTGAAAGGAATGCTTTTCAGCAGGAGTGGGAGATCTAAGAGTGGCTGCTACTGCCTGGCAGCTTAGCACAGTTTGGGATCTAAGCCCACACAGCAGAAAACTACAGCTGCATTACTACAACCCAGCATCATTCCCTCTGAGACTGCAGTCTGTGCATTTTCTCCAACTATTGTACCTTCTACCCTGAAACATTTTCCAGAACTAGTGGAGGTGGTGGGGGTCATATTTATGCCCACCCCCCCCCCCCTTTTTTTTTTTCACCTCTCTCTCACTCACTCAACAAATGTTATAATGGGGAAAGGAAGGAATATACATTTCATTAACCAACACTTCTCAAAATCCCATTTTAAAGTTGTTAAAAGTAGCTTTTATTTTTGGCTTCACAATATGACTAATAACTACTTCCATTGCTGTGCTAAACAGAACATTGCTAGTCTAAACTGAAGTAGAGCATTATTATAGAAGTAGCTGTGACCTGCAGCCCAAAGACTGCTCCCAGAAGTAGCTGGGCTTTAGTAGCAGTCTTTGGGCTGCTCCCTAAACACATACTAGAAGGGTATTATTGTCTACTCATTTTTACTACTGGCAGTTGACTGTGACACAGAAAAATACCCCAGCATTGTTGACCACTGTTTTCTGCTGTGATTACCCCCTGCTCCCTGGATGCTGAGCTTCTACAGTTGCTTTTTCACACAGTGGTAATACCTTACCTGACATCTTGGCACTGAGCTAGGCACCTGCACAGTTGAAACGTATTAAATACCTTCAGGGCAAGTGCTACACCATTTCATCTCATATGTAGGTTGTCACAAAAGTGGTTTGTAACACACATTCAACAACTAATGCAAAAAAAGAAAGGTCAAGACCTTGCTGCTATGGTTGTTTTTCTTCTTTCCTGAAGCATTTACATGAAAGAATGTTGTTTCTGAGCAGCCTCATGCTGTGATCTTCCAACTAACACAACACTTTAGCAGCATTCATTGTAAGGTGACATAAATGCTGCATTAAATTTTTGCCTAGGAAACGAGATAACTCCTAGGACTTAAATTTGACTCCACTTCCCTTCAAGGAAGGAAGATAATTTTTTTCTTATAAAATAAATGAGCATTTAGTTTCACATTAGCATCCAACATGTGAGAGTCAGCCACAGGAAGTGGCAATCCCAGCTCTTTTTACCACATACTCAGATCCATAGTGATGCCTGCTATTGATTTCAAAGGCTGTGTCTTGTCTAAGTGACAGCTGCCACCCCAGTGCAATGGCCTCTTTTGTAAAATGAGCAAATTTGAAAACTGCATGCTCCTTGGAGTGAAAACACAGGGCAAAACACAAAAGGATTGACCAGTCATGCTGAAACAAAACTATCTCTATACAAGCTTAAATGCAGCTGGTTAGAGGAAAAGCAATTATATGAGGAAAGAAAGTAGAAATTAAATGAAAAGTTGAGTAATTTGAGAAAACGGAAATAAAAATAAAAACATCCCAAGTCAATGCAGAATTGTTGGTCTACTTTAAATCTCTAGCAAATAATTTCCTCAAAACTGGCATTTTTTTGCAAAAGATTTTGATTTTTTTGCTCCATCACAGACATGCATCCACTTGTCTTCCAGCACGCTGCCACTGCTCCTGGGGAAAACCTACTGCAGTACTACTGCTCCACTCTTCTTTAAGGATACACGTGTTTGAAATAATCTTCCCCCTCTGCCTGCCTGCATACCTGCTTCTTGGGCATCTCACTTGTGATGTTACTGCTCAGGCTATGCCAAGCAATCCCAGTGTGGCTGATGCTACCATAATGAGAACATAGTTGACATCATTATAGTAGTCATTGGATTCCCATCTAAATACCCCATACTGTATTTACTTCTTGTTGCTGTATATCCTCAAAGTGTAGAGAGATAGGTGGCCTTGCCCACCCCATCCCTGCTTCTTTGTGTTCTATTCATCACTTTCCTCCCATTACCACCAACCTGGCCATGGAGAACTTCCATTGGAATCCACAAGGACTTGGATTTCCTTGTTTCTGAGGCTGATGACCTGCCCCTAACGGTCTTTGGCCTTGGTTCTTTCAACCATGATCTAGAACTGATGATTCATCTTCACAGAATCACAGATTGATTGAGGTTGGAAGGGGCCTGTGGATGTCATCTGGTCCACCCCCCAGTCAAGCAGGAATGCCTAGAGCAGCTTGACCAGTACCATGTCCAGGTAAGCTTTGAAAATCTCCAAGGAGGAAGACTCCATAACCTCTCTGGGCAGCCTGCACCAGTGCTCCATCAATTGAATGATAAAAAAGTGCTTCCTAATGTTTAGACGCAAACTTTTGTGTTCGAGTTTGTGCACATTGCCTCTTGTCCTGGCACTGGACATCACAGTGCTCCAGGTGTGGCCTCACCAGTACTGAGTAGATGGGAAGGGTCACCCATTGGATCCTTGGTTCCTCAACCTACTGGCAACACTCCTAATGAATCCCAGGATACCATTGGCCTTCTTTATGCCAATGACATATTTTTGTTTCATCTTCTCCTAACCCACCAGGGAAGTAATGTTCCCATGCAAATATCTGTTGCAGGACACATCTCCCACTACTCCTTTTCCCCTTACAGATTCTGCAACTGTAAGGTGTTGTCCTGGCTGCTTACATGCTGTTGGCTTGCTGTGGCAGTATCACTGAGCATTAGAGGATTGCATCTGACAGACTCCAGTGGTGGAGGACTGACTTCTGCAAAGAAACAGTAGGAGCATCTATTATATTTATTTTAACTTTGTGGTTTTGTGATTAACTGCATTCCAAAATAAAGCAAAGAATGATACAGAGAGATTTTATCTCCAGATTGCTTCTATGATTTTGGATACTAAAAAAATTTGTTTAGTCATATTAACCTGACACATGTAAGCAGCACAGGAGCTGCTGGAAACAGAATAAATAGAACTGCAGATTCACAGAATGGTTGAGGTTGGCAGAGACCTTTAGAGGTCATCTGGTCCAACCTCCCTGCTCAAGCAGGGATATCAAGATGCTTGCTCAGCACCGTGTCCAGATGGCTTTGAGTATCTTCAAGGAGGGAACCTCCACAACAATTAGTTTAGTTCTTGTCATCCCAATACATAATATATAAAAGCCCCAGCAAAACTCTCAGATACATAATTGTAATATGGTCAGTCTGGCCTATATCACATTCTTGAGAGAAACAGTAAATGCAAAAGCCAGCTCACAGTGAATATCAGTCTTCATCCTGCTGTAGTTTGGGGGAAAATAGATTTATTTCTGGCTCGCCCACAGCTGATGACCAACATAAGAAAATTCTGCAGATTGAGGCTTGATAATCTTTACTATCACCTGCTCTCTGAGCAGAAACTCTATATGCAGTCACAACCCTGACCTAGACATTTTATTCTTTAAAAAGTGGCTGTTCCTCACAGTGCTCTCTTAATTTTTGTCAAATGGACCAAGAAATGAGGACATGAGGACATCTTCAAACTGAGTACTTACAGAGACTCTCTGAACAATCCTGGCATATCTGAAATGCAGTTCGGTCCATATGAGGCCACTTTTACACTGTAGATACCTTTCTTTCACTGATATCAAGAGCTGAGACTGATTTGACATCTTCCAGTCCAGGGTCTGGGATTTTTCATCTCTTGCTGTGCATCAGTACCTCAATATGAGGTCTCCAACAGCCTCAGAAACTCCTGCACTCCTCCCCTTTCTCCTGCATTTGATTCCTTTCTCTTTTGCTTGTCATCTTCTGTCCATTCCCATTGCTTTCTGTCAGTGCAGCTGTTACCTATCCATTGCTGTCATGGATCTGTAAGTAGGGATAGACAGGGGAGGGCTGGGGGGGGGAGGAAACAGAACGGGTGTGGGATTGCCTGCAGAGCCGACATCACAGGGGGCCCTGGCAGATGACAAAAGCAAATACAGCACCATGGTGCTATACATCCAGATGAACAGGGGTCAGGCTGGGCTGTAGGAAGGTGTAAGAAAGCTGTCAGATTCCCTGCATGATGTTTGGCAGCTCTGTAAACCAAAGTACATAAAACAGTCACTGTCAGCCAAAGGGAAAGGGGGTTAGTGAAGCATCCCCCAAGCATCTCTGCCCTGTTATGAACTGCCTTGCATGATCTCCACCAGCTTCACAGTGCAACCAGTTTTACGCTGTTTCTGAAAAACTCCACTTGGTTATCAGATGGAAAGTCACTTTCTCAGTACTGACAGCCAGGACAGGATAGCTGAGAGGAAAGTCTTCACACTTACACATTCACATTAATAGGCTGCCTTCTCCAGCTGTGTTTGAGAACTTCAGTCACTCCAGGTGTCTCCTTTCATTTTCATTTGCAAATCTGTTTTTTCCTGTAGAAAATATTGCTGCCAGTCATTTCCACCACCTCTGCCCCCCCATCACTGGTTGCATTGACAACTACACAGAGCGAGTGCAATCTGCCAGATCAGACGGGCAGCATGTTATATTCACCTGGGGAAAATCCATGCACTGACATCCTGAGGCTTAAAGGGGTCTGTTGCATGCCTCCCTGGAGGAAGGATAAAAATCATGGACATTAATACTGCAAAAATGCCCTCACTTTAGATTTACAAATGTTTGGGCATCTCGGGAGCAGCTGCATGGCTCACTCCAAAGGGCTGTACATTTCAGGAGGATTTTCTGTTAAGAATTTCATTGTCTGGGGGCATCCTTTTTCTCTTACAGCCTTTTCAGAGATCCTGGATGGTTTCTGTTCTGGCAGTCCTGGCCAGAACTTCATTTTTGATCTTTTGATTTTGTTTACAATCAAGGCATATTAATTTCCATAGTTCTGTATGGAAGACAACTCTAATTCTTATCCTTGGCTGTCCTTTCCACTGTCTCTTTTATTAAAATTTGCATGCAGACTTTATACAATTAATTCACTGAAGAACACCTTCCAAACTGATATCTTACTAGAGATATATAAAAATAGTGAGTTTTACAGTCTTGCTTTAATGCTGATTGCCTCCACAGTAAAGAAGAGTGTTATTGGGGGGAGAAGAATTAAATTGCCTACCTCTGTGTTTTTTATTCAAGGATATCAGCTTCACATTACAGAGAGGCAAATTAAGGACATACACTATACTATTAGAAAATATCCATTAAATAAGCTAAAATTGAAGTTAAATTACATTATTCTAGTGACTGCATTTTATGTGGCAACATCCACCCCTTGGAGAGCTCTCAGAATGAGCTGCCCATTACAATTCTGAATGACTCCTCAGCTTAATCTTTAAACCTCCATTGTTATCTGCATAGCAAACCAAATTAATCGCTGTGATTTACGTAATTGTTATAGGAAAAAGGAAGGCTCAGGAGGAACATGATCAAAGTCATAAAGAGCTCCAAGGTTACAACATTCTTTATGTAATAAATGATCCATACTGTCAGCTGGAAGAGAGGTAATGGCAAGGGACAACATAGGTAAGACTTCAAGGAAGTATTGCTAACAATACTTCTGGGAGCTTCCAAAGCTTTGAATAACCTTAGTGACAAAAATACTAATTTCCTCCCTATATTCCCATTCCCTTACTTCATACTCATTATTTTTCCTCTGACACACCCAGACACACCACTGACCCCACATGCTCACTGGATTTAATAGCAACTGGTCATAGACTTCCAAGGACCTCTCATTTCACACCTAGGTAAAATCAGTCGCCTGCAGTCCAGGAAAGGCTACACAAGCCTTTGCAAACAGCTTGCAGAGTCTTCTTTGATTTCTGAAATAGGTTAAAAAGTTGAGAAGCTGGAGAAGATAAAGAGGTTTCTTACAGGTGGTAACATGAGGTTCCATATTTGTTTTATCTTTACTTTTTCTTTTCTTTTTTTTTTTCTTTCTTTTTTTTTCTTTCTTTCTTTTTCTTTCTTTCTCTATCAAATACATGTGTTCTACATGTAAGTGCTGTTTCCAATGGCTCAAAAAATTACCTTGGGATGTGTCAGAAAACTGTGGGCTTCTACTGTAATGTGTCACACTAGGAGTGAAAACTTCAACAAATTAAACAAAGGCCTAAGCTATTCTCCTTTTCCTTTTTAGCTTTCTAAATAAGCTTACATAGGAGTGCTTCAAATGAATTCCACTTGAATTAGAAAAATAGAAGTAAGAACATCCAGAACATCCAATTAATCAATGATTAATTATCTTAATTGTTCTAAATATGCAAGTGTTGTATACATTACACATTCATATATATTCATATAAATACATGTTAAATACACACCTTATTCTCTATAAATATCCCTAGGTTTAATTTGCAGCCATTTTACTGTGTTGGATGGAAACTCTTGGTCTTGAAATGCTTCCATCCATGCCTATGGTTATGGACATCTAACTATCCACCATTGACACTGAGCTCTCTTATATCCACTGTTTCTCAGAACAGACGCCCTTAAATAATACTTCTGGCTTATACCCTTTGTTCATAACATACTTATGAACTTCCATTTGGCTACAGTTTATTTGCTTTATTTGCAAAGTTTATCGAAGTTTATCATGTGCTGCTTCCTTGCAGCTTTTAGCTTTTTCCCTTGTAGCTTTACTTATTAATTCTTTGTGTGTGTGTGTGTGTCTTTGTGTGTCAGCAACTTCAGCATTTCTTTTTCTTTCTGACCAATGCAAAAAGCTAAAAAAACTAAAACTAAAAAACACAGGGGTGAAAATAGGTTTCTGTGGAACCCTGTTAAAAATACCCTTTCCATCTAGAGGAGAATTCCCTGCTAGTGACCTATCAATTAGCCAGTGCTAATGCACTTCATTCTGACAGCTTTGTTTTGGCTTTGCAGTGAAATTGCTAAGCATTAGCGCGTGGAATGTGAGAGCAGACTAACAGGGTGCTAAGCAGTTCTTACAGGTTAATGGTTGTTCTGGTCTCAAGGATCACATCAATAGTGCAGCTTCCTTTTGGAGAATTTTCCTAAATTATATGTGGATTTATAGCGACCTGATTCTGCAGGTGAATTTATAAAAGCTTGAGGGAGATGAATTGTTGATATTTGCTCAGGTATTCTCACCTTTCCTGCTACTGAGGGGGTTAATTATGAAGTACTTTTCTGCACTACATTATGGCCAAAAGGCTGAAAAGAGCTATATTTGTAGCAAAAGCTGTTAATAATCTATAACATGACAAAACAATAGAGAACATTTCAAAATGCATTCTCAGCCAGCCATTAGAAAGAGCTTGCTTGAATTTGCCTCAGGTGACAGACCACCCAGGCAAAAATAAGACCCCACCACCTTCTTAGGGATTTTACAGGTGGGCCCAACAGCAGACAGGGAGCCTACCTCCATTTTTACCTCGAAACTGTCACCGTGAGATAAAGAATGATTTTTTTTTAATTATTATTACTACTAATTTTTTTTTATTAAACCGCCAGGTTAGAGACTAGGGTTTGCCACAAGACAAGTTGTGCATTTCAGGGAAGTACTTTGGGGTTAGATTTTCAAACTAATTTAGAACTCTAACTCCTTTGAATGAGAGTAAGACAACTACACACATTGATAAAGCTGTTCACCGAGCCAACAAAAATGGTTTTGTGGCGGTTGAGCAGAGCTGAAGTGGCAGAAGGGCACCCCCAGCATACAGATAAATATAACCCAGCAAGTACCTCACCAGACCCAGGGTTTATTGCAAATTTAAGGTGCCACCTTTAATCTATTATAATCTAAAGTGTTTCTAGCTTTGCCAGCTGCCAGGGGCTTCACTTGAACAAAACTCACAACAATTTGAAAACTAGGTTTTGATCTGATTCAGGCTGATAAATAATTTCAAGACATCCAGCTGCAACAGGGCTCACATCTTCACCTCCCATCATTTGTGTGAAAGAGCCACAAGAAAATTTCTGTGTATAACATGACATTTGTTTCCTGATAACCTATGTAAAATATCACAATTTTTATCTGTTTGTTATTCTCACCCTTGCTCTTATAATTATGCCTACAATAAGGACAGAACAGCAAAATAAATTGCTGCATAAACAGTGATATGTTTCAATATTTACTCTAAACTATTTCAGTCCTCTTTGGAAATATTTTGCAACTACATTCATTATATTTAAGCAGGCTTTCATAATTTAACACTTGCTCAGAGTTCGTTAAATTAAACAAATTCTATTTCACAAGTTTGCATAAAGATAAAATTTCTTTGCAACAGCCTGCTTTATTTGTTGATTTGGCTGAAGCAGACAGCATAACAAAAATACTGAACAAGAACATCTTAACTTGAATACTTGTAGTGCATATAAGCCAGACAGTAAAGTAATATTTTTCCCTATTGTTTAGTGCTCCAGGCTTTTGGTGAGGAAAAGCTCATTATCAGCTGGTTACAGGGCTACTGCTGAAGTTAATTCAAATTAATAACTGGTGAGAGTGGCTAATGTTCTTGTAGACACTTATTTGGTGTAGAGAGGAAACTAACCCTTTATTATTGTACAGACGAAGCAGACTGAAGCCTACCATCTGGACACATCTCTCTGACAAAAACCAATCTCCAAGTGCAGTTTCTTTCTCTGGTATGCAGTGAGTCTGCTATTATAGGAAATTGTGGTGGTGGTGGGAATCTTGGAGGTTAGCTTACATGCATAGGGCCTGTTATTAGGTCCCACACCGCTGGTAAATGCCCACTTTTTAATGATAGCTCTTAAGTTCATTACACCAGGTCCATTTTATTATGCAGAAACTTGTAAAACTCCTGGCCTAGAGCCCACAACAGAGGTACTTTGTTACTGTTGGCAAGCATATTTTTTCCTCCTAAAAAACTAGTTTGACTTTCATTCAGTGCCTAGCAGAGGATATTTGTGGTTCTTAGGGTAAACAAGTTTATTTGAGAAATATGAAATTGTTCCCTGTTTTTAATGTGCTCAAAGACAATGGTTCCAATAATAAATAAATAAATAAATAAATAAATAAATAAATAGAATGGAGAAAGGCCAATACTACTCCCATAGGAAGAAAAAAAAAAAAAAAAAAAAAAAAAAAGGAGGGAGAGAAAGGAAAAGAAATCCATCATTTCCAGGGTATATCCTGAAGTATGAAGCTTTGTTTTCATGCTTCACACACAACTGAGAGAGAATCTTCTTATGCAAAGTATATGTAGAAAAATTACTCTTCAGCATATGAAGAGATGTGGTGGACCTCCCCTGCTGAAGCATGTGCTCTAAGCTGATGATCTCCTGAGAGATGTCTGCAAGTGGGGACACTTCAGGAGGTAAAGTTTCATGCATGGTGCTTTTCTTTAAAGCAGATGTTTTTGTTAACATCTCTTTTGGCTCTCACTGAAACTTCATAGAGCAGTTTTGGAGCAGATATGGCAGAGCAGCCTGTTAGCAACCAAATTATGAGATTTGAAAATATTTCTATCCATTTCTGTGGCCTGGATTGACCACAAGTTTTTGTCCACTTTAATATCAAAGGCACTTAGTATTTTATGGGATCAGGAAAATCTCATGAACACACCTGTAAGTTGAAGAAAGTTTATTCCTTGAAGAAAGGAACTTTCTTAACTTTCTTTCCTAAACTAATGCCCCTGACTAAATACCAGGCAGGAAGCTTCAAAGAAAATAAAAAATAAAATAAAATAAAAAATAAAATAAAATAAAATAAAATAAAGGGGCTAAGAAGTTGATTTTCTTTTCTTCTGCACAGTATTCAAATTTATCACTGCAGAACTTGGTATTCCCTTGAGGTTTACTACTGTTTCCCACTGTTGCAAACAACAAGCGATCACAAAGTACGGTTTAGTAGGTCACAGATATGTGGTTGAGATTTGACTGTGCATGTTAAAGATAAGTGTTCTGATTTGTGGAAAATGTTAAATGAGTACAAAAGGATGCAGTTCAGGTGATGCTGGCACTAAAGACCTGAAAAAGGCAGGAAAAAACATATAATTAAAGCTAGAAAAAAAAAAAAAAAAAGTTAAGAAAAATTGTGAATATTAATCAAGGCAGTAAAATATCAATACAAGCAATAGAGACTTGAAAAGTGGCACTCCCCCCACATCTAGAATCCAATTTGTTGAAAGTGGTATTTCTGCCACTAGGGAGAGAACTACAGGGTGTAGACATAATATGGAAAAACAATCTCAAAAAGTCACTGCCTACCAGTTGAGCTTCATCTCTGTGTTCCAAATATTCAGTAAACATTATGTTAAATTGCCTCCCATTGACTAAATAAGTCAATGGCCAGCCCCTAGGATACTTCTGTTAGCTGTCTCAGTAGGTGTAAGTCCAAGGTAAACTCCATGTGGGTGGAATGACTCTGCAGTAGCATTTGGCTTAGGTCCCTGCATGCTTGCTTCTGTGCTTGAGTCACTGCACCAGTGTTTCTTCTTAAAGATGAGTGTCTCCGGCAGCTTTTCTGAGAAGTTTTGCTCTGGAAGGAGTTTTGCTTTTGAAGGAGTTAATGGCAAGGGAAAAATCATTCCATATAAAGTTCTGTGCAGGGATCATTTACTCCCATTATTGCAATAAGCAATGGCATTCTCCTGATACCAAACCAAAAGTGTTTACTGTTTCTAAAAATCTCTGAACTCTATTTCAATTACTTAATCTTGGGTACATAACTGCTAAAAACAATTTTTTCGCTATGTAGGGCATTTCATAGGGCCATGACAACAGAAAGCACTTTTTAGCACACAGATATAAAAGCAATTTCTTTCGCAGCTGTACTGGCTTCAAAACTTTATTTAGAAACTGCAACCTTAAATGTCCCATTTATTTGAAATTTGATATTTATTTCACTTGCAGTTGATGCCTACTGCTGCAGCTTAGAAAAGGGAGAATTAATTCAAAACCATGAGCTTAGCAATCAGCAAATATGCTTGCTGAAGCCTGGAACATACTCTGTGTTACTGTTATCACCCTTCCATGATATTTTAAAATATGAAGCTTTTATTGGATGAAGTTTGTGGATAAATCCTTTAAGGGAAAAATAATAATAAAAAAAGAAAGGAAAAACAAACAAACAAACAAACAAACAACAAAAAAAAAACAACAAAAAAAAACAGGATTGGATTGTGAGAAGGCTGGAAGTTACATTGACTGATTTCCTTTTTTTTTTTTTTTTTTTTTTTTCTGAAATGGTATTATGAAATTACCATCTCTGTTCAGACATTCATTGCAGTTGAGGAATGACTATGTTACATTCCATTTAAGAACAATTAAAACAAGCCAGATTCAGTATCAATATAACAGTTTCTACACAAGCCTTCATAACAGTTTTGCAAAACAAAGTTTTAGCAGACTTCTGTACTGGTATAAAATCAGTCCTTGAAATTAACTGCTCATGAAGATAAAAGCTCAGCTAGGCAGAGCTGTAAACAGCTTCCCACAATCATTAGGTGAAAAAATGTCCAACCTAGATTCAAAGAGCCAACTGGAAACAGAAGGTTTATGTGCCCTTCCTTCATTTGCCCCAAGGAACAGTCTCAGAACGTGGAATTTTTTGAATGAGTGAATGAAACTGAAGGGGTACACTCTAGCTGGTAATGGGGATTTAGCCTCTGGGACCAGACTGGAGCCTGTCCAAAACCCATGAGATCAGCACCAGCTGTTTTGCTCCACCAATCTTCCCTGTGTTTCCTACCAAGTATTGCCAAAAAAACACCTGTGCCATTGTGCTTCCTGCTTGGGAAAGTACTGCATTCTCTCTTGGATAATTCGTTGCTGAGAACTATCCCAGTTCACTCCTCTCTCGAGCAGTAATCACAGCTCTGTGCAGGTACCTGTTGCAATCAGTCAGGTGTGCCAGCTGGACTGCTTTTTGCTGGAGCAATGATTTGGCTTGTCTACTCGGGAGGCTACAGTTCCAGCAGCCCTGCCCTTGACAGTTCCAAAAAGGACCCCAAATTTCTGTGAAAGTTTTTTGATGGATTTGCTAAGCCTTGTTCTTTCACATTCCATTTTCCATTTCTGCCTTGCCTTGCTACTGCTGGGGCTGAATTTTTTGTCAAACCTCCCAGGTTAGCACATTTCCCTCTTTGAACCATCGCAGTTACAAAATCTTGTTGCATGGCAACACAACGCAAAGCATTCATTCAACTATACAGAGCAGTCTATCTAAAGGCCATTGCAGCTACACACAGATCCATTTCTGTGGAGAAAGAGAAGAGAGAAAGAAAGGGAAAACATTCATAGATCCCAGAACCCTTCTTTATTTGGAAGAATGGCTTTTAAATGAAATCAAGCAGTATCTTGTTTTATCATTCATTTATTTAGCAAAGAAAGGAATGAATTCAAATACCCCACACAATGAACACATATTTATTCCCTGATATCAAGATGCAGATTTGCTTGTGAACAATTTTAAATGAATTTGTTTCATTACTACTGCATTCACCTTGTACTGTGCATGGATTTGTTCAGAAGCAATATATTTTGGACTCAATCCTGTAAACATATTAAAATAAGGAACTTGTTACATCCATACTGCTGAACTCAATGTGATGAGTAAAATCATACTTGTGCTTGAGAGCCTAGCTTTTGCCCATCTAAATTTAGGCATCTAAATGACAGAGAAAATTAGAAGTGTATCTCTCTAGTCTCACCACTTTGTTGGTGGGGAGACACAAGACCCCTCTAGGTTGTAACACTGCATTTCTAAGGATGGTCTCCCTGACAAGACACAGAGGATGCTGGTGGCAGCTACAACCAAAACTTGGTCAGATGCATCAAGCAAAGTAGGATAAACTTGGACCAAACTGTTTACAGAATTGATCTCATACAGCAAAGCTATTATGCATGCGATTAACTTTAGGAATATGCGTATGTCACGCTGATTTCAATCAAACTGGTCCCACATTTAAAGAAGTGAATATATTTATTCAATAATTATGAGGAAAAAATATTGAAGCATTTATTCTCGTTACCACATTTTGTTGCATCTGGGACCTCTTACTTTGTTTTCTAGTTTGAACAGCCATATATTCTGATGCTCCGAGAACTTTCTTCACTTAACATAAGTGCTTTGGTAGCTCTTGATTTGAATATTGACATGGTATTTTCCCAGAGGTTACTGTGGGATTCTGATAGAGCTAACTGAATGCACAGTGTCCAACACCAATCTGAGACTTTAATCAGTACTGCTTAATAGCCTGGAAATCAAAGCCATTTAAACTCTCTCCCACTCTCTTAAGAAAACCCTAATCCTAGTCAGAAATCTCTTGATTAGTTTTAGCCAAACCACACTGCTCCAACAGCAGGTAACTGATGTTGGCTGAAAAAGCTTCCACCTGAAGTCAATTTAAGTGACCATAAAGGTCATCAGACTCAAATCAAAGTACAGGATAAATCTGCAAGCACAGGAGTCCATTTTCTAAGCGACTGAGGAATGTGCTCTATGCATCAGACACTAACAGAAGCCGAAATGTGTACTCCAGCAAAGTTTTAATTTAGATTACCCAATGACAGTGTATACTGTTCAGAATCAGACTGGCAGTCCTGCTTCCTCTTCATTTCATGTAGCAATGCTCTACAGAAAGGAATTTACTCAGAGGATTGTGATCTATCTGCTCAGATGTTTCTGTTTGAAATGGAACAACATTTTTTTCAAAGTTATGCAATTGGTGTAAAACTGGCTTAGTAATATTAATTACTGACATCAGAGATAATATTTATTTATCCAGAAAAAATCACTTTATCCATGCAAAAGGATATTGTTACATTTTTGGCAAAACAGTGTAAGTGCTTTTATGCAGAAATCTGCTCTTTACCAAAATGTGTGTGGCCAATTTTAGAAAAAAAAAAAATATATATTAAATTGAAACTTAATAGAAACCTTACTTTGCTTTGCTCCATGAATTAGGAGAGGCTGTATTAAACTACCTGAACAGCTATGCAGAACTCAGAAAGTGAAAATACTGATATTGTCAGTGCACCTGGGGTCCTCTAAAGCTACCTAAGACACAAAAATATAACGTTTTTGAAATGTGTTGCCTCAGAGTCTAGATTGACAAGGAGATCTTGACATCATTTTTTTTTTTTTTCTCATTGAAGTGATCTAAAATTTCCACTTTTACCCCGAAGGAATGTGGAAACAAAGCCTAAAACTGCTTTAGCTAGAATTTTGAATACACCTCTGCCTGAGATTTAGAATAATGTAATTTAGGAAGCTAAATGACAAAAAAAAAAAAAAAAAAAAAAAAAAAAAAAAAGTTTTAAAGGAACACTTTTCTGACAAGTTGGCATGGTCTCTAAATGACATCACATAGGAGTTGCTCAGAGATCTGAACATCTGAAACGCTCCTTTGGGAGATGGAAGTGTGAGCAGACTGAGCATCTGCTAAATGCACTTCTACACCTATGATCATGCAGACTTAACCTAGAGTATTATCACCGCATATATAACACATCTAATATATATATCTATTCATGAAAGGAATGGAAAATAGATCACTGTAAAGATGAGTGTGCCTCAAACTACTGAAGTGTTGTTTTTATTTTTATTTTTTTTTTAAAAAAAAAAGCTTATTTCAGATAAATTTCATTTAAAAAGGTTAAAATAAAAATACATACTTTATATATTATTAAGATATTGGATTCATAACTAATAGTCTAAATACAAAATCCATAAGCAAGCCTAATGTGCTTTTAGTACAGGTACAGAGAGGGACAGTGTCGTGTGTGTGTGTGTGCATATGCTGCTTTTTCTTAGTGGTAGCAGCAAGTTAGGTCTCTTTAAAAAAAAAAAATAAATTTAAATGTGAAAATTTATCTTTTGGCATGAACAGAGTGATTCAGATACTGGACATGCTTATGATTTGGAGAGTTGTTTCCCCTCTGTTTGATTCACTATTTTCTTGCAGAGAAAATTTACTCTTACTCAAGGACAATCAGGTAGTTGCTTCCTGGCAAACCAAATCTAATGTACAGTAAAACAATCACAAAATATAGAGAACTGTTGTCATCAACCCTTCCAAAGATAAACTAGAGAGAGGGTGGAGGATTTTTCTTTTGATGGAGTTTTAGTAACAGTGAGAATGATTCAGATGGAAAAAATAGGCAGCTGAACTTGATTATTTTCATAGATGGTAAATGTGTGTTCATTTTACAGTACAGCTTTTCAAAGACCACTTTGCATTTTTTTCATTTTACTACAGAACAGAGATAGGAAGTATAGTGCTATATTCAGATCTATCCCCATTCAAGAATGTTGCTCACTGCCGTCATTACATATGGTGTTTACACTTGCCTTGTAAGTGGCTGGACCACCAAGGAATGTGGTGCTTAAATGCAGTCTCACAGGACCGATGTTCCTAAGTAATTTTTGTGTAGCTTTGTTTGGACATAATTTTTAATCATCATTGTCTGTACTTTTTTTTTTTTTCTTTCCTCTGTTTGCCTGTCATAGCATAACCTAATGATCAAGGGCTTTGAACATGGATTAGAAACATTTCTACTCTGCCTTTCCTTGCATATCTTTCCGGTATTCTGTTGTGATAATCTTTGCATCTAGTATGCTCAAAAAAAAAAAAAAAAAAAAAAAAAAAAAAAAAAAAAAAAAAAAATTCTTTAGTCCTTATTATTCATTTTCAATTTTTTTTTCACAAGCTTCTGAAAACACGAAATGTTTTGCTACTATGTAGTCTGGAAAATTTGGCCCAAGTCCCTGCCCTTTTCTTTTTAGTTGTACATCTGGAATTCCAGCTCAAAAAATAACATCGTCATAAACATCGGTGAAGACAGACAGAACAAAGAAAAATGGTATAAAAATCCTTTGTGTTTCCTCACCTGCCACTACAAAAGGAACTAAAACTGATAATTTAAAACTCAGACAGGATTTTAAATATTTACATCAGTGAAGTCCAACAAGATATTCATTTAAAACACCATAATAAATTTTCTTTAGGGGCTGGTTAGCATGGGTTGGACACAACAGTAAGATGAGACAAGGTTTTGTAAATACATCTGCGTTTTCTGATGATGCTTTGTTTTGTCAAACACGTGCCTATAAAGTAAAAGCCAGAAAGGGAAAAGCAGCTCTACAGATTATGCCTACATGGTCCAAGAGCCTGAGAGCACACACACTGCGGTGCTGTTGCATCATCCCGTACCTGGCTTGACCACAAGTGCTGCAGCGGTCAGATCGGGGGGATCCCATGGGCATGCACCAGGGTGAGGAAGCTTGCAGGATGCCACCACCGTGTAGCCATGCAGGTCGGAGGAAGGCCAGCCTGCTAATGATGCATGGGGCAGCCTTCCAGCGTGCCTTTCCGAGCTGCCCTCCTGCCTCGGCCTCCCTGCAGCATGTGCCCTTTCACCCTCCCTCCTCCAAAATTCAAGCAAACAAGGTGAAGGCTTTCTGTGACTGGGCTTGGCTTGCACTTGGAAACCACCTACCCTGCAGCTTTCCAGTTTCCGTACAAGATCGTATCTTTGGGTGTGGCCTTAGCCTCCACGCTCTGAACAGCTGAAATGCAGCCTGAGTGGTTTGTGGGACAATGAGATCAGCCCTACCGAGTCCAGGCTGCTGCAGAGAATCGCTGAACCACTGTATTTCTTCTTGCCGTTCTCAACACCCTGCCAGCTCTTTTTGGTGGTGCGAGTT
Organism: Nettapus auritus; assembly: GCA_011076525.1. NCBI lineage: Eukaryota > Metazoa > Chordata > Aves > Anseriformes > Anatidae > Nettapus > Nettapus auritus. The sequence continues at coordinate 83,914,395 of CM021766.1, read as the reverse complement.
TCAGGAGGCTGCACAGCAGGCTCTGCGGCTAACAGCACATCTCCCTTTTCAAACCTCATGGAAATAAAAGACAATGCCTAAAAAGAAAATTGCATTTGTACTCCTGCAGCAGTTTTAAGGGGTAACAGATTTTTTTTTTTCTTTTTTTTTTCTTTTTTTTTTTAAAGCTCAGGGATTGCTTAGTTCCTTGTCAGAGAAATCTGACTGAATGCTTATGAACAGCGAAGCGATGTGTTCCTCATGAGCAGTTCAGTGACACCGAGGGGCTACAGCTGCACCCGACACCAAAGGCCAACCTTACACTCCGCAAAGAAAACATCATGTCACAAACAGGTGTTTTGCGCATGTGGCAGCAATGGGACATTGACGGCTTGGATCGTGCTTGAAATGTCTCTGAACTTCATCTCTGAAGCCTCAATCACATGAGCAGTCATGTAGCACAGGCCTTGGGGACTGGGAAATTACAAGAGGCCAGAAAATACACAAGCCTGTTAGTACTCATCATAATTATTGAAATCTGTAAAATAGGTATTAGAGTAAGTCTTTGCAGTAAGATGTGGATTGAAGTATTTGTTTCTCTCCTCCAGAATCAGGTTGTTTTTGTTAAATGCCTGAGGGAAAAAAAAAAAAAAAAAGAAAATGGGAGGGATAAAATTAAAGAAGGCAAAACATGCTATTTCACTGAGACAACTTTAGCAGCAAATACTTATGAATTGTCAGTCAGTCAAAAATGCATTTAAAACTGCCTGCACATTTCAAAAACTTGCATCTGCATGTGTCTGCTTACATAATAATGTTTCTACAGAAAGCAATTCTACTCAGTAAAGCTACACACTTTTTCCCCATATTATAAAACTAACTTTATGGTTAAAAATGCTTTCTCATCACACATGTTCATTTATTCTTTTTAGAATTCACTTATTATATTTTTCATGAATAAGATTTCCTCTTTACTGTATTAATTACTTGCTTTTTAAATGCAATAGAGAGGGAAAATGTCTGAAGGTCTTATGAGAGCAAATCGCATTTTCTAAAGTTTCAAGATTTTTCAAAAATGTTTCTGTTTTGGTAGCAATTCAGAGAATTAATTAGGAGGATTTGAAAAAGCTTTAAATTAGGTATATATTTCACCACTGATTACAACACCTAGACTTCTCCTGCATTTTAAATGAAATTTCTTAAAAAATCTTTAATTATAAATAAAAAATGAAGAAATTAAAACCCCAGGTAGGGTTTTTTTTTTAAGAAAAATCCTCATTTAAAAAAAGCTTCACAGCTGAATGAATAAACTGTATAACCTGAAGATTTTGAGTTAAGTACCTTTAGAATGCTCATCCTTCCTTAATTCCGTGGTTTTAAAAAACAGAACTATTCTAAAAAGTCTTTTAAAAAAATTGGCTTGGGAGAACAATGGTCATATGATATAGATACCACACCAGATTCTCATCTAACATAAATCCGTACTGGATCATTTACTGAATATTTGGAGTATGTACACTTACTGAGAGTCTTACCCTGTATATATTCACCTGTATACATCTCCACATCTCCCATATAAAGACAGTGCAGGAAGATTAATAGTACCCTTGACACTGTATCATTGGAGCCAAAGGATTATCTTCAGTATATATTGTGATGACTGTTAATAGCCCTATTTACTTCTTCAATAAGCCATTAGAGAACACAATTAGGAAGAAGGAAAAGGAAAAGGAAAAGGAAAAGGAAAAGGAAAAGGAAAAGGAAAAAAGAACCAGAGTAGTGGTCTTGTTTCTTTCAGGAAAGGCTGCTGCTGTTTAAATTGCACCTACACATAGAATCTAACTCGATATGTAATAGAGATTGACAAAGGAAAGGATCTGCAATTACAATACCTCAGGTGAAATCTATCTTTGTGATTAATGATCAGCATAATTTGAGTCCAAGTGCCACTGCAGAAAACTATCAAGTAGAATTCTTCTGATATAGCAAAATTGTATAGGACCGCATATATTGTACATTAGAGAGCTTCCAACCCGCTTCTCACCTTGATGGCTTCTACAGAATCATATTTGTCCAGTTTGTTGATATGGTTGGTGATGCTGGTATTTAGAGGAGCTGGTGACACCGGATGGATGACAGTAGCATCATGGGACTGTTGTTGATATCGTTGGCAATAAGTGTAAACAAGCAGGGTAAGAAGGCAACCAAGTATTGAGCTACTTAATCCCACCGCAATCATGTGAAACATGTTGAACTCTGCATAGTGGAGAGACGACAATCTTATTTTTAAGGAAGTAGCAGTAAAAGCTTAAGTTTAGGGAATAAAATAGAAAAATGTTTAATTCAAATAATGACAAGGGAAATCTCATGTGTTTCCCAGAAACAGCTCATTTGCAGTGGTTTATCCCTACAGCAGCAAATGCATTGTACTTCCCTGAAGGGATCATTATGAGAGCCTTAGATACCCACACATCTCTGCAAGTATTAAGACTGAGATTTCTGAAAGATCCTTAGCCAAAATCAGAACCCAAACAACAGATGAATGAAGTGCTTTTTCTAAGTATTTGAAAAGTTCAGCTAAATTTATTTCTGCTAACTCTACAGCAAAACCTTTTTCATATAAAAATTATGCATATAATGTACATGGCTTATTTCCAGTGAACTACATTATCACCTCCTCTGCTTCTAGTTCTTTGTCTTACACGTAGTGACTTGTGGCAGAACGAAATCTTAATGTCTTTAGATCACAGACCTGCTTCCCCTAAAGTGTTTTCAGCATCCCCCTTATTTGGTGACTGTCCCAGACACTTTGGCATACTTCTTTCTCAACCCTGCTTTGACTGCAGCTGGGTCTCACTGTTTCTGCATCTTTGATATATGGACAGTTTGTTCTCTTCACCAGTCTTCAGAACTTTTTCTCCATGTAATGGGGAAGTGAGGAAGAAACAGTAGTGTTTCAGGAGAAAATGTGAAGAGGAGAGAGAGAGACTCCCTAAAGCTCAGCGTACTTTTAACCACAGCAGCCAGAGAGTGCTGCCAGAGCAGTCCTCTCTGCCTATTGAAGATACTACGGGATCAGACTGTGGGAACCCTCCCTACCTACACAGGAATTAAAACATAGAGAAGGCTCATTGCTGCATGAAACTGTAGAAGGGAATTTAAAACATAATTGCCTCCCAATTATCCTGATATAGAGATAACTGGGTCAGACGTGGCATAAGTAGGATTAACTGGAAATAAACAAAGTACAGTTCTTTTCACTGCTGTTTCCAACTGGAGCTTTGCTTTTGATTAAGAAAGAAATATCATTAAGAAAGAGATTTCATCTTAACATTATTGAACATTTGTTTGTGGTTGCGCACATGAAGCTGATTTTAATCTGAGAGACTGGCACTAGTAAGAAAAATGTTAGACCCTTTTCACTGTAAAACAGAAAAATGGGACGGCACATGGGTTCCGCTTTTCGCAAGCCCCCTTTGCATACTGACTGGGAAAAAAGGAACACAACCTAATATATTGACCTAGGTTGACCACCCCAATATGTAAATTACCACTGAAATATCCTTCTACACTTGTATGAGAGTTTCCTGCTGTCATAGAACTTGGCAAAATGTTTTCAGAGGTCCGCTGCTAATAAGGAAAAAATCAAATTGCATTACCCTGATTCCCATAACATGTAACTATGCACACTAGTGCCCTTGCATAACCTCTGTGTTTTCATTGTCCCTTACTAGGCTAAAAACACAGCTTATCTGTGCATAGAAGAATACTGGAACTGGTCACAGCTACTACCATGACAACACAGACTAAGCGTGATAACTCAGCACAAACACAAAAAAGGTCATTTTTCCCGTTTCTTCTAATTCATTTTTTTTTCCAACAATTCAGTTTTCTCTTTGAAGATCTGTTTTGCTTGCATCAAGACTCTCTGGGATTGAACTTTTCGCTTACTTTTTAGTTATGTCTCTGGCAGCAAAGCTGAAAATGAGTCCAGATAGTCTGAGCTATTAAATAGGTTAGCAGGCTGGCTCTCTGCTATTCATTTGGAGGCCAAAGAGGTTTGTGAAATTATTATCCTGCAAAAGGTGCAGCAACTTGAAAAATTTTGACCTTCTGATAACTAACTTATAATAGGAATTTCTTTTGGGGACACAAAGAGTAACTGTTACAAGGGAAAAGGAGAAAAAAAATCCAGTAATACATGCTCTTATCTCAAAGGTCAGCAATGGCATCTGGATATTTAATGAGGAATCCTGTAGTAACCACATTTCTGGACCAAGTGTAAATAATGAGAATGTGGCATTTATAAGGTGGAATAAATCTAAGAGAGTGCAAAATGTGAAACAAATGGAAAAAAAAGGGAAATCAATAATTCACCATTTAATACACAGATAGAACTCAAAAGCTTACCGCCACATCGTTTTTCTTCTATGCTGCTGGATCGTGCCACTGATATTTCTAGAAAAACAAATAAACTACTTATGACATGGAGAAAAAAAGTAACAGACAGCCAGTAATTTGATCAACATAGTAAGGATTTTAAGAAATGTATTCTCCTACATTCACTCCAAATCAAAAGTAAAAACAGATTTTGACTATGGTATGGTGGAATCAACAAAAAAGTTCCGTGACATCTTCAGGTCCTTTAGTTTATCAAGCAAAAGCAGTAACATATTTTTAATTCTTGCTTCACAATATCCCTTTAATTAAAAAGATGAAGTGTACATGAAAAAATTCTTTGTGAAGTTAAGCCATTTTGAGAAAATGCTGAATTTCTGAATAGTAAAATTAATGAGAGTTTCATTATCTTGTGTTCAATCTGGCTCATTACTTCTAGAAGTCACATCTAGCCCTAATGTGAAAAGAGGGAATTTACAAATCTTCAAAAAAGATGAATTCCAATTTCATGGGTCCCAACTGCAAACTAATAAAATGTAATTCTACCCTATGTCCTTGCTGTTCTATCTTTGGAAGCATTCTGAATAAATACTGAATAAAAATGTGTTGACAACCAAGTTTTCCCATTTTTTATTTCAATGACCATGGCTTTGGTGAAGGGAAGTCCTGCCTTACAACCCTCTCTGCTTTGTGAATCTCTCTGGAAGGGTCAATTATCATGTGGATATGGGTGAGAGTGTGGACACAGCCTACCTGGATTTCAGAAATTACTTTAAGTCCCCTCTTGTTTCCTAAGCAGGAAAAGAAAAAAAAAAAAAAGTAGCTATGGGAGATGAGGGAAAGGACAGAAAACAGTGTAGTTCTTAGAGTGGACTAAGGTTATCACTTCTGCAGTGACCTAGACTTTTGAGCAAAGGGCTAGAAAATGTGTTTTTGAAGTTTGATGATATTGAGTTATTTAAGGTAGGATGGATAAGGGCATACCATGAAGAGCTGCAGAAGGGCCTTCCAAAACTTGGCAATAAAATAAAAATAAATAAATAAATAAATTAAAAAAAAAAAAGAATGTAGTTCAGTGTAGAGTGGAAAGCAATCCAAGCTTCACAAATAAAATGATGGCTGTGAGATCACCATTACCACTCACCAGGGGATTATGACAGATTGTTCCATGGAAATATCAACTTAGTGTTCCGAATGAATCAAAAAGGCAAACAAAATGCTAGGTACAACCAAGAAAGCAAGAGTGAGTAGAACAGGAAATTATCATGAAGGGTCTTTACAAATCCATGAGTTGTCCACACCCTGAACGCTGCATGCAGCTCTGGTTTTCCCATTGCAGAATGCCTCTAGTAGAATAAGAAAGTAAGAAAGTTCAGAAAAGGGCATCAGTGACAGCCACTGGTATGCAATGGATTTTACATGAAGAATAAGACAGTAGGCTCTCTACCTCCCTACCAAAAGATGATCCAAGATGCAAAGAAGATGCAAGAAAACCAGGAAACTACTTGGAGAGAGAACCATTTCAGAGCATTAAACAGACCGACCGCATCAGGTTTAAAAACTCCTGAAAGTTGCTGAAGGCTGGAAAACTACAGGGAGGTAGGAGCAGAATGATATACAGTTGTCTTGTTTCTCTTCTTCCCTGGACATTATAGTACTGCTGGAGACAGGAACTGGAAAAGATGGACTTTCGCTCTGAACCTGTATGGCATTCTGATGTTCTTTCATGAATATTAAAAATATCTGATAATGGAAAAGGTCTGATTAGTAAGACAGACTTCAGCTGCAAGAATGCATGGAAAGTAAATTGCCCTTTTTTTTTTTTTTTTCTGTTAAAACAGGCTTAAAGTTTGAATCTGTATCCAGACTCAGAGCAGTGAAGGAAGTCCTTTAGTGTGTTTCTGGGAGAAGGGGATTATAAATGCTAAAGCAGGCCTGGTGGAAAAAGAGGAGAGAAGCAAAGACTATACTAGTGGTCTGGCTTTAAAATTAATCTCTTCTCCAGCTGGAGGTTTCTGCTGAAAGATACTGTAGCACATTATCAGATGTGAAACAAAGTGCTATCACTTCCACATATCTAAAATACCACAGGCTACTTCTGCTAAAGTGGATCACATTTTTTTTTCACCTTTCTTCACCTGCTAAATCAATACTATTTTCAACATTAGAAAGCAACAGACCTGACAGAACAGCACTCTCACAGATAGCTAAAGGCTGGTAGCATACTCTGGCTGGTCAAGACCATTAATTCACTATCCAAACAACTAGAAGAAAAAAAAAATATATATGCCAGAAAGCCATAAAGCTCTGCAAGATAATGTTGGTTAAGATTAACTCTGGAAAAACAGCAGCAGCTATGACAAGGAGCCACTCTGCCAGAATCACTCTATATGCATTAAGTTTTGTGGAAGAACAGATTTAAGGTAAGCAGGGGGAGGAGGAGACAATGTGAGGGTGGACATGCCAGCATAATAGCTGGGGAAAGGAGTGAGGTGAGTTAGAAAAGGAAAGAGAAGTTGGGAGGGAGAGTACTCTGAGTATGAGGACCCTGAGGAGTGAAAGTAAGCTGAGTGCTCCCAAGAAAGCGAGGGAGTTTCACTAAGGTGAGTGTACTGGCCATGACTTCATCTCCTGTGATGTGAGAAATTGGAGGGGGAGTAGCAAACAAAGCACAAGGGACATGGCTGCTACTTATTCACCTAACATTCCTCATTTCAGCATCTGAAAATGCATACATTCCAAAACAACGTGTAGACTTTACATTGGATTAAGAGAGGGATTCACAGAATATGAATGTGCATATTAACAGAGCTGCTTCAAAACCCTTAGAAAAAAAAAAGGAAAATACAATGTGAGGGGTTTCGCTTTCACATTGCAATTTTTCACTTTGATTTGGGAGGAAAAATTAGTATTTGGGAATTAAAGAATTTACTGTCATTTTCTATGCATCACCCATAAATACAGCATTTAAATTTATTCATTTCTTTTTAATATTGTACATACACAATGTAGTAGTATAATATACTACTTAGCTGCAGAAGAAAGGTTGCTGCACTGAACCAACACAATTACGTTTGAAATGACACTTGAAAACATCAATCTCTGTCTGTGAATACACCGTTGACTTTGTTATGTACACAGCTGGAAAGATAACTGTTAACAGCAATGCAATGTATCCACCAACACTTTTGTTGTGGATTTAAATGACTTTTAAATAATTTTATGATTAAAAAAAAAAAAAAAAAAAAAGATCACATTCATCATTTTTGACACATGTTATAATACTGGACATGATTGTACATCAGGTAACTGGTGGTCATAGGGGAGATAAGTACCTGAGGCACAACCAACAGTATTTAACTTTCTAGGTGGTTATTAATCTAATCAAATCCATGAAATGGTTTCCTGATTAGTTACCCCTGCACCCAGTTTTGTATACACAAATCACAAAACCTAGAGGAACATTTCTCTAATAACCCCAGAGTCTCAAGAATGCGTCAAAGTGAGAAGCAACTATTTCTCCTAGCTGTCTGCACTCATCCCTGCACCGTTACCAAACAGGATGGAAGGACCTACATAATGCTCTGAGACTAAATAACTACAGTCCCAGGTGGTGACAGCAAGGACAGTTCTACAACATAGCCTGAGACAGATTTTCATGACACCAGGTCTAGCAGCACAAGCTCTACTTTGTAGACCAGTGCTCTCTGGGTGAAAAAAAGGCAAATTCTGTCCCAAGTCTTGGCTCTACACAGTTCCATGTGGGACAGTATTATGCCTCATCCCTGAAATGTTGAGAGATTTCACTGATCCTTCCAGGGGAAGATTGATCTCACCTGGTATGAAGTTGGAGTCAAAAGTACAGGCTCGGCTCTCCGTGGTGTTACCCGTGCACTGGCTGCCCACAGGAAACAAAATAATGCACTGACGAACGCGGAGCTGGACACCAGATGAGTCACACTCGGACCACTCAGACCACTCCGACCAGCTGTCTATAGTGGGCAGAGAGATAAACACACATAGACACTGCAATTAAATGTTTCTAGTACACTGACCGAGAGAGAAATTTCTCATCTTCCTAAATTACGACAGAAAGCCTAGTCTCCAGCTAGTACACACTATCAGAAGACAGACAGCTCATTCATTACAAAAAAAAAAAAAAAAAAAGCCAGTTTGGACAAGCTGGCAAAGGTCTCCAAAATGTAGAGTTCAATGGTAAATTTGTCACCCAAGTATCACAGTTTTGACTTCTGCCACAGCCTTTGTACATGGAAGGAGGAAGCCTGAGGGATTCTCTGTGACCCCACAGTGGTGACAGAGAGTGATTGCTGTGGAGCTAATTTCAGCCTAAGTCTTCAGGTTGGACAACAACACTGTATTTTGTTTTTGTACTGGACAAATAGCAATTACAGGTATAGAGATATGTATTCCAGATCTGAAGGAGGATGGTTACCTAACAGCCAAAGGACAGCATTTTCTTGACATTTTGTTATTATTACTTAATTTCAGGTCAATTTCTGTACTATAGATAGAAGAGATCTCATAAGGTTTATGCACCTTGTTTTGTTTCCTTCTCTTCCCCATTGGGTTCATTATCAGCTTCAATTATTTCTTCAGATTTCTTCCTCTGCCTGTGTAGTTTTGATTAAGACATTTCTATTTCATAACTGTGTGATCTCAGACTACGTATCTTAAATGAGGTGACCTTATCTCATTAAGTTTGAGATGCTGTGAGTTTACTGAGTTCAGCTTTCTTACAATTCAAGCACAAGTCTTGCATTCATGGGAGTCTTCTGAGTTTAGCATATATAGTAGAAGACAGATCTCAGTTGAACTTTTTTCTTTCTTACATCAGCTTTCCCACTGAGATATGTTTTACGGTTTTGACACAGATTAATAGCAAATAGTCTTAGTATCCCAAACTAAGTTTGTTTCTACTTAAAAATTTTAATTGATTTTATGTCAGTACCAAGCAAATTTACTAATTTAATTTGACTTATAGTAATCATCATCATAATAATAGCAACATATATATTAGCTGAACTTTGATGTTTGAAAAGCATTGGAATTTGTAAATAATTTGGAAAGTACATGAAGTTTTTGTACAGTTCTTGTGAATCAGGTGGAAAGCCAGGAAAGTCTTGCACTGTTTGGGCCCCTTTCATTACATTTCATGAAACGATTTGTATTTACTCATTACTTTCCCCTTGGCCATAAAGCAGATGAAAACTCTCAGTCATCTGAAACTGGCAGATTCCAATAGGAATTACTGAGAATACAGTTTTGAAAAATATCAAGGAATAGATGCTTTCCATGACAGCATTAGACATTCAGTTCCTAACCAACAACACACTTAAACCAGAGCTAATACATTTGTCCAGTCCCAAACTAATTGGGATATAATCAGCAGCTGCCAAAATGTTCACAAGACTCCTAAATGCAGCTTGTTGCTGTTTCACTCTGTAGCCTCATCTTTTTGTCCAATATACTCTTGGCTGACAAGGTTCCTTGCTGCATCCTGTGACAACATAGGAACCTCAGGGTATGGACCATGCTGGGCTACATCATGGCAACTGGGTAAAGCCGTTCCAGCATGCCCTTTAGGCACAAGTCTTCTGTGGAGATGTTTTGAGCAGCGGGTCCTGTGAAAGGCATTATGTGCTTTGGGACCTTTCCACATATGCAGTACAGGGTACATACCTTACATCTTGAAATCCCATGGTGCAGTGCAGAACCTAGAGCACAGGTAGTCAGTGGGTTCAGCACCATGTGGATCAGATCTATCTGGTGTACAAAACTGCAGAAGAGGAGTGGGGACACACCAGTACAAGTGTGAGAGAGATGGACATCCCTGTAATTGTGGATCCTGGTATCAAACCTGTATTTTCAGGAGTGCCACTGATGGGAGCTCAGAGAATCACAGAGTTAAGGTATACATGACTGGTAGATGTGCCATTTCAAATGTGCTACTGTATGTGTCATTGTGGAGATACTGAAGCCATAGCTTTTATATGTGTTGCTATAGTTATTCTGCCTCATCCCTTTGATTTCTTTATCTTCAAAGTATTCAAGTTTCTCTTGCACATCAAAGAGTCTCCTCTCCACTTGCTCCTGAATTCTCTGCAAGAGTCACGAGGGTAGACAGGAGAGGTGTTTAATCTGGAACTGCTTTTCACCTCTAACATGGCAACGTTTACTCAGTTGCCATGTCTTCTCTCTGCAGAGTCTTGGCTGGCCTTTGAGGCCAGGTTAAGTCCAAGCTGTTATTAAAAGATCCCTGGGTGAAGAAGGTACCTCAGAATGATCCGGCCACCAGTCTGTAAAATCATAAATTTCTTCCATGCAGAACTACACCAACATTTCTAAATGCTCAATTGCTTTATCTATTATTTGCATGTGTGAGTTAGTACTTCGAGGATAGAATGTATTTTCCCTTCCTACAGCAGCCATAAATACTTTACATATAAAATACTGCTTTATTCATTACATTACAGACACCCTTGCTACTGATTACACTTACAAATAAGCAGCCTATAAACCTCTATGGATCAATAGCACAGCGCGTGCATTCATATTTATGTGATTGCATTTAGATAAATTAAAAGAAAAAAAACAAACATGATGATACAACTTTTAAAATGAAGGATGACAAAACAGTGTATTTTGCAAGACAGTTACTTTTTTTTAAGTGCACAGTTGTATACTTTCAGTTGGATTTGCAATTAACTCTCTACATCCTTAAAAAGTCCCTGATATCTGCATTCTGGAAATTTTAGTTTTCTGTTCATTTTCTTTTGCCAAAAAAATGTTATTTCAAATGCCAATAAATCTTTGCTCTTTTCATAACTTATGAAACATTTGAAATAATTTCCATTTTTTTACATGCATTTCTGTGCTGGTTGGTGGTTCATGGCTTCCAAGTATCACTATATTAAGCAAGTCACTCACCACCAATGGTACATCCAGACCTGCACTAGCAGCAATCACTAGCCATATGATCCTCACCACAACAAAATGGCTGTGCAGAGATGCAAAAGTCTGCCCAAACTTGATGTGGATAGCACTGGAGTCATTTTTGTACCATACCAATATGAAATAGGAACAGTAAAAAAGTTGTGAAATCTGCAGTGTTCACATGAGGCAAGGTCTATTCTCACAGTTGGTTGTTTCCAAAATCTACGGCAAATTTTCAATGAGATTGAAATATTAATAAAACATCACAGAAGTGTGAGATAAATCATTTGCACTCTGAAATTTTATTGCTTTATAGAGAATTTCACTTTCTTGAACTAAAGTGACACCAACCTCCTCTTCCACAAACCATCTACTCCAAAATTCAGGTAACCAGAAGGTCAAAACAAGATGAAGATATTTATAAATGCTTAAAAACTGTCATTTCTAGAAAAATGTTACTAGAAAATAAATGCAAGTGAAAGAGCTACAAAACTAGTACAATGAACACACTAGTTCTGACCTTTTAAGATGCCTTAAGGATCTCAAGGCAGCTATGTAACTTTTATAGACAAATATATGCCATTTGTCTTGAAAAATCAAATCATTAACTAATTTCTGTGTATTTTTTTAAACCCAACAGAATGTAGCATCTTCCTTAATTTTGACAAAGTATGTACTTCTATTCTGCTCCAGCACATGCAGTGCCTTGAAAGTGAAATTATCTAAAAGTGTTGTTCAACACAAGTAATAGGATCCTTTAGTGGGGCTTGTGCCTTTGCATGCACAACTTCATCATCAGAGCAAAGGTTTTTTTGCCATGAAGTCTAGGAGCTGTCAGTGAAGCAAATGCTGCCATTTGGAACTGTTTAAAGCTATTTCCTTTTACTGTTGCCTATAATCCATTAATCAACAATTATGAAAACAATCTCTCCCACTGCCTTTTCACTCATGATTTTATCTGCTTTGTGTGTGAATGTATGTATTTTTACTCTCTATTTCTGACATAAATTTCATTAAAAATTCAGGTTCCTTTAATATGGTTCAAAAAACAGAGTCAAATTTACAGAAAAAGTCATGATACATAATGCCATACAACCAGCAGGAGTGCTGAGACATTTCGTTTAGTAAATAGTTTGCAGTTATTTAAAAAGACAGTCTCTGCTCCTTAACATTCAGAGTTGAGGTATGTATTTTACAAAGAGCATTAAGGCTTGCTCTTTCTTTTATATGAAAACAGGGCTTAAACAAAGGTTGATGTAAGGCCTTAGCTACTTGAAGGACCTTGTGATATGCATGCTGTTGAATATGCAGCCTCAGCAATTTGATTGCTGTGACCATTTATTGTTAAAACAAAAGCTTTTTTTTTTTTTTTTTGGTATTCTTATTAGAAGTCTTCCAACCTTTTGCATGAACCACTTCAAATATTACACACTTTTAGCTTATCCAGAACCAGGACCTCGTAACTTAAATGGTAATTCTAGTATAAGTTTCAAACAGAGATGGGAGGAGGTGGTCTCCTCTAGGTCATATTCTACTGTTACTTGATTTACTGTAGCATGTAAGAGCTGATTGTGCACTTAATAAACGAGAAAAATGATGTGCTCCTAAATAATAGATCAAGGAGCATTACGTTGCCCAGCTGAAAATGCTTTACTCTGTGGAACACAAAGAACAAAGCTGTATGGGCTGATTTGCTCTACCTGGACACTGCTGTGTGTTGCAGAGGGCTTCTTCAGTGTGCAGTCCAAGGCAGATATCTCCTCCATATGCTGGCGCTGGGTTTGTGCAGGAGCGGGTTCTCATGTAATGCCCTCCACCACAAGTTGCTGAGCACTTTGACCAAGACGACCAACAAGACCAGCCTCCATCCACTGAAAAGACACAAAATATCTTATAGTTCCAAGTTAATCCATGTTTTCTCAAGTTTTGTGGATCTAATTCATAATCTACTGAAATTACTGGTCATTTTTAGTTCCCACTTAAGCTGATGAATTGAATCATACCACAAAATTACTAAATTCACGTCTTTAAAAGGCTACTGGTATACTGGGAAGTCTCACAATGTTACTTATTCCCGTAATAAACTCTCAGATAGTAGTATAATAGATTTAAGACAAAAACTTTTTTTTTTCCTTTTCTAATTTGTGAGGAAATAAAATACCAATGCTTGTTTAGCAGAAGTGTTACAAGCCCAAAGTCAATTTTCAATCACAAAATAAAACTTTTAGCCCAGAATATCAAAAGAAAGGCTGTGGAATCTACGTTTTGTTTCATAACCCAGATGGGACTGCTTTAGCTGTACATTTCAGTTGATCCAACACAGTTGTAGGGTTTGATGGGCCACTATAATGCTACAGTCCATAGTTCTAGCAAAGATGCCAGTAACAGAATGATGCCAGTAGTATCAAAAAGCACCAGAAGAATGTCAAAAAGGAGTTGTCACTTTGAATTTCAAATGAAAGTTGTTGAAAAAAAAAAAAAAAGAAAAAAAAAAAGAATAAAATCCATTTGTATATGTCAAACTCTTTTCCATTTACGGGCTGAGTTTTCACAAGATTCCTCTGAAAAGCAGGCAGGATTTCCCAGGAAACCAATTTCTAAGATGGCTTTCAAAATGTGGTCACTGGACAGGCTTTTAAAGAAAAGTTCACCTGATTGCCTGCCCTGAACTGCATCCTTTGTAGCCTTGGTCCTTAAAGCTACTACTCCAGGACATATTTATGGCATTTATGGCCATATTGCAGCCCATTTGCCAGAGACAGACACATGACAAAGTCAGACATACTTGTCCCCAGTACAGCATTTCCTCTATAAATAATCTCAGTATTTTCTTCATTTCTCTTTCAATTTTTGCATATAAATAAATAAATTTCAAAATATTAATATCCTAAAAAAAAAAAAGAAGAAGAAAAAAGAAAAAAACAAAGTTAGTTTGAAACCTCTATTTGAAGTGTTTTCACTCGCCTTCTTATTACTTAAGTAAGGAAGTAATTTGCCATGTCTGCACCTGATTTAAAGAAATACAGTGTGTGTAATTTAACTGACAGTCATAGAAGAGACCCTGTATGTAATAATGGCAATTTACCAGTAAAGTACTACAGGGTCCTGAACTGAGCATAGCATTTATCTTTTTTAGCTCCCATCCCTTGGGGCAGCAGTGGGCATTTTACCACACAAGAGAGAAACTTATTATATATTATTTTTTAAAATATGAAGTACACGTTTTCTATACACAATTTTTGTGGTGCACTCATTTGAGATATTCCTTGTAAGACTTGGCTTTATCTTTCATTGAAAGATTGTCACTGAAGTCTCCAAAACATTCATACAGCATTTCACAATGCCTCATTTAGATCCTTTCCATTTGATTAATCCAGTTGCCTTTCAAGGGGTAAAACCATTTCCATAGGTTTATTGAAAAGCTATTTCATAATTATCTTTTACAAATGAAAAAGAGGTTCAAAATCTAAACAAACAAACAAACAAATAACCCTTAAATGAAAATATTTATGTAGTATTTGCATTTAATTTCTCTCTTAGATGGACATATTGTAAAACATTAAAAGAAGACTCATTTTGTCATTTTTTTTTTATAGCATTGTATATCGCAAATGCACCTTGTGAGTCAGGTAGAATGATTTCCATGCAAATACTGCAATAGTGAGAAAACAAGCTATTACAATGTGATTATTTTGATATTAAAACTTGTATGCACATTTATGAAAGTAATTTCAGATACAGCATACCCTCAAGTTCTCATGTGCTAATCAAACAGGTAATTCACCAGTGCATACCTAAGGCTGTAACTAATCCTGTAAACAGAATTGTTGAATATATATCATTTTATTCTCTGTATTTTTATAGTATTATCCTATCAATCAAGAAAGAAGAGAGCTGACACTTCCTTGCTAAGAGAAGTTGTAAAAACTTTTGCAAGTAATGTATATAGACTCTAAATAGCCTGATTGAACAGATAGAATTTGGGAAATCTGGTGCTATATTCCAAGTATGCCATTTTAAATAAATTATTTAGATTGTTAAGGAATTCAATGGCTGCTACTTTTTTTTTTTTTTTTTTTTCCAGGATATATTTATCAGCCAAATCATCTAGCTATGCAGATGTATGAGAGAGTTTTACACCATCTACCATAAATAAATACTGCATCTTTCTAAAATGCCTGACTTGTTCTCTCATTCATATAGCCACTGGAAAACAAATACGTCTTTTGCCTGAGATAACTCTGTTAATGCAGTATTATGCAAGTTCATATCTAACAAAGCCACTGGTTATTTATCTTCAGTGCTGGTGAAATATACTGTGTAATTTTATAACAATTTCAAGAACAGACATGATATCTTTTATTCAGAACTTGCCCTTATTTTTTTTTTAAATATTATCAAATAAAAGCAGAAGCTGTTACCCAGCTATTCATTTCATGAGATATCGAGCCTTTACCTTTCCAGATACTCCTTCTCTCTTTTTTTTTTTTTTAAATTTAAAATAAATCCTTTGCTAGCTCAAATGTATAATCAGATGGATTTCCGCTGCTGTACATAGATCTTTATGAAATCGAGTGACAGCCCAAGACTGTACAGACTGAAGATAAATCGTCTGCTAACATTCCCTGTGCCTTGCTCAGTGTAACAGAAGCATGGTCACCAACATTTTCTACATATTCTGTAATGGATGATAGTGAAAATTACAGATGTGTATGCATTTGAAACTGCCATCTGCTGCCTATCCATAGGTGACCAATAACAAAGAGTGATGTGATATCTGAGAATGTCACCATGCTGCACAGAAATGGTGGTCATGACTATACCATAAACCTTCAGATGTAAAGGGAAAAGTGGGTCTAGGGGACATAGGAAAAGACAGACAATATAATAGAGAATGTTAAACTTGATCATGGGTGAGTTGGATGGTGCAATTGTTTTTCTTAGCAACTCTTTATGGACATTTTGCCATCATAAATTTCTAGGCCTTTCAAGGACTATCATAACTGCCTCTTTTGTTTGCCCCCAGAAATTTTCCTTCTCAGCAACAGAGGATGATAAAACATCATAATTGTTTAATCAGATCAAAGGAGTGGATATTTAGTGCTTCAGTTTTTACAAGACCTAAACAGAGCTCTGTGGTTTCTTTCATCTTTCTTTAAAGTTGCTTGGCAACACAGCACCATCTGTCTTGTGTGTGTGTGTGTTGTTGTTTTTTATTTATTTATTTATTTATTTATTTATTTTTCCTTTTGTCATGGAGTCCTTAATATTATTTCTGCTTCTTATAGGAAGAAAAATATGAAGTTGCAATGAAAGTACCAGTCACTACAGTTTCTTTACATAACATTTTTGTAGACCTTTTGGACAAAATAAAGTAGTTAAAGAAGTTCCACAATGAAAGATACAAACAGTCTTTACATTTCCTGACAATTACAGAAGTTGGTCCCTTTTGGAAGGAGGCCTACTCAGCTAGTGGGGCGTCCTCAAACAATGTCTTTTTCTTTTGTAGTAAGCAAAAAAATTTTGCCTACTGACTATGTCGCGGTTAATACATATTTCTTTACTATAATGAAAAAAAAAGCTATGGAGTAAAGGATGTTCTAGGGAGAAACGGTATACAGAAATGTGATCTCCTGGGGACATGATAAAAAATCCACACTGCTGGACATTCTGCAAGAGAATAGTAAACTGGATATCCTGCTCTGCACATGGATTTTATAAGAAAGAGGAAAGAAGCCTGGGCCCACACACCGGCCTTAACTGCTTTCATGAGGACAGAGACAGGATTGCAGGCTTTTTCATATACTGTCTAGTCTCGTTTCTAATTTAATTATCCAATAAAATTATTCTTAGTTGGTTTTTGTTTGTTTTTGTCTATGGCTTTAGGTTTGTAACTTTTCATGTTCATCTTTTTGAAAGTACCAAAAGAGAATAAGTAATGCTGAGAAATGTCAGTCGTTTCTATATGCATGATGGAATATAAATTAAGGGGTGGTAGTCTCTTACACCCACTGAAATGCAGCTGGTGTGTTTCTCAGTAGCTGAGTTAAATCTGGGGGCACTGTTTGTTGAGCAGTTTACAGACATAAGAGTATACTGCTCCCATCCAGGCACACAGGGATCATCCCATTCCACATCACATAGTCTAATGCTTTTTCCTAGTTCTAAAGGGTATGGCTGCATATGTTTTACTGTGGGAAAGAAGCTTTTACATCAAAGCTTGAAAGGGCAAAGTCTTGTTTCTGTGATGCTACATTCACCTTTTATTCATAAAAGCAGTGCTAGATGAAACAAACAGTCAATTTAGTGCAGTGCAGAAACACAGAGAGCAAACTAATGCTTCTAGGGAAAGCACAACAACAAAACCTAAGGATCAAATTGGGTTTAAGTCTGTAGCTGAGACCCTTAAATTAGAAGAGCAATAGATACTTCCAAAAGGCAGCTCAGCTCTCTCTTCACTGGCAACAGAGAGAAGCCTAGAGAGATCAATGTCTATGGAGAGATGGACTTCAGCAGCCTCAGAGACAAGATTTATTGACTGCAGGATAATTTTGTCCATTCCTTTAAATATACTCCTGTTGCTTTGTGGCCAAGTATGACTGCAAGGAAAAAAAGAATAAGGAAGAAAAAAATAATAAAAGCAATGATGAACAAAAAAGCAGCAAGCAATAATTAGCTTTAGGAGATGCATAAATTTCAGAAATGGTAGTTCTGGGAGTTTTGTGTATCTGAAACTATTGTTAACACATTTATTGATGAAGGCCTGCAGTTAATTTATTCAGATTTTCTCAAGCAAAACATCATCACTAAACCAAACTAAACCTACTATGATAAAAAATTGAAACTGGAAACTGGTGAAATCTCAAAATATTGGCATGAAGTAGCAGAATTTCAAATCACAGACAGCAACTATCCTTTTCCACCTCTGATCCACCAGTATGCTCTGAGTAAAAGATAGGATAGAAACTCCCTCAATGAGTTAAAATGGCACTCAGATAGCTATGCTTAAAACTCTTAATTAAAGGCGCTTTGGTGAGGCAAAGAATAAAAGAGAATCACAGAATCATCTGGATGATCTAGGCTGGAAGAGACCTCCAAGATCACCAAGACCAACCTCCGATCTAACATTAACAAGTCCTCCACTAAACCATATCCCTAAGCTCTACATCTAAATGTCTTTTAAAGACCTCCAGGGATGGTGACTCAACCACTTCCCTGGGCAGCCTATTCCAGTGCCCAACAACCCTTTCAGTAAAGAAGTTTTTCCTAATATCCAACCTAAACCTCCCCTGGCGCAACTTTAGCCCATTCCCCCTCGTCCTGTCACCAGGCACGTGGGAGAACAGACCAACCGCCACCTCGCTATAGCCTCCTTTCAGGTACCTGTGTAGTGCGATAAGGTCGCCCCTGAGCCTTCTCTTCTCCAGCTGAACAATCCCAGCTCCCCCAGCTGCTCCTCGTAAGACCTGTTCTCCATACCCCTCACCAGCTTCTCTGGACTCGCTTGAGCACCTTGATGTCCTTGTAGTGAGGGGACCAAAACAGCACTCGAGGTGCAGCCTCACCAGAGCCGAGTACAGGGGGACAATCACTTCCCTAGCCCTGCTGGCCACGCTGTTTCTTATGCAAGCCAGGATGCTGTTGGCCTTCTTGACCACCTGAGCACACTGCTGGCTCATATTCAGCCGACTATCAACCAATACTCCCAGGTCCTTTTCTTCCAGGCAGCTTTCTAATCATTCATCTCCCAGCTTGTAGTGCTGCTTGGGGTTGTTGCACCCCAGGTGCAGGACCCGGCACTTGGCCTTGTTGAACTTCATACAGGCAACAAGAAACAAAATAAAACAAAAATGAAGAAAAAAATGTCTTTTCCTACAGTAATAACTGGAAAGATCTGTAATGTTGTGAATTCCTTATGTTTGTTTACTATTATTTCCAGTTGCATATGTTTTAGTTAATAAATTCCCATAATTTTTGTAAATCTGAAGAATTTACCATTCAGTGTTTTTCTTCATCACCTATTTCTTTTTGTGATGTAAATATCTCACAAGCACAAAAAAAATCATGATATGCTTGATTATAGTTTCCTTTAATTTTATATTGACCACATATCAGTAACTGAAAGAAAACAGAAATGTATTCACAGAGTCTTTCTATAGTTATTGAGACTCTTCAATGCTTGCCAGCTTGACTCTATTCACCACATCTCTGAGCCATAAAAAAGGAGATGCGGCACAGGGCCAAAACATAATTTGTTAGTGCAAGGCAACAGTGCAAATTCTCTTGCTTCTCAAAACAGTTTGGCTGCATGGAAACTGAGTACTGAGAATAGGCCTTAACCTACACTAAATCCCAGATTATTTCTGTAGATTGAGAGACTGCTAGTTAGTTGAAGCCAAAATTGTGTGAAGGATCATTCTAAAACTTGTACAATGTAGACAAATCATATTCTTGGGCCTGGGTACAATTAATTTCTGGTAAATTTCTGCCAACGATCAATTTGCTATTATATATTCAGCTGTTGTGTACTATGAACAGAATTTAATCTCTCCAGTAACTCCTATCAATCCACGCTTCAGTGGACTATTTACTTTGCTACAAGCTGTGGGAAAAACTTTGCAGTAGTTTCTCTCGCCCCTCAAGAATGATTTAGGAGTATCTGCTGAAGGCAGGTTCAAATTGGCTTCAGTATTTTTTTTTTAAGTTATGGGAGCCTGCATACATTTAATAATAAATTACTGGCTATTCATAAGTATATTTAAAATTATGCTGAAAGACATTTAATGAGACAAAAGAGCCTTGTACATTTGATGATTGCTCCATGGACTTTTTCATTGTGTCAGTACTTCAGGGCACAGTATCTTCCAGGATGACACAGAGCACAATTTAAATGACTTAGATGCATAAAGTCTATTGATTTTCAGCAGGACTTAGGCACTGTTCAGTGTTTTTCTCAATCACTTTTCTTTTTCACTAGTTTATATAGTAAGGGTTTGATCCTGTCTGCAATATGCAAAATAGCAAAGCAGAACCTAAACCAGAATTAACAGGAATGCTTCTTTATGGCTGCCATCCCGCTCGTTTATGCTAATCTGAATATTTCTGAAAGGTTAATGACTGAACTATAAGCAAATAGATCTATGCCAGCAGGGAACATATGAAGCAGTCTTTACCCTGAGGAAGCTCAGGTAAACCTTAAAAAGCATCAATTCTTGATTACAGTTTTTATTTCTAGTACTACAGACAACACTTTAGTGTTGAGGTCAGAACAAAATTCCCTCACATTCCTTTTCCTTTCTGTCTGCACTTCCATTTTCTTACACAGGCAAGAATGAACCTCGCAGAGTCCCTTTTTTTTTTTTTTCCTCTGTGCCAACAGTGGCGAGAAGGGGCTAACGTATCTATTTCTGCTCAGTCCCTACATCTGTTTACAGCCTACTTTCAGTGAGGTAGAAATACCATGAGATCTACACCTACACCAACCTTTCTTGTTAACATCTGCAAGAGCTGTATGATCAAAGCCTAAAGGGACATTTCAAAAACTCACTTAGATATTGTGGGTAAGAATGACTATATGAGGTGTCTGGAGAACAAGTCTTACGAGGAGCAGCTCAGGGAGTTGGGACTATTTAGCCTGGAGAAGAGGAGGCTCAGGGGTGACCTTATTGCACTCTACAGGTACCTGAAAGGAGGCTGTAGAGAGGTGGGGGATGGTCTATTCTCCCACGTGCCTGGTGACAGGATGAGGGGGAATGGGCTAAGGTTGCACCAGGGGAGATTTAAGTTGGAGATTAGGAAGAACTTCTTTACTGAAAGGGTTGTTAGGCACTGGAATAGGCTGCCCAGGGAAGTGGTTGAGTCACCATCCCTGGAGGTCTTTAAAAGACTTTTAGATGTAGAGCTTAGGGATATGGTTTAGCGGGGGACTTGTTAATGTTAGGTCAGAGGTTGGTCTTGGTGATCTTGGAGGTCTCTTCCAGCCCAGATGATTCTGTGATATACCTGTCCTGAATACAAGCACCCAGGAAATAAAAATTACTTGCCTAGTGCAAAGGTTAATGAGAAGACTGAAAACTGATCTAACCATGTTTTCTTTTGCTGGCTGCTCTCCCCTGTGCCCTTGTTATGGGGTCTGCCAAGTCTGCTGCTAATTGAACAGTGAAAGCTACTTTCCTTGGGTACTGCAAGATAATTTCACCAGAAAGTGCCAGCTTGTTGTGCCCAAGTGCCTCCTTCAGAACTTTGCTATCTTCAGTGGGCTTTTGCCCAGAATGAAGCAAGGATATGCAACAGAAATTCCTTTTGAATCTGCCCCACCAGCAGGAGAGATGGAGGCTGCCCCTGACCTAGAGTTGCCAAGCAATACTGCTGTTACCTTTAGGCATAAAAATACATTGAAGTTCATGGTTACTGAGCAGCCAGAATGGTCACAGAACTGAAATTTTGTGGAATATTAAGCACATTATTTAGGTTTAATTCAAGAAGGAAAAATGTTTTTCAAGAAACTACGTACTCCTGAAAGGGAAGTCCTGTCTTATGGACAGATCTGTTTAGTTTCTGGTGCAGAGAATGGACAATAGCTGTCTGAATCTCACCAAGCATAAGGAATGTTACGAAACTGGACAAAATGCTCATGCTAAAAAAAATCGTATGTGTGTTTATGGAATGCAGTTCTAACTTGTAATCATATATACAAACACACAAATATATATATGCATGTATGTGCACTTGTGTATTACTGTAGTAATCCTTCAGGTTCACATTCGAATGTGAAAAGCTTCAAATACTTGATAATAAAATATGCAGCACAGTTATACATAATTAATATAATTAGAGATGTAGGAAAGCTTATTTCTAAATTTACTTATTGATACTGGAAAGAACTGGGACTCTCAAAAGTTATCCTTCTTTTACTGCTTAATGTACCTTGAATTCTTTTCTCCTATTCCAATTTCACTTGCTTTTCTTCATCTGTTCTCAACTACATTCTTCCACTTTCTTTTTCCACAAAGCCTTCTGCAAAGCTCAAAAGCCATTGAATTTGGATGTCTGTTTTATGAAGGGTGAGAGGTGACTAGAACCAAGATGTTTTTTCTTCCTAAATCTCTAAGATACAAAAATGATTTATAACCCAGAGTAGTTTCCTGAAAACATATTCTACTTGCAATCCTTCTTATAGAATCATAAAACTACTGTCAACACAGGAGAAGCTCAAGCTTCCAAGAATAATCTAAGGCCTGCTTGAGATACCATCAATTTTGGTGATCAGTCATGAACTTTATTTGCTAGAAGCTCTACACTCAAAAGGTAGCAGATTTAATTCTATCAATCACTGTAATGAAAGTTATATTTTTACTTTAAATAAAGACGAGGACAGTTTTCTCATAAGGTATTTTTTTCTCTTATGAGGTTATTTATTAAAGCTATATTTTTACTCAAGAGTGAAAGATGACATAGCTTTTAATACTGTTGATGATAAACTTATTGACATCACTTGGAAATCTTACCCAAATCCACTTCAGCATAACTGGCTGTCACAGTTTTACTGGGTATGAACACATTACTGAGAAAAAAAGAAAATCTCTCTTTCTAGAGGCCAAGAAACATGATCTCTTGAAAAGGTAACCAAAAAAAGGGATTTCCATGTGGTAGTTATCCCTTAAACATTAAAGTCTGAGATGAGTACTCACCTTACTCGAAGCTATTTCTGCAACATAAAATACAATGGGCTTCTCTGCTATAGGCAGTTATCATAAATGTGTATCTTGCAATAGAACATAATCACTGAAATATCTGTGTAGACTTTTGGCAAGATCAATTGGACTGAGCTAATTTGTTTCCTTGGAAATGAAAACAGCTGGTAAAACAATTATTTGAGCTGTAATTTACTTAAAAAAAAAAAAAAAAGAAACCCAACACAACCACATAAAACAAACAAACAATTCAAAACATGCCATGATGATAAGTTATATTATTTTCACATAACTCTCTTGTTTCAGTTGACTCTTACCTGGACAAGGCAAAATGTTGCATTCCTGATACTCTAGAGATGGACCAAGGCAAGGAAGACCACCATACTTGGGCTCAGGATTGCTGCAGACTCGTTTGCGATTCCGTATACCTCTACTGCAGTCACGACTGCACTGAGACCATGGAGACCATGGTGACCAGGCACCATTGATGGTGTGAGCAGAGTACCGTCCAGCACGCAAGAAATCCCCTGATAATCCTAATAAAATAAAGGTTGAAAAAAATACAGAATTAAAACAAATCAAATCCTCAAACAAATTTCTCCTCAAATTTACTCCTAGGCTTCTAATAGTAATATGACCATGAGGGTCTTGTCTCTTAATCTCACAAGCCAAACCTTAGGTTCATCTCAGGAATTTCTTACATAACAGAAATTTCATAATCACTTGCATAGAACTACAGTGAAGATCTGGATCCGGCCCTTAGGAATTATTGTCACTGTTTTAGAGCAAGAAGCTGGCACAGAAGACAAGACTGGGCTGACTGTGACCATTCACCATGCCACTTCTGGTCTTAGTGCTGGGATCTGCCCACTTTCTCTATCCAGCCATTTTCCACTATCACTTGTTGTACCCAGAGGTTCATGGGTCTCCTGGAAAGCAATGCATTATGTTTGTCACAACCATAGTCATTTTTTTGACAACGTACTGCTACAGTTCAACAAAGTCTAGTGACACTGCCCTTTAACGAAGAGCAATTTTTTGCCAGTTTAAAAAACAGTTTTATTCCACTGAGCCAAGTGTTTTAAACCACATACAGAAATCAGGCTTTTGGAGACGCACATAATTAAATACTTTCTAGTGAAAATAACAATCTGGGAAGTGGAAAACAACTTTTTTTAATAGAGTTTAGTTCTGAGAAAAAGCATTAGATTAAACAGTGATGGAAACTCAAGTCTATTATTTATCAAAAAAAAGAAAACAAACAGAATCTTGTTCACGCAACATGAACAATATGCTTAGATGTAGCCCAGGTGAAGCTGCTCTAAATATCTGCAGTTAATTGCTCTATCTTTGTGACTTACAGGGTTGGTCCTGATTGGAAAGAGACGCTATCAACTATACTCAGAACACTGGACTCACTCTTGAGCTGTAGCATTATCTCTAAGCAGCAAAACCAAAAGCATCTCTGGCATCACTACTGGGATTTCCTACTGTTGCTAAAGCTGTTCACTTTCCCCAGTGTTAACAACACTAGAAATTCAATGATTGGTGGACCACTAACTTCTGCTTTTATTGTAAGCACTTCTTTAATCAGTTGTGTTGAGAGAAAGTCCTATGAATGGTGCTTAAAAGCTTATGTTCAGCAGAGGACATGGCTGCATGATTATGCTAGAGCTTCAGTATTGCTAAGTATAGATGAACAGTATCACCAACTGTGGAGAAAAACACAGCATTATTTGTAACTTAAACTGCAGAACAAACTTTTGTTTTGAAGAAAATGTTTTATGCCCTACCCCCAAGCACAGGCACCATAGGAGAGTCGAGTGGAGCAACAGAAACAGGAGACAGACTGAGGCATGAACTGGAAACAGCTATAGGTAATACAGTCAAGAGACTGCCTGGCAGGAGTCCTGGACTGAATACCTACCATTCAATGGGTACTCAGCATGGGAGGAGCCCCCCTTTTGTGGTGTCCAGAAAAGAGGCAATTACACCCCATTTCTACTAGTGCTTATGGCATTATTAAGTTCTACCTCAGTAAGTTCTGCTTATATTCTGCCTGGAGAAGTACGTCCATAATCATCCCAAAAGACGATGCATATTTTTATTGAATACTTGATAAGAACTGGCAGCATTGGAATGATGATGCAGTGACACAGAGAAACATGTAATAAGAAACTGTTGTGATTAGTAAGAAACCAGAAGAACAGCAATATAAAAATGACTAAAAATGGGTAAAATCTTTCAGTGATTACAGAGAGTAACTATTTCTCTCCTGCTGTGCCAGATTTTATTACACAAAGATATTAAAAGCAGCATTTCAAGAAACATGACACAGATTCAAATCCAAAATGGGAGGAAGTACACAGAAACAGTACAGAAATTATGAATAGGGGAATACAGGGCCACCTTCTAGTTCTGTAAGAGCCCCTCACTTTTTTTTTTTCCTTTTTTCTTTTTTTAACTTTGTATAATTTTAGCCATCAAAACGTGAAGATTAAACCCCCAGAGGCAAAAGAACAGTATTTTTCCAATATCAGGATTTCAAACAAGGATGTTTTTTTTTTGTTTCTTTGTTTGTTTGTTTTTCCCCAAGCTATTAATTTAACAGCAGTGCAGACAATGGCAAAAACGTTCTTAATCAGTCAAGATTGCCAGTAGTTTTTCCTCATAAAACACTTCAGCATGCATCACTTAATACCACTACTAGCAGATTCTGAAGACATTTTTTCAGGATAAATGTATATTTTTCAGTCCTAAGGAAAATGTGTGACCTTATTTGTCATTATGATATTAAACTTCTTACAATTTAAATTGGAAGATGAGGAGGGAAATCATCTAAGGGAAAACTCTGAGGTAGTTTAGCTCTGAAACAGAAGAATATTCTAACAAATCTTTCCAGCATGTAGTTTGGTCTGCCACAAGTGTTCCCATGTGTTTTCTTCTTTAAAAGGCATTAGAATATTTATTGCAGGGAGCCATCTTTCCACAGTTTTGCAGTAATTTACATAGTGCTCATAGAGGGGCTTTTAGAACTTCTTCTTTCAGCAGAAAGTGCACACAAAAAATAACATTATGACACTAATGATATTAAAAATAACAAGAACATTTTACATTCTGGAAATATTAAACTATATATTGCTTGACCAACTTTGTAGCCTTCTACAATGAGTTTACTAGGTTCATGGATGAGGGGAAAAGAGTGGATGTTACTTAAGTAAGGGTTTTCACACTTTTCTCCATAACATCCTCACAGACAAGCCAACAAAGTATGGGCTTGGTAAGTGGTTGGTCATGTGGACAGAACACTGGCTGAATGGCCTGGCTCACAGGTTTGTGATCAGTGACACAAAGTTCAGTTGGAGGTAAATCACTGGTGGTATATGCCAGAGGTCAATACCAGGTCCAATCCTGTTTAATGTCTTCATTAATGACCTGGACAATGGGGCAGAGTGCACCTTCAGCAATTTCACTAATGATACAAAACTGGGAGGAGTGACTGAGTTGCTGGTTGGTTGCACTGCACCGTCACTGGTCAGAGAGGAATCTCATGAAGTTCAGCTAGGGGAAATGGAAAGTATTGCATTTGTGAAGGAGAAACCCAATGAACCAGTAAGCATTGAGGCTGACCAGCTGGAAAGCAGCTCTGTGGAGAAGGCCCTGGGGGTGCAGCTCACCATGAGCCAACGTGTCCTTCTGGCAAAGGTCAACATCATCTACAGCTGCATTAGAAAGAGCATTCCCAGGTCAAAAGAGGTGGGCCTTCCTCTCTACTCTGGAGTGCTGGGCTCAGTTTTGGTTTCCCCAGAGACACCTGGTTAACTATGTTACTCAACTGATTCATGCCTTAGGTCTTCGTGTTCAAATATAACAACAAAAACTCAACTAGCCAAGCAGGCCAGTTAAGTGACTATGGGAAAAAAATAATCTGGAGCCAAAATTCAAGTATCCTGAATAATTTCTAAAGACAACATGAAATATTGCTTAAAGTGCAGCAGGTAACAGATAACAAAGATTGTTTCAATGTTGTGATTTTCTGAAGATATTCTGCTAGTATCTGAAAAAATCATTAAAGCATAAATCTTTTATAACTTCACACCTACATATCTATAACTGATAAAAACCTTATAAACCCTAAAAGCTTCCATAGTAAAAAATAATAGTAAAATATAAGGAAAAACAGGAATGAAATGCAAGAGCAACATTTTAAAAGAGAACAGCATGCGGAGGGAGGACATTTATGTCACCAGGAGAATTTTACTTTTTGCACCTGTTTTTTCTGTGTTTAAATATTTGATCCTAAAGTTCCATTAAAGAATTTTTGTTTGTCAATCAAACTTGAATTTGATCTTAAATTCAGTTCTAACTTTCACAGTTGTTTTTGTTCTTATCACAAAATACCATGGCTTAGCTTCACTAAAACAGTGTAACAGATAACATCTCAACATGTACTCCTCCTGACTACAGGACATTGTAGATTATCAGCACCTGTTTTATTCTGTACTAAATTCTAAATGTAGTATAGATTTACTACACCTAACGCTAGGATTTAATTAATGTAGAAGACACTTCAGCAAAAAAAAAACAAACAAACAGTTAGTAAGATAGAATTACAACCTGTCTTCAAAAATAATTTTGTTAAGTCTAGCATAGAGAAAGCAGTCACAACTGGGAATTTAAGTTCAGGTTTCCAAATATGTTTTTCTCCTTTGAAGAACTTGGGTGTTTTCTTCAGATTTTCTTCTTTCCCTCTCCCTCTCAAAACAAAACCAAATAAGCAAAAAACAACAGAAAACATAATGCAAAAATAAAAACAACATCAACAACAAAACAAACAAACAAAAAAGAAAATAGAAGACCCTTTCAAACTGTTTGACTGAAGTTAGGAGGGCCTTCTTATTTATTTGCTTTGTGAAGGTATTTTGAAGGTATCTGGGAAGCTAACTTCACCTTACTATGGCTAGGTTATAGTCAAGAGTATATACCATGGAAAGAAAGTAGTACCTCCAGAAGGTTATTCCTGCCCCTTATATCATGTGCTTATGTTCAGATGGATTCCTTGTTCTTAATACTTATGTTTTTATGTTTTCAATACAATTCATAGTGCTTATATATAAGAAAATTGTACAGAGTAAACTACTATGTTTAACTTAGATATTTAACATGCTTCATGAGCACACAATGAAGCATATAGTGATGTAATTCTTAGATTGTTTTAATGCTGGATTCTATAGACATTTGCCTTAAGCTCTGCAGATATGTACAAAATCTCTCTTGGTTTATTTGAAATACCTGCCTGTCCCCTCTGTGAACACCATATGAAAAGCCAAAGGCAGAGAACAAAAGGTTCATTTCTTTCCTCTTAATCAAACCTGTCTGTAAAGCATGGATACTGTGTGCAAATGCTACTACTTGGTTGATTTAGACAGAAGTCTTACCACATGCAGGAGGAGTCCAGTGTTTTCCTGGCAAGAATTTCTACCTCTAAGCTCACACTCCAAAGAAAGTTTGCTTTGCTAGTGTCTGACAGTGAAACATGATTCTGTTTAATGTGGTATGACTACAGTTACACAGTGGGAGATTATAGACAATGAGAAAATTTCTAGCTAATGGCTCTCTTCTGCAAAGAACAGAGAACTGATATTTGCAGAACAAAACTTTGGTAATAAGGTATGGCAAGCATGCTGTACTGGTATATTTTATACTTTTACAAAAGCCGGCAAATTTGTGCGTTTCAACATGGAGATAACAAAAAGAATGCTTTACGGTTTCTCTTTCTGTTTCAAAAGCTACAGATACACTACAGGACTCGTAGTTATGTATTTTCTTCCCATGAAAACAAGGAGCAATAGAGGCATGGTGTCTTGATCCAAACAACAACCTGGGAGCAGGAAAATGCTCCTAGATCCTGCACTTTAGAAGCAGTAAATAAGTTACATTACATCAGCAAGTAATACTATTCCCTCCCTTGAGCTATGAGGGCATACACTAGGAAGAATGGAGATGTATGCTAGTTTCTGCCTTGTTGACTACTCAATATTAAGTATTTAAATATTCAGCAGTATTGACATTAATCAGCAAAGATGTTTCTCTCTGATGAACACTTCAATTACTGTGCAACAGGGTTGCTCCCTGTCATGTTTTGTCTGTGATAGAGTTAATTTTCTCCACTGAGGCTTGTATGACACTGTGTGTTGGATTTTTGATAGAAAAAAATCATTGTTCGATGGAAGATTTCCAAATGAAGCAAAGCAGCAGCTGCACCAAGATGCAACAAATAAGCTGTAACATCAGTACATTCAGGAATCTGATGTTCAGAACTGAAATATAAATCTTCAAGCTTACCAGACAAAGAATGTCCTTGACTCCACACACTTGGTCTCTTGCACTTTGCCTGAAGGCCATACTTAACAAAACACAGGCACTAATACTTCTGACTTTGTTTTGTAGGAGAAGGACACCTTATGCCCCCAGCCCCAGGAGAGCATTTATGATCATAACCACAGAACTGAGGAAAGTGTCTCCATGCTTAATTTTCCTATAGCAATATTATCTAGGACAAGCTGGCTCTTCATCTGTTTTGTCCTACTAACCTGCTCTTTAAGCAGTGAGTTGGCTTGAGTACATTCCATTCTTAAGGGCTGACATCTCACATGTCTATAATCTTCTGTAGATATAATTCTAGTTGTTGTGATAATTCTCCTAACTCTGTATCATCTGGTAGAAAAAATAAAGTTCCTTCTCATTTAATCTCATGAAACTTTTTAAAAGTTTCATAAATGTCAAACTCCTGGAAGACAGCAAATATCAGCATCAGCACGTGGAAGTCTCATTTACTATAAGAATCATACAGACCAAAATCTTTGCTAAATACTATTTTGAAACTTAATTTGGATGAAAAAGGAGAATAGAAGAAACACTTGTTGCAAAAGTTGTTCCATGCCAAAACCTGCCTTGCTATCCAGACACAGAAAATAAAAATTGGATGCTAGACTGGCTGAAATGGATGTGACATAAATTATGCAATTAAGTTTTATCTGGAGTTCCATGCTTTTGTTTTTCTAGTTCATGCAGTCATTATTATGTTTTCTTTTGTTTTGAAATTACTAACATCCTGCCCTCTTTAGAGTCACAGATGTCATATGAATCAATAAAGGTCTTAAACAGGATGAAAGGCAGGGAAATGCTTAACATTGATTTTCATAATAGTTTTTGTCTGGAAAAACAAACAAACAAACAAAACATTGGAAAGCCCAAGGACTCAGCAACAGTTCTTTTTTTGTTGTGGCCTTTGATAAGCCAAATGCATTTAGTTTAAATTTTTTTTCAGCTGACCTGGCTGTTGTAAAAATAAAAAAAGCTATGTAAGTAGAAAGCAGGTGCATATATATTAAACTGTAATAACTAAATATCAATATTTCTTTATATCACTATAATACTTAAAAATAAATACTCTTTATATTATATAATAACTAAAATGTAATAAAGGACTGACATTTAATTAAATATATTAGTAAACTTATAGTGACTGTCTGAAGCTCTATTTTTATATATACACACACACACACACATTTATTCAAAAACTATGTGTGGCTGCTAGGGAAAGAATAGAATTCAGAAATAAAACAGTTCCAATCTAAAGTCATCCAGAGTTGAAAAGAGTTTTGCAGGAGTTAAGTTTTCCATCTCAGATATAAACAGAACTTCAAACTGCTAGCAATAGTGTAACATAAACTTTTATAACTGAAATTATCCACTTCATAAATTCCTTATTTAGTTAAACACCTGCATGAATCTGACACATTACTTCAGCATTAGTGAGCAAATAGTTCTTCTCAGCATCAATGCTATACATTCTTGCTAAATATTTATCAAATGCATTAGTATTGCACAAACCCTACCACAGAAAAATGCCAACAGAGTATAAGGAAGCAAGAGAATGTTCCAAGAACTAGGATGCCCTGTAATTGCCCACAGATTGCTGCAAAATATTAAAAACAAACTGGAAAATCTAGCTAGCAGTAAAAGAAACCTGATTAGTCTGAATGATGAAGCTACATCTGGAAGAAATACAAGCCAGATTCCCCATTGTGATCACTATGTCCTCCTTTTCGTTATCAATTGTGTTACGCAGAACACCAGCCAGCAAAAACTTCCACATGATGAAAATGGAACTGCTGACACTTCACTAGCATGAGGCATTGTGCAGCCACGCTATCTTTGCTTACCATCTGTCGAGCACCCACTGGTGCCATCGCTGGAACAATAACGCATTTCAATCCTTTGCCTTCCCACCTCTAGCAAATTCGGGTCAGGCAAGCGTGCTTTGCAGGTATATCGGAATCGTTGTTCATAGTGGCCACCATTGTCTGAAATATTGACTGGAGTCCAAGGTGTCCAAGGAGTTGTCTTTTTTAACTCTGGACAGGCATTGGTGTTACAAGGTTGATATTCCTGAAAGAAAATGGTCATAGTGAATATAATCATTAGACATGACTTAAAAAAAATAATAATAATCTGTGGTGTGTACTACCCAAAATACCCAGCATTGCTAAATCAGCAG
Source organism: Nettapus auritus (assembly GCA_011076525.1). Taxonomy (NCBI): domain Eukaryota; kingdom Metazoa; phylum Chordata; class Aves; order Anseriformes; family Anatidae; genus Nettapus; species Nettapus auritus. The sequence goes on along the minus strand of CM021766.1, from coordinate 83,882,808 downwards.
AAGCAAATTCTATGTAGACTGATTCACATCAAAGGAAACAGACTACACGTAAGAAACAAATACAGAATTGCCAATATCCTTATTAGACAAATAGACCGAAAGACAATATATGGCTTCTGAGTATCATCAAAATCTGTAGGTCCTGCCATTCACCTCTAAGAGCACAACATGCTTGATCTGATGGGATGTAAATTCTTTGTAACTTATATGGATGAAAATAAACAGCAATTAAATGTCAGAGCAAATTTGCATTGACAAATTATTAAGGATAAAAAGGAATAGGCACCAATGGAAAAACAATTAGCAATTCCACTAGATACTATAAACGACAGACACACTAGAAATAATAGTTATATGACATACTATAATAATCTCCTTCTTCCATAACCCCAGCTGTTACTACCATGTTCCACCAGGCAACTGATTATCTGCTCCTCTCCTTCCATGGAGATAACAGCCTTTTTATCTCATACTTTCTTTAGTCTACTATCTCTTCTGGTATTAAATGGTCTAACTTATAAGCACATCTAATTAGTCTGAGAGTAATTGCTCTCAACCTGTATTTTGGTTTAAATTCTATGTTGCTATTTCAGATCTGAAACAAACTTGCTTGCCTGAAAGCTTTTCTAATTTTTCTATCTACTAGAGTTGGAATAAAAATTATTCCCCAGAAACTCCTGCCCCATTATCACAGCAAGACCCTGGAGAACCCAGATCTGTGCTCAAGAGTCACACAGTATGAGGCAAGGAGGACTTTTATTTTGTGGCAAACTTCCTGGTTTCATAATTTTGTATTACTTCAGGCAAGAAAGAGATCTTAGATCTTCCCAAGCCATTAAATTTTTGCTAGATGCTCTTGTTTATGCTGGTTGTCAGCTGGACTACTTTTGTTCACTCCTCAAGGCTGTACAAAGTCCCTTTCCAGCTTAAAACCTGGTAATCAATATAATAGTGACCATATGCATACCCAGGAAACATCTATGAAAGAGGATCCCTGCAGAGTGCAGAGGACTAGATTAAACTTTCCAAAATCTGAGTTTCAGCCTTGAATGGTTTCTTGATCAGAAGACACCAAAGAACAAGCAAACTATCTGGCTCTGCATATAGCAGGGGAAATAATGCCTTCATGACTCTTTTATGCAACTGCTTAAATCACGTTTTACTGTATGTTTTAGTCTTAATGTAAAGACCGAGAACAAAACATGTGACTGCTCAAAGCACATGAACAGTTAAAAAGAACTCATAAAATTAACAGATCCCAGGAACAGCCAGAAGCACCCAGCTTGCCAACCCAGCTGCTTATTCACCTCTAATGTGTGGTCCTCAGTCCTCTCCATCAGCTGGGTTATGGTGCATCTTTCAAGCAAGAGCAACTTCCTTCTTTTTTTTTTTTTTTTTTTTTTTTTTTTTTTTTTTTTTTTTTTTTTTCTCTCTCCTCTCTCTCTTTTTAAAAAGACTTCTAGTACTGGCGACTCTATCACCTCCCTGCATCAGCTGTTACACTATTTAGTAACCCTCAGAACTAGCAAATTTCAAGTTAATTCAAGGCTGCATCATCCCCTTAATTTAGTTTTTCAGTCACTGAATTTTGACCTTGACCTGTACCTAAAAATATATTTTTCATGCCGAAGCACTCATACATAATGATAAATTAAACTGAAATTTTTAAAACTTTGTAGGGTTTAAAATTGATCTGCAGGTCCTGTGAATCCTTATGTCTCCCTTTCTTTACGTTTCTTAAGACTGGACAAAACTTGAATTGTCACTCCAGAAGCAGTCTTATCAATACAGCATGCACAGGCAATCCTGACCTTGTTCTACTGGAACTGTCTGACTTTAATAAGTACATTATTACATTAGTGTTTTCTCCTTTCATAGCACTGCACAAAGAGCTTAAGTAGACCCAATTACCTTTGATAACCTGTTGTTTTCTAAATCAGAGCTTTACAACTTCATGTAACTTCCTATCCCACAGAAAAGGATGGTGCTTGGCAATATTAAGATATGTTTTATTATCTTCTGCAATTGTCTACCATATTATTTACTACCTGAAGAATCTCTGTCATGATCAAGCTTTACTGAAGATGTCTTATATCACTGTCTAGACTGTTGATAAAAATGTTAAGTGCTATTGACCCAAGAACTGATTCCAGGCAGACCCTGCTAAAAACATCCCCAGTCATTTATATCTGTCCATTAACACCACACTTTTCAATTTGTCAGTGAGCCAGTTCTTACTCCATTTAATGTTTGCCATGGAGTTTGGTTTTTCAAATCAAAGTGTTTCCTGTTGTGAAGGCAAATTCCTTGGAAAAATTCAATGTCAATCTGGGAGAAGTGTTGTATTATGTACAAATATCTCAAAATTCAAACTTTTTATCTAGTAGCATATAAGCAAGAATAATTCAATCAGTACAGTAGATTCTACGACGTTAGTTTCAGCACAGTTATTTCACAGTGATATAAAAGTTTAAGTTCCTTGCTTGCTGTTGATTTTTGTATTTTTCAATCAAAAATAAAGTTGCTAGAAACAAGAAGTCTTTCTGAAGTGGATATGGTGTAGACAATTGAGAGTCATGAATAATAGTGTGTGAGTTTTGTAATGAACCCATTTTCAATTAAAAATAAGCAAAGGAGGAAGCAGTTAATTTAGTGTCAATGTTCTGAATATTGTTGTTAATACACTTCTAAGATGCCCTCTGACTAGTCTCTTTTTTCAAAAACTTCAAGAATATTACTATTGCTTACACTTTCACCCCTAGTTCAAGTTTGTTTTTATAAATTTCCTTAGGAAACTAGGCTAAAATCTTACCTGTATTTGAACTACAGTTCTTTTTATACAAAAAAAAACTAAATTCAGATAGTATGTTCTATTTCAATTTGTATTACACATACTATGGAAAGAATTATCTCCTTACAGACTCTTTGATGTATACAGTAGGTTGAATACTTTTTTTTTGTTCTCATTTGTGGCTTTCTTTCTCATCTGTTGATGTGAGAGACAAGGCAGTTAAATCAACATTAACAGACCATTCAAATATACTCAGCCCAACAGTTATGTTTTATGATTTACTTTCAATATATTGTATTCTCAAATATTCTCTTGGGATCACTGAGCAGTCTATTGATTAAAAATACTTATAAATTGTTTGCCCTTTGTTCCATCCTGCCAGGCTTCAGTTTGTCTGGACCAAAATATTTATTTAGTTTTTCAGAAGATAAAACACCAATAGAAAATAATGATTTATAAATGTCTAGTGTTTCACCTGGGACAAGATAGGGCTGCAAGGTATAAGAATCTGAGTATCTCAGCCTTCTCCCAAGCTTTGAGCTTGTAACAGTAATATGCAGTTAAAGGAAAGGACAGCTCTCTCATGCAATCAAAACAAAGGTCAAAATGAATGTAACAGTGTTATAAAACTCTAGAGAAAACCTGTTCCTGTTTATAGGGATCCTTGTTTACACATCAAAACACGGGTTTCCTGAAGGACCAATATGCCCTTACCCTCTTCAAGAACCAAAAGACATCACTTCATTTATCTTGCAGTGGCTAAAAAATATGTTTAGGAGAATCACTAACTGAATTTGAAAAAAGGGAATGTTTCATTTATTTTCATTACAGAAGCATCTTATCCCTTTAGAAAGCATTTTCAAACTAAAACAAACAAAAGACAGATAAGCCCCTGATCATGTTTCTATTTATTGCTAGAGTTTAAAAAAGCCCTTTTCCTAAACCAAATACCATTAGATACACCTTACTTTACTGTCTTTTTTCTATTACAGTACTATTTCAAAAGCATGACATAAAACACCCAAATCACATTAAAACTGAGTTGTTAGGCAAAACATCTACACTGTAAACTTCACAGCTATACTTAAAAAATAAAAACCTAAAAGACTTCTAAGATCTCCATTGTATTTTCATCACACAAAGAGCAATATATATCCTAGTTTATAGGCAGTATTTTAGCTTCAGTTGACATCAATGGGAAAAGTTCTATTGATTTCAGTGGAGACAGGGCTTCAGAGACTGTCACTGCACACAGAAGCAATCCTGTAGTGCTGTAAAGTAAAGGTAGGTAAGCTATGTTTATAAAGGATTTTAAAAAATATCTTGATGGATAGAGGGAGGAAAATCATTTTACCCTATGCAAAGGGAACATGCTTCTTTTGAAGTGAATGAATTTCTTTTTTTGGCTGCAAACACTGATTGAGCACAACCATTTGTTTTTATATTGTAATTTTTAAACAAAAGAAATGAAAAAAAAAATCAGTTGATAAAAAGAGAAACTTGAATTAAAAGCTGAATTTGTAACCGTTTTCCCTGGAGGAGTTCAGGGCTAGCTGGGCAGGTCATCAGATTGTGAGAGTTCAGCACTCAAATTCTGCCTGTACTTTATTTAGCTAAGAAAAGCTCCTGCGATCTTCATCTTATCTCATAAAACAACTAAGCTTTGTACAAAGAATTGAAATACTTATGTTATAACTATCAAATTATGGAATGAAGAAAGTCACCACTTTCCCCTTTTGCTACTACTTTTTTTTTTTTTTTTGGTCAAACGAGTCCAGTTTTTATGAAGGAAATTATTAAAAAAGTAAAAATCAATCATGAGTAACTTAACTGGATATCTCAAAGGGGTAAAGGCTAGTAGGAGTACCTTCAGCTCCACATCAGCCACAAAACTGCCCAGTGGCATTGAGAAAGTGACATTTTTATTTTTAAGTGGTGCTGCTTGGATGCTCATGTTCATATTGGCACCTGAGAACCAGTTAGGGTGATAAAAGTTCATTTCATACGTAATACATTCCTAACAGTGTAGCAGTCCATTTTAAAGCATGACGCTTGGAATTAACTCATATTCAAAACGAAACTAGAAATGTCTAATGAAGAAGTTTATTCTGACAGAGATTTCAAGACAATATAGAACGAGGTTATGAATTAGATGTTGATTTGGATTTTTCTAAACCTAACACGTTTATGGACCTGCATCATGGTTGACCACCCAAATGAACCAAGGAGATCAAATTGTTATAATTGTTAGGTGATACAGGACAGAATATATATTTTTTATTTTTTTAATAAATAAATAACCAAACACATCAAGAACTTAGACATATTTTTGAACATTGCTAGTAGATAAACGAAAAGTAAAACCACAGTAAATCCAGAGCAGAAAGTCTGCCTGCTGACAGCTTAATTTGTACCAATCCTTCAAGTGTCCCTGGTGCAATCCCATCGCAACTACTGAAGGAGCCCACTTCTAAATGCTGTGTGCAGCACAGCCTGCTAACACAGTACCCTTCCTCTCCTCTCCACATCCATTTAACACTTGCATGGTCAGAACACTTTGGAGCAGAAGACATTTTGGACTGCCTCTTTGTTGGCCTTTGGATGATGGGGTACTGGTTCATCATTAAAGCATTCAGGCACCAAAACAACAATAATGCTATAATGCTTTGGAAGCTAGATTCTTGCTATAGGAGACAACCAATTTTCAATCCAATAGTTTCAAACCCCTCAGTGAATTACAAGTCAACACAAGGGGACTGCAACCATGCTGTGCTATCCCGTCTGCTAAGGCAGGAAATGGCTCCAAGCTATGATCATAAGGATAACTAAGAAGTGTAAAGAAGTTGAAAAAATATAATTCATTCTCAGTGCTGATACCTTCTCGATATTTTAAAGCCAGTCAAAAATTTGGCTAGTGGAATTTACTGTCAGTTTTCAAACTAAGACTGAAGTGTATTTAAAATGTAGTGTGTTTCATTGCAATTCATTGGAAGTTTGCTTACAGCTGTGTCATCTGGTACTTGCAAGCACACCCAATGAGTATTCAGAATTCAGTGTCTTGAACAGGCTGGAACTGCAAATTTTTGAATGTGTTTGAAGTCCACAAAGGGAACCAGAATTCTGTCTGGTCACCCTGTTCCTTTGTAATATAGATTAATATGGAATTCCAGGCTTCTCTTACAAAGTTAGCCGTCAATTTTCCTTGGATGAACAGTACTTTCTACATTTTGCCCACAATGATATAATCCTCCCATAAATTACTCTGTTCCTTTCACTGTTGGGGCACTGAAGATACTGAAAGCGTTGCTAACCACTAGCAGACAAGCAATGCCTCTAAAAATGTATGGCCTAAACAGAAAACTCTTCCTCTCATTCCTCCTTCTCTTCTACTCTACCCGTGGTCTATGAAATGCCTCACAACTTGGAAGAGCTGTGCAACGTGCTCTGTAGGACTGTATATTCAGTTACACCCAAGAACATTGAAAAGAGTTTTCCCTTGACTGATATAAAAATAAAAAATTGCATTTTCATTATTCTACCACATTCAAGCACTTATGTTCTCTTCTGTATTTGTGTACACTACTAATTTTAAACATCACATTTAAGCAGCTTTGTCAGTTATGTACTTCCTAGGGACTTGCCACTAATTTAGAATCAATGATACCAAATTGCCATCCTAAACATTGATAAATAATTGTCGAGGCCTTTAAAATCATTATATTGGCTTAAAAGTACCCAGGGCAGGAAGCTGGTCCATCTAGTAAAAGAAGGTGATTAAGTTAAAACATTACTGATACTGAGCGTGTGTCCCATCCTTCCACTGAGGACTATTCTTTTGCACAACAGTTACTCATTAGGGGATTGGTGTCCAGGGTTCATGTGCTCTAGTTAAGAGTCAGAAGTCTGATTGCAAGTCCCACTTTATCTGGGGCTTGGCAAGCTGCATCATGATCTGGTACAGATTATGATATGCCTCCTGTTCTAGCAGCTCTGCTGTGGGATGGAAACCTCTGGAAGAGGGGATTAGAAGATGGGGACAAGATCATCTAAACCTGCTAAACTTCAGTAAGCCTGGAGGTGTCTGTGAAAGAACTAAGGGCTCCGGTATTTTTGCCCTGCATGTTGTGTGGTGTCATTTAGACTGTTGCAAAGCCTGCACAAAGGAAATAAAAGATATTACTGAGTTGATGAAAACAGAACACCCAGGACAGTAAATAATGAAGGCTGTAAAGCTGAAGGGATTGTCCACCTATAAATGACCGCATGGATTTACTGAAACTGATTCAAAAGCGATTTCAGTTAAGCAAGCACTATATTGCCATGTAGTGAAGGTCTCAACCACAGCAAGTAAGACACGACCTCCAAATATGAGTGACAACACGAAAAGTAGATGGTGAAATATAAATATAATTAAAGGCAAATGATGTGTAACTTGCACATGAATCAAAATGATTTTTTCAGCATTTGAATCAGACCTCAAAACTAGTCTGTAAACACCACATAATGAATTATGAAGAGAGGGAATTCAACTTTACCTTTAAAATTAAGAACGGACTAGTTTTGAAAGGCAAAATTTGAAGGCACAATTTGAAAATATCAGAGAAAGGAACATAGCTTCCTGCAAGCTGTGATTTTTCTTACCTGATGACTCAGTACTTCACAAGTGGGGAAAAGGGGGTTGTTCAAAATTCCTTTTGGGGGGTATGCTCAGCTTATTGGAATCAATTGAGTTGCTGCAGCTTAGTGCATTACCAACTCAGCTGGATCATGCTAATGATTTGTGCTTGTGGCTTTAGCTATTACAAATGCAAAAGAAGGTGGATTAAGTCAGACAGATAAGGGGTGATTTACTCTGCTGTAATAACTCAATTGTTTGCAATTAGCTCCACGTACTCATACTGAGAAGCTTAACTTTTTCACATAGGCCATACAATTCCTGACAAAAATCCCTCTTAAATTGCTGAAATAGTTTTTATTAACTATTAAACTTAAAAATGCATATTTTTTTATTGCTGGAAAGCATGGCTATCCAAATATTTATTAACTGAGAGTAAGAATGTTAGAAGATAATCCAATAGTCAAAAAGGCACAAAAAGGCTGTCAACTCAATTATAGACTGCTGTTTTGTAAAGTCTGCAAATCTGTTCCCTCATATAAGTTACGTTGATTTCTATTCTACAGCATAGATATTCCTTCCTGTAGGTTTATAAAAGTCAATGAGAGCTTGTTATAAAAGGAGACCCTCAATAACAACTGAAATTATTAAAAGTGGAAGCGAATCTAGGACTTCAGTATAGTTTTGACAGGTAACACTGGAGTTGCTTCACTTTGTGACTTACAAAGAATTGGGCCCTTAGATTTCTGATTGTTAGGTTCACCTGTTGCTAACTAGTCATTGTGCCTTTCCCTGAATTTAGTAACGGGAAAAGTCTGTAAACAAATTTTGGTTTGCTTTGTCTGCTACTGCAGAACAGTAACTCCACAGGTTGCTAAAGCAATGTGTAATTGCTTGAAGAGGAGAAAAATGTAGAAGCTGCATAGCCTGTAATCATGGGATTGAGGATAAGATGGCAGGGTGGTACTCCTGCAGAGAGAAATGGCTCCCATCTTTCCTGAGTCAGTTTCAAATTAAGCACAGTGATAGAGAAGTTCTAGAAATTTATGTGCTGAGGACACGTTTATTTCCATAATATTTTGACCTGGAAAACCAAGTGGGTGAAAAGCCAGCCAATGAATAATACAGAAAAAGAAAACTGTTATTACTATTTTAGATCCAGCCATAGAGCACATTTTCTGAGATTATTTTTTGTTTGTTCATAGCTATTTATTAGATGATCAGTGCAGCCTTATATAAAGTTAGTGCTTATATGAACCTGTGGGTGATCATTGTTCTGATTTCCTGAAATTATACAATCTTCTAGGTTCAGCTGAACTTTCACATTTTAAGCTGAGGGCAAAAATGTAACTACCAGTCATTGGTACATCAAAACAGAGCTGAAAGTATGAAATTATTAACTGCTTGTGAATTCATTTAGAGAGCCAGTATTCAACTACAGCTTGTCTTTTTTTTTTTCTTTTTTTTTTTTTTTTTTCTCCTTCTTTTAAAGATTTATGAGCTGTGCTTTGTACAAAAATGGAACCAAAATTTGAGAGAGCTTATGTTGGAAAGAGATGAAGTCTGGCTTTGCTCTGAAAATCTGATTACTTTAATATTCTTACTTTATTTTTCATTCTAAAGAATGATTTAAATGGTATACAAATCACTGGGGAAAAAAAAATCCTGTAATGTCACCACTCCTAAGATAACACTGTAAATGTTAGAGAAGCTGTTAAATGACAAATGCCATGAACTTTGACTCAGACTTGCCAGCACAGACCCAGGAGCTGCAGTAAAAAAGAACTGCACGTTCAAATGCATTAAGCTGTGCAAGTATTTAAATCCACCAAAGTTAGATTTGGTCACACAAGTGAGAGACAATCAAAGATTGTGATCATCTACACCTTCTGATAAAGGCAGCAGAAAATGTGTGTGTTGTACTTCTGAAAACAAAGCTACTTAAAAGGTAATCTGGATATGGATTTGGAAGCCTGATGAAGGCATCATTTTGGCAAAATATGGCTACCTGGTATCTCTCCAGAACTGGACGGACTGTTGTCTCCAGACCTTCCAAATATTTGGATCTGCTAGGAGGGAAATCAAGTTAATCTGTATATGAACATCCACATCTTCATAGCTCAAAGGCCACATTGGTCTTCTGTAAATGAGTGAAAGGGAAAAAAAATACAACCTGCACATCCTTCTTTCAAGCATTTTTTTTTCTTTTTCTAGATGGTGATGGAATGGACAACACCCGTGGAAAATGGGTATAGCAAGTAGGTTAAGAAAAAAAAAAAAGTTATAAACCTCATTTTCAGGCCTTGACCCAAACACACTAAGCGAGCAGTAGTATAACTGAACGTGAAGTGCACTTAAGTGCAATTTAATACTTTATCACACCACAGACATCTGCCTTTCCCCCGGGGCAGAAGCTACAGCAGAACTGACAGAAGTGATGTGTGTCCACACCTCGATCATAGCTGCTACAGTTGAATGTATAAGCATAGAACCATCTTCACTCATAGCTAGTAATCACTTGAATCAGGAAGCACAGCAACTGAGATGTACACGCATTTGCTTCTGCCAACTCTGCTATGGGAAAATATGACCTCTAGCAAATGGGGACAGCTGAGCTGTGAGCTGTTTAAATCATCCTAGCAAGCATCAGTGTAACTCATCTGTCAGAGTCCATGACTAAGCGGGCAAAAAATAAGAAAGGAAAAGGCAATCCAAATAAAAGCATAACATTTTACAGGTTGGCTGGTTGAAAAGCAGGTACCCAGATACAGACGTATGAAAAATATGCCTGTAATAAATGTAAGCTCAAATCACATAAAAACATTCACGGGTTTGTGCTTACCTGTTCAGAAAGTGCAACTGCCTGTTCAGAAAGTGCAAACATACATATAAAATTGTCCGTATTTTTTTTTTCAAGAGTGGATATTAAGATCCCAGAACTTGCATCCTTAATACTGGAAATATATCTTCCAGTTTCATGCAGATGTTTCAGATCCCCTATGGCTTCTCAAAAAGCAACACGTGCCTATGTTTAGGCAAGCTGAATCCTGCCTTTGGGTTCCCCAGTGGAGCTTGCAACAAAACCATGTGCCAGTACATGCACACACACACACACACACACTGCAATCTGTTCTAGGAAAAGTATGGAATGCTGCTCCCAGGGATTTATGCAAAGAAACATCTCTTCCTTCTGTGTGACTTGTATGCTATGCTGGATGTACATACTGTGAAGAATCTATGACTTTCAAAAGATCAGGATGCACAGAAACAGAGCAACAATGTGTTGACTGAGGAATAAGTGGGCAGGCATTTTTTGCAGGCATGTCAGAACTGAATCTCCTGTAGATTTATATAACTGCTTCACATTTTCCATTTAATTTGCAGCAATCTTAAAAACTGCCCATAAATCATTTTCTCTCTCACACCACTATTTTTAGCTTTTTTAATATTGTTGGTTTTATATAAAGTTTGTTTAAAAAGGGCTTAATCCGTCTGTGTTGTATTTTTGGAACTGTGGTTGCAAATAAAACATTTTTTGATCTCTAGCCAATTCCTGGTAAGACAGATGTTTCTGAAATAAATAAATAAATAAATAAATAAATAAAAATAAACAGCC